>CM048848.1:76607041-76631983 GCA_026545225.1 Cornus controversa | reverse complement strand
GAAAAAATATATATGTTTTCATTGTGTGAAAAAATACTTCAAATGTGTGGAAAGTGAGTAAAAATGAGACAAAAAAATATGAATATAAATTTTTATGATTTTTTTGTGCAAAAACATCATTCAAATATGCCTAGAAATTCCTAAAAAAATAGAAAGAAAAATCATAAAAAAATATTTGTTTTAAGTGTGGAAAAGTATTTTAAATTTGTGGAAAGAGAATTAAAATGAGACTAAAAATTGTGAATAATTTTTTTTATGATTTATTTGTGCAAAAATATCCTTCAAATATGACTAAAAGTTTGTATAAAATTTTACAGAAAAAAACGTAAAAAAATATTTGTTTTAAGTATGTGAAAAAATAATTTAAATTTGTGAAAAGTGAATAAAAATGAGACTAAAAAATGTGAAAATAATTTTTTATAATTTTTTTGCGCAAAAACATCCTTCAAATTTGCCTAAAAGTTGCTAAAAAAATTGGAAAAAAAAATTATTTGTTTAAAGTGTTTGGAAAAGTACTTTAAATGTGTCAAAAAGTATTTTAAATGTGTGGAATGTACTTCAAATGTGTGAAAGGGAATAAAAATGAGACTAAAAAATGTGAATATAAATTTTTATGATTTCTTTGTGCAAGAACATCTTTCAAATACGGTTAAAAGTTGCTCAAAAAAATGGAAAGAAAAATCATAAAAACATATTTGTTTTAAGTGTGTGAAAAGTCCTTTAAATGTGTGTAAAAGTACTTTAAATGTGTTGAAAATCCTTTAAATATGTGAAAAGTGAATAAAAATGAGACTAAAAATTGTGAATATAGATTATTATGATTTTTTTTGCTCAAGAACATTCTTCAAATATGGTTAAAAGTTGCTAAAAAATTGGAAAGAAAAAACATAGAAAAATATTTGTTTTATGTTTGTGGAAAAGTGCTTTAAATGTGTGGAGGTTAGTAAAAATGAGACTAAAAAACATGAATATAAACTTTTATAATTTTTTTGTGTAAAAACATCCTTTAAATATGCATAAAAGATCCTAAAAATTTGTAAAGAAAAAACATAAAAAAATATTTGTTTTAAGTATGTGGAAAAGTGTTTTAAATGTGTGGAAAGTGAGTAAAAGGGACAAAAAAATGTGAATATAATTTTTTAGGATTTTTTTGTGCAAAAACATATTTCAAATATGCCTAAAAGTTTGTAAGAAATTTGGAAAGAAAAACCATAAAAAATATTTGTTTTAAATGTGTAGAAAAGTACTTTAAATGTGTGTAAAAGTATTTAAATGTATGGAAAGTCGTTTAAATGTGTGGAAAGTGAATAAAAATGAGACTAAAAATTGTGAATATAAACTTTTATAATTTTTTTTGTGGAAGAACATCCTTTAAAAATGGATAAAAGTTGCTAAAAAAAATTGGAAGGAAAAAACATAAAAAAAATATTTGTTTTAAGTGTGAAAAAGTTTTTTAAATGTGTGGAAAGTGAGTAAAAATGAGACTAAAAAAAGTGAATATAAATTTTTATGATTTTTTTGTACAAAAAATATCCTTTAAATATGCCTAAAAGTTCCTAAAAAATTTGAAAATAAAAAATATTAATTTGTTTTAAGTGTGTGGAAATATACTTTAAATGTGTGAAAAGTGAGTAAAATGAGACGAAAAAATGTGAATATAATTTTTAATGATTTTTTTATGCAAAAAAATCCTTCAAATATGCCTAAAAGTTCCTAAAAAAATTGGAAAGAAAAAACATAAAAAAAAAAATTATTTTAAGTGTGATAGTACTTTAATTGTGTGAAAAGTACTTTAAATCTGTGGAAAGTGAATAAAAATGAGACTAAATTTTGTGAATATAAATTTGTACGATTTATTTGTGCAAAAACATCCTTCAAATATCGCTAAAAGTTGCTGAAAAGATTGGAAAGAAAAGACATAAAAAAATATTTGATTTAAGTGTGTGAAAAGTACTTTAAATGTGTGGAAAGTAAATAAAAATGAGACTAAAAAACGTGAATATAAATTTTTATGATTTTTTTGTGCAAGAACATCCTTCAAATATGGCTAAAAGTTGATAAAAAAAATTAGAAAGAAAAAACATAAAAAAAATATTTGTTTTAAGTGAGAAAAAGTACTTTAAATGTGTGGAAAGTGAATAAAAATTAGACTAAAAAATGTGAAGATGAATTTTTATGAGTTTTTTGTGCAAAAACATCCTTCAAATATTTGTTTATGCCTAATATTTGCTAAATTGTTTTAAAAGAAAAACATAAAAAAAGTATTTGTTATAAGTGTGTAGACTTTAAATGTGCGAAAAGTGTGAAAAAATGAGACTAAAAAATGTGAATATAATTATTTTTTACTTCTTTGTACAAAAACATCTTTCAAATATACCTTAGAGTTCCTAAAAAAATTGGAAATAAAAAACATGAAAGAATATTTGTTTTAAGTGTGTAGAAAAGTACTTTAAATATGTGGAAATGAACTTTAAGTTCCTGTACATGAGTATTAATAAATGTGAAAATCAAATGTTATGTTTTATTTGTTTAAAAAAATACTTATTGGATATGTCTAAATGTTTCTGAAAATTTTGAAAATAAAAATTAAAAATTTTTATTTTCAGTGTGTGGAATAATACTTCAAGTGTGTCGAAAATGACTTTAAATGTGTGAAAATTGACTTTAATTAAGTTCGTGAACATGATTTTTGAAAAATGTAGAAATCATATGTTATGTTTTATTTGTGTGGAAACTCTTATAGGATGTGTCTAAATGTTTATGAAAAATTTGGAAAGAAACATAAAAATTTAAATATTGGTTTTGAGTGTGTGGAAAATAACCGTATACTTGTGAAAACTGACTTTACTGGTGTTGAAATATACTTTAAATGTATGGACATCTGTGTTATCAATGTGAAAGTCAAATCAATTGGAAAATAATATGTTTTTTTGATTGTACTCATTCACACAAATAAATCCTCAGTTGCAGACACTTAAAATCACTTTCCACACACTTAAATAACACTTTAAATATTTAAAATACTTTTCCACACACCTGCAATAATTTCCACACACTGAAAATAAATAATTTTCTTTTTTTTCAATGTTTTAGAAACATTTAAGCACAAATTTTTTTTATAAACATTTTTAAGAAAATTAAAATTTATATGTTTTAAGTGTGTGAAAAAACATTTTAACTATGTGTAGAATGACTTCAAAGTTGTGAAAAATTACTTTAGTGTGTAGACATGAATTGAAAAAATTATAATTTTTTTGTCTTAAATTAAAACATAGCCTAAGTTATACTCAAATTGAAGTTCTCAAAATATTCTATTTAATAAAATTAGTTTCATCAAAAAATATTATTTGCAATAAAAGTTATGGACTTGTAAGTGAAAAGAAAAAAAATGTAAAACATATATATATATATATATATATATATATAGAGAGAGAGAGAGAGAGAGAGAGAGAGAGAGAGAGATAGAGAGAGAAGCGATATTCGCACTCCTCTTTTCTACAATTGCACTTCACTTACATTTTTCTTTTAAAGAAAATGATAATATGGTCTCTAAACTAATTAATACATGATCCCTTATTTTATAATACCACAACTACCCTTTATACTATCAAGTTAAACTCTTTTTTACCTTCTTTAGTTTCTTTATTTTGTTTTTTCCGGGTCCTATCAAAAGAAATAATTTTTGTTACCTTTTTTACTTTCTTTAGTAGTTTTTTTTTCGTCTTGTCAAAATGGATAATTTATTCAACAAAAATAATTTTTTGTTTTGCTTCTTCCAGTAGAGATAATTTATTCAATAGAGATAATTTCTTTTTTTGAACCTATCAAAAGATATAATTTATTGAATAACAATAACTTTTTTTTGGGGTACTCTCAATATAGATCGTTTATTCAACAAGAATAAAAATTCTTATGTACTTTTTTTTGGGGTCCTGTCAAGAGAAAATTTACTCAAAAAGGATAACTATTTTTTGGGTACTTTTTAATTTTTAATTCCTACCAAAAGAAATAATTTATTGAACAGAGATATTTTTTTTATCTCATGCCAAAAGATATAATTTTTTAACAGATATATATCTATATATATTTTGGTCTAGTCAAAAGAAATAATTTATTCAACATCAATAACTTTTTTTGGGCCTTGTAAAAAGAGAGAATTGTTTTTTGATTAATTTTTTCCGAGTATTTTTTTTTTGGATCCGATCAAAAAAGACCAAAAATATTAGAGATAAGAGACAAATTGGATGTCTGAAAGGATAGTTTAGTATTTTGAAAAAAATTAATCATTCAAATGTGTAGTGAAAGTTAGAAGTGACATTTCTCCTAAGATGAGAGTGCAAACATAGAAAATGGGAGTGCGAATATCGCTTCCCTATATAGAAGGCAGTAAGCAAAGTTGTATGTATTGTTATATAAGCAGGAGAGCAAATTGACCACATAAATATAATATTAATTTAATGTAAAAGGAAGATAACAGAATCATATATAACGGAAGGAAAACGGAACAAAGAAACAAAAAAAAGAAGATAGTAACTTACTGAACTAAACGCTGCCGTTTTCGAGTACTCCATGGGTACAATAGCACCCAGTTACCTCTTCTGAGCCAGAATCCTCTACCCTATCGGGTCGGTGCCTTACCTGGTACGACGTGGTTTTGATTAATTTGTTTACTTTGGTTGATTCCGTCTTCTTCTCTCTTTTCTTTCAACTTTCATTAATATATTATATTACTTGTTTTAATATCATTTTATACTTTCAGCCTTCATTATTATATTGTATTACTTATATAAATATTATTTTATACTCTCACTTTTCACCGACCCATTTAATACATTCATCAACTCACTTTATTCCCGCCCAAAACTCATTTCTATCATTTTGTCTCCTCTCTGTATCATCATCTCCATCAGGTATGAACATATATGTTAATAATATTATTTATTATGTGATTTAGGCTTGAATATTATTTTAATGGTGTTTATTTTGTCACTTGAACATGTTAATTTTGTTTTCGTATTTTTTTTTAACTTGAAATGTAAATGTGATAAATGTAATAATAAATGCTGTAAAAAATGTTCTTTAATAAATGTGTTATTTCACATTTATTAAAAGAATTAAATTTTTTCTACATATTTACTAAAAACAATTTTGTCACCACATTTATATCTCACCACCTTAAATTTACATTTCACTAATCTTAAATTTATATTTCACCAACATTTATTTTGTCCTTTGAACACCTTTATTTTGTCTTGTAATTTTTTTTTATCTTGAAACGTAATATGTAAAAATATAAGTGATAATAAATGCTATAAAAATTATTCAATTCTTATTTATTAAAAGAATTAAATTTTGTCTACAGATTTAGTAAAAAAATCTCTTGTCACCATATTTCGTCTATATCTCATCACCCTTAAATCTATTTTTCACCAAATTTAGATATACATTTCACCACCCATATAACTAAAAATACTTCAAATATTATAAGTAAATTTTTTTATCACCATAGTTCATCTATACGTCACCATTCTTAAATCTATTTTTCACTAACCTTAAATCTACATTTCACCACCCTAATACCTAAAAATATTTGTATTATTATAATTTAATTTTCTTTCACCACAATTCATCTACACCTCACCACCCTTAATTTTATATTTCACCAAGCTTAAATTTACATTTTACCACTCATATAGTTAAAAATACTTCAAATATTATAAGTAATTTTTTTTGCACCACAGTTCATCTATACCTCACCACCCTTAAATCTATTTTTTACCAACGTTAAATCTACATTTCACCACCCATATAACTAAAAATATTTCAAATATTATAAGTAATTTTTTTTTTTCACTACACTTCATCATACCTCACCACTTTTAAATATATTTTTTACCAACCTTAAATCTACATTTTACCACCCATATAATTAAAAATACTTCAAATATTATAAGTAAATTTTTTTTCACCGCGTACTGTTCATCTATACCTCAGCACTCTTAAATCTATTTTTCACCAACCTTAAATCTACATTTCACCACCCTCATACCTAAAAATATTTGTATTATTATAACTTAATTTTTTTCACCACATTTCATCTACACCTCACCACCCTTAAATCTATATTTCACCAAGCTTAAATCTAGATTTCGCCACCCATATAGCTAAAAATATTTCAAATATTATAAGTAATTTTTTTTCACCACAATTCATCTATACCTCACCACCCTTAAATCTATTTTTCACTAACCTTAAATTTACATTTCACCACCCTTATACCTAAAAATATTTGTATTATTATAACTTAATTTATTTTTTCTCACCACAGTTCATCTATACCTCCTCACCACCAATAAAACATTTTCTATCTTTTAATATTATTTTTTATATCATATTTTGAATTAACACTAGATTTCTTAAGTAATGCACTTTCTAATACACTTTATTATATATCTTATTATAGGTGGTTGAAATCAATAATTAGTCCATTGGGTGAATGGGAACAGAAACCCAAAGTTGGAATGGTGTTTGAGTCGGTCAATGAATCATACGATTTTTACAATGCATACGAACATCAAATTGGATTTAGTATAAGAAGGAATCATACGAATAAAAACAAAAAAACTGGGAAAATTATTTCTGCCAAATTTGTATGTTGCAAGGAGGGTTACAGAGAAAAAAAATAAGAGAAACCATCTTACAAAAGAAGTAAGGGTGAAAACGAGGACCGAATGTGGTGCCTTCATGCATATAAAATTATTAAGGGAAAAAAAGTTATTTTTTCTAGATAAGTTTGAAGAAGTGCACAACCATGAATTCATTAGAAAAGATTGCACTCATTTGATGCCTTCACAACGAAACATCTCTGTACCTCATGCAATTGATGTCAATTTGGTAGATGATTCTCGGCTACCTATTGGTTCTGCATATGAACTAATGGGAAGACAAGTCGGGGCAAGAGAAGCGATTGGATTTACAAAAGTAGACTAAAAAAATTATTTGAGAACGAAGAGACAAAAGCAATTACAATTTGGAGAGGTTGGATGCATAGTTGAGTATTTTTAATCCCAACTGTTGGGCAATCCCTCGTTTTTTCATGCAGTTTAGTTGGACAATCAATAAATGATAACTAATGTATTTTGGGCGGATGCATGGATGATTATTGACTACGGTCATTTTGGAGATGTTGTGACATTCGACAAAACTTACAATAAAAATAATGCAAATAGATCGTTTGTTGCTTTTATTAATTTGAATCATCACAGAGAAGCATTTATATTTGGAGCCACTTTGATGTATGATGAGATGGCAGACTCGTTTGTGTGATTGTTTTAGAAATTTTTGACGGCAATGTCTCAAAAAAATCTAAGAACAATTGTAACTGATCAACTTAAATCCATATTTCACCATCATCACATCCACATTTCACTACCCTTCAAATCTTAAAAATCTTTAAAATTCAAGTTAAATTTTTTAACACCATAGTTAATATTAAACTACATTTATAGTATTAGATCCATAAATATATGATATTTAACATACTTTTTTTAAAAAGAAAATAAAAAGTTATCTTGTTTTCACCATTTTTAAATCTACCTATACCAACTTAAATTTATATTTTATCATTCTTATATTTACATTTTATCACCCTTCAAATCTTGAAAATTTACGGAATAGCAACTCAAATAGCCAGGCAAGAGCCACTTATTTTTTGTGAACTTTTGGTTTTGTTTTTTTTCGGTAAAGTTAAATTGTATAAATTGAGTAAAAACTACAGAAGGAGCAACCCAAATAGCCAAGCCAGGCAATTGCCACTTATACAGCAAGAAAAAACAAAAAAAAGGCAAACTGCTTATTCCTTGCTGGTCAATTATTGTACAACTATCAATTTGATCATTGATGATCAATTATCGTACAGCGATCAATTATTGTACGGCGTGCAACTATCAATTTAAATTCTAGCTAGTGGTGATGGAGTGGGGTCAACGAATATATGTACCATATCAAGAATTATTGGACACACAAACTCTGTATGTAAACTCTCTCTCTCTCACAACTCAGCGACTTTCCCGTACCAAGAGAGAGGATGGGCACAATCCATTAGAGTGGCTCAATAGAATTTTGACGTCTTATCAAATAATAATTAATAATATTTATTTAAAAATAATTCTATTTTACTTTATGAAATAAAAATTATTTTAAGTATGTATTTTAATAGATGATACAGTGACTTTATTGAATCTTTCTTGTGACACAATTAATCTCAAACATTATTTTATCAATAGATTTCTTTCAACCGTTGTCAATAATATTCTATAAATAATGCATGTATTTGAAAAAAATAAAGAAACAAAAATTTTAAGAAGTCTAATAATATGAGAAAATATAAATTTTAGAAAGTATAGAAATTGTAAAAGGAAATAAAAATTTTGGAGGCTCCAGCTGGCCCTACTACTTTGATTTTCAAGTAGCTACCAATTTTGCAAATATAATAAATTAATTCTCCAAGAGAGTCGACTACTTTGATTTTCAAGAGCTACTAATTTTGCAAATACAGTCAACTCCTTCAAGAGAGTCGATTGCTTTGTTTTCCAAGCAAACACCAATTATAGAATGGGTCAATTTTGTTAAATTGACCCATTCTATAAAGCCTTTTGTTCACTGTGCTCGCATTCCTTGAAGGAAATCGTGTAGAACATTCAACTAATTAAATGTGTATAAACATTTAAGAGATGAAAATAATTTTAATCTTTAGTCCTAGAGTTCAATAAGTGGTGAATTGAGCTCTCAACTAAATCAAAGTTAACTAAGGCCTTATAAAATAAATAAATTAAGTTCATTGCCTATGTCAAGTGTCTAGGGACCGTTGAATGATTTATATGAAATGCATTGGGTCCTAAAGTCCACTAGGTTGATTGTTAAGCTTTCAAATAATGTTACTTTAAAAATAACTTTACATTTTAATCTATTACTCACCCAAGACAATTCTACCCAATTCTTTGAACTTCAAATCTTAAGCTTTGGGCTGATATCTCCATCTTTGACTTTAACATCTTTCAAGCTTTAGTATGTCATCTTTAAGTATTGGATCCTTCTTGGCATTTTCCATTGATCCATAGGCTCACTTGAGTTCCTTTTTTTATAACATGTTTAGCATAAACTCAAGTAGACATTAAATACAACACATTCATTGAATTGTTATCATCAAAATGTTATATATATATACCTTTGGTTCAACACATTGAAAACTATTTATTAAATTTATTGTTAATAAAGTAATAGAAGTGATTATATTAAGACTCCACTTTTTAGCATTTATACGTCACTCAAATTTTTTAATAATTAAAATGACAAAGTTATCCTTCAATAGAGGAGTACAATTGAACTTTTAATTATTGTCAAATGAAACAGTGTTTGGAACCAAATCCTTTTGGGATTTGAAATTAGAATTGGACAAGGAATTAGATTATATTTAAAATGGAAATTCATTTGATGTTTGGAATAAACTAGAATTTGTAAAAAGGAATTTGGAAGGAAATAAGTTTGTACCATTTTACCCCTATAAATATGTGTATATAACGTATATTTGTAAATAATTTTGGTAACTACCCGCAAATACAAAAAAAAAAAAGTTCTTTTAGGTAGGGAAAAAAAAGTGCAAAGGCGGTGGTGACACTAAAGTGATGGTGGCAGGGGCGATGATGGTGGAAGAGGTGGCGATGGTGGTGGAGGTGGAGGTGGGGAGCAATTGTGGTAGTGGAAAGTGATGGTGGTGACAACCTTAGTGGTGGAAGGAGGTATCGACGATAAGGAAAAAAGAAAAAAGTGCGATGATGGCGATGGTGCTGGTGGAAGAGGTGGCGGTAGAAGGTGGTGGCAATGGCAGTGGTGGAAGGTGATGGTGGTGACAACAGTAGTGGTGGAAGGCAACGGTGGCAGTGGAGGAACAAAGGACAAATAGAGAATATAATATAATCTTGTCAATTTTTGAAAAGTAGGAGGGTACTTTTGGCAAGTTCAAAATTTAATTTAAGAGATGATAAGTAAGCTAGTTTACAAATCTCGTCAAATTCCCTTATTTTCCCACGATTTCACAAGCTTACCATATTTTCTTTTGAATCCCTTCTAATCCCATTCCCTTGTAAAATTCTATGGTTCCAAACAAGTGAATTTATCTTTTAAATCCAATTCTTATGAAATCCTGAAATTCCAAACACGGTGTAAATGTGTAAATGTGTTTTGAAGGGTAATTATGTCATTTTTTTAAAAGAAAAAAAAGTATAAGTGTATATAAAGTGGAGTGATATTATCACTCTACGTATATCATCATATCTGTTATAGTAATTGAGTAATATAATATGATAGAGTGTTTGACTCCAGTTATGATTCAAGTGACGTGGGCAATTGTGGTATGAATGACGTGAGACTTTGACCAAGACTTTTCTATCTCTAGATAAGTCTGAGGAACTAAAGAGTCAGTCTCCTATTATGACACGTTTCTATTTTACCACTATAAATATAGAGACGGTCCATATACCAAGTATACAATTAATACCCTTTGAGTGCCTTTACAGCTTTAAAAGCCCTCCGATTTTTGACTTGATCGTCCAAATGTAATCAGTCGGCACCACGCCGGTGTTCTTTTGATTACCCTTCTCTTATCTTTTACAAGTTGGCTTTTGACTAGCTCGGGGTGGATTTGTGCTTCACCAGTTAGCGTTGTATGTGAGAACTGTCACAAACTTGACTGTTTTACACAAAGCATATACGAAGCATAATGCACCTATGATCTGGGCTAGAGACTACAACCAGATAGTACCCTTCTGTCGACCACAATCTTCTAGCCGAACAATACCCTCTTGCCAGCCACAATCCTCCAGCTAGGCAGGATCCTCCTACTGGTCACAACCCTCTAGCCAGATAGGATCTGCCTATCGCCCTAGACTTTGCCAGTCACAATCCACCTATAGTGGGAGAAGGAGGCATGCAACCCCTGGTCAGCGAGACTTCCCTGGGGTATGCCTCAAAGTGCCAAATGACCAGGAGCATTTTGCAGTGTTGGAATACTAAGTTCAAAACTTAAACCAAAGTCTGATCTAAGTACTCTAGCAAAATGTGGCAATCCTGCTGCGCCTCCTTCTTGTGGCATTGGTGTCATCTCGGAGTCACCTTAGGCTAGTCAATCCAAAAAGGAATGATGGTGGGCGAGACAGTGAGGTTCTAAAAGATGACACGATCCCAAAGTCGTGTAAGAAGCAATCGAGATGGGACGAACCCCATTCACCTAATCCCGCCTGAGAAAGCTAATGTTCAAAGGAATTCGGGGTTCAAGGCTCGTACTCATGAGGATTCAAGGCACCTAAGGGAAAGTAACTATTATGATATGGAGATGCAGGACCTCAGAGCCAAGGTAAAGAGTATGGCCCACGCCATTAAGGGGAAAGACCCTGCTACAGTGAAGGACCTGGTCCGACAAGCCAACCTCCCTTTTATCGTTGGGGTAATGAATTATCATTTTCTCCTAAATTTTAATCCAAAAATAGGGCAATGAAACATGTTTAATTTTCAATATAAATGTACATTAATACCAAAAGGAGTTGTATGCAAATATAAATTTCATGATAATAATGATACGAGATTCCTCTCCCATAAATGTGTATTAAATTATATTATACTTTTTCCACCTGCATGGCATCACAATTAATTTATTGCCAGAACACCAATAGTATGTCTTAAACATGTTATAATCAATACATTATGACAACAAATTAAACTAAAAATAAATAAAAACTAAAAAAAATTATATTAATAATAAATAAAAACATATAATCAATGTAGGGCTCGTTTGGTAACCGTTTATGTTTAGTGTTTATTATTTAAGTGTTTATATAAACAGTGTTTATGTTACGATTTTGCTTATCCATAAACATGAGTGTTGTTTGATAACGAAAAAATGTTTGGCTTATTTTAAAAATTATAATTAGAAAAACATGTTTGTTAACTTTAAAACTATTTTTAAAAAAAAAAAAAAATCAACACAATAAATTGTATAAAAAATCAAGTTCATGCTACAATAAATCTATACATCAATAACAGAGCAAGAAATATACATAAAAAGAAATAAATAATATTGGATTACATATATATCTACACACTACAAATTATACTATAAAACTAGAATGACCTACAACCTAGAAGGCCCTAACAAGTAGGGGGATGCACACTATTCGGTTCTTTACGGTTATTGGGAGAACAGGAACCGGAACTATTCCCAACGGTTCTTTAATTTTGAAATCGGAATAAATGAGTTCGGTTCAATTCGGTTATTATAAGAATTATATTTAACCTTATAATAGTTATAATAACTTCATTGTTTAAAATTTTTTACATAACAAAAGATTATTATAACTATTACAATAATTTTATACCCATTTTATATATTCAACGGTTCTAATTCCGGTTCCAAGGAACCGGAATCGTAGTGAACGGTTCCTAAAATTTGGAGCCAGAACCGGAACCGGAACCTGAACCGTAGTAAACAGTTCGGTTCGGTTTAGCTAAAGTTCTTTATGCTTCTACCGGTTCTTTGTGCACCCCTACCAATAAAATAAAATATATATAACTATGAAAAAGTTAAAAGTTTTTCAATTTGTATAGAGTGAGAAGAGGAATTTGGTGGGCATACTCTTTCTCTTGAGCTTCTTATGCTACTATTTTCTTTTTCATTTTTTTGATTTCTATTTTTCCTTTCAACACTGAAAATGAATGAATGATATGAGTACAAAGCACCATTCTTGTTTCTTTGACAAAGAGATGGTTGCAAATTAAGACTTCTTTATTTTTTTTTCCTCAAATAAGGTTTTTTTTTTAGCATGGGTGCTCCTAAGTAACTATTTCTTATTATCAAGTATATTAGTAATTATTCATATTGTAACCAACATTTTTTTCTCAAGGCAATTGATGCTCCTTAATTTTGTCCACACTTGATAATTCTAATATTTTTATCGTTGTATCAAACAATAGCCTTTTATAATTTTTTTTTCTTTTCATTTTATCACTTTTAGTTGCAATTTTTAATTAAAATAATATAAACACCATTTTAGATAAAAAAAGATTTTTTTTTTTTTAATAAACATAAACAATAAACATCATTTTGGTGTTTAAGATTTGAAGGCTTAGCTACAGTGTTATTTTAAAAGCATTTTGACAATTTATAAACAAAACAAAAATTATCAAACATGTTTATCATAAAAATTTATTTTTATAAACAATAAATACTAAACATAAATGGTTACCAAACGGGTCCATTTAAAACTGACCTTTCTAGAAGTGAAAATTCTATTTTTGGCACTACAAGCTTTATGACAATAAAATAAACTAAAAATAAATAAAAAATAATTTTTTTATATATTAATAAGAAATAAAAACATATAATCAATGCATTTATTTCAAACTGAACTTTCTAGAAGTGAAAATTCCAATTTTGCCACTACAAGCTTTATTTCAACCTTAAAATCAGTCGAGCTCCCCCACTATAAATACCACAAAACAAAGAACAACCATAGCATTCAATAGTTCTTATAAGCTACAACACAAACCAAAAGATCAGACATGGAGCAGGCTTCTCTCAAGGTGTTTTTCTTGGCCATGCTCTTGGTCATAACATCTGGTCAGTCATTTCCTCTCTCTCTTTCTCACACGAATACAATACTTCGGGATATTGATGATGTGATATTTCGATTAGTGTAAGTCCTCCATTTCTCCTTGATTGTAGAGAAATTAGTAGTTTTTCAAAAAGATAGAGAACTTACACTTGTTGGGGTTGTCACATTATCAGTACCCCTGAGGTATTGTATAATTTTTACTCACACACACAGAGACAATATAGTTGTACACTCTACAAGACATGAATTTGACTAATAAAATTCATATTGTTTCATAGATTTGGCGCTCTCACTTGTACCTGGACTCGAAGAAGGGGTGACAGAACGATGGGACCAAAATGAATCGCTCGTCAAAAACATCAATAATAATCAAAAATCAAAGTATGCTTCTACTAAAATTGTGTCTCAAGACAAGTTGTGCTCGAATGATTATGATTGTAAAGCCAAATGTCCCTACCGTTGCACTAGGCGTTGTGTTCATCATGAATGCAAATGTTATTGTTGAATGAAAATGAAGCATTTATCATGAATGCAAATGTTATTGCTTAAAAAGTTACTTATGAAATAAAGTTGTTATAGACAAGGTAGTTATTATGCAATATAAGATGATAAATATATGAGTGTTATCCATATATTATGGACATCATAATGTTATTTGCTTGTGAGTTTTGGAATTTAATATAAAATTTTCGTGAGAATATAATGTTTTTTCTTAGTTATAATGTTGTGGCATATAAAAATTTTAGGAAAAATTCTTATATGATTGTCATATAGATGCGATCACCACCGTTATTAATTTGCAACTTTCCAGTTTGGCGTGTGGGACTTAAACTATAGTGTAATTAAGCTGTGACTAGCTACTTGGTATACATAAGGGTGCACACGGTCCGGATCGGTCCGGTTCTGGCCTTTTTTGGAACCAAACCGTATGGTCCGGTTCCACTAAAAATGAAAATGAATCGAACCGTTTAACCGTATGGAACCGGACCGAACCGAACCGCGAAGAACCGATTTGGTCCGGTTCGGTTCCACGGTTCACCAACCTATAATTATAATAATATAAGTATATTATAAGTATAATATTTCAAACAACAAAGATTGTAGTTATATTATAATTATAGTATAATTATAATACTATAAGTATATTATAAGTATAATATTTAAATATTAGAAATAATATATTTTATATTTATATATATAGAAACGGTTTGGTCCGGTCTTGAGGGACCGAAAATCGTAACCGAACCGTTACTACACGGTTTCAAAAAATTGGAACCGTGACTGAATTGGACCGCGAAAAAATCAAACCGAATTGTTTGGTCCGGTCCGATTCGATTTGGATTCCCGGTTTGGACAGATTTTTGTACACCCCTAGGTATACAAGTACTTATATTAGTAATTAGTATATTGGGTAATTGAGGATAACCCCTATACTATTTACATTTTGCATATAACGTCTCAACACTGAGTTTTTTGATAAATAACCCCCTAATTCTATGCATGACTACCAGTCACTAAGCTGTGAAATACTAACCAAAATGACTATAATGCCCCTGATGTTCGAAGTCATTTTGCACTACATATAATCAACCTAAAAACTAAACAAGATAAGAACGATGTCGTCTGGCATTTCAACCCCACGATCCTATACAAACTCAGTATACAATCTAACACTAAGCTCAGTGAACCAAAAACAAAACAAGAACCAATTCAAGCAAAGTAGTTCTCTGCATGGTTGATTTATTCTAAGATTTTTGTTTCTATTCCATCCATTTAACTCTATATTTGGTTTGTTAATGCAAGACAACACATCCTTTAATTTGGCAAGTGGGGAAGAGTACTCAGATGATTTTGTAATGTGTATTCATGGTTCTCTTTTGCTCCTTTTATAACATAGAAAAAAATATTCAATCTTCTTAATGTTAATGCACGGATCATTGTGGAGTATGAATGTTCATTACCGAGTGTGGATTGTTGAATCATGCTTTACTCTACTTATTTGTGCTTCACCTTTTATTCAAAACGGTTCTCATTTTCTATGATATAGTATCAGCTCAGTGGTTCATTTTGTGATTTCAAAGGGTATTATTGACTTTTCTATCATAACAGCCTTTATGTTGCATAGTTTTTATTTTTTTATTTTTTAATATAGCTGTCTATTTTTTCCTTTGTTAAGCAATGCTACACATCTCAAATTATTTTGGAGATGTGAATTTCGAATTTTGAGATTACATTCTCTCAAAGTGACTTTCTCTTTCTCTCAAGAAAATTATGTTTTTTCTCTTTCTATATATACATTCTTTTCTTATAAGCTTCAGCATATCTCTAATTGAAAGTTATTACAAAATTTTGAACAAGGCAATGATAACTTGCCAACTTAATACCCTAAACCATATGCGCCACTGCAGATCCTAAGCTAAATTTAAGAACTCTACACATTATATAAACTAAATTTCTAATAAAATTTAGAATTCTAGGTTAAAATTTTAGGAAGTTTTTTTTCCTTTTGCTTAGTTTTATTTTGGATTGAACATTTTTAAATTGGCTTAGCCACAGAAGAACATTTGGAGAGAATGTGATGAGGAAAGGAAAGAAAGAAGATCAAAATGGAAAGTTTGGTTGATTGTGGAGCGGCCGGACCTGAAGAAGGAGCAGCAGAACATGGGATCAAAATGTATTGCTTGTCAAAAACATCAATAATCATAAATTGAAGTATAACAGTCACTTTTTCTCCAAGAATAATGATTGTCCTCGGTGTCATCAACCTTGCACCAACATTTGTGTACATCACAGAAGCAAATGTATCTATTGCTGAAACATGCCAAGTTAATAAGTTATTTGGGAATAAGTTTGTTGGAAAATGATAAAGTTGACGACTCTTCAAAACCGAGAAAAATTTGATCTTTACATGACAATAAGTTAGGGCTAGTTTGGTATGCTGGAATGAAATGAAGTGTGAATGGAATGAAGTCAGGAATGAATGAGAATGAGAATAGAATGGAATGACCATTCTCATTCCAATGTTTGGCTACAGGTAGAGAATGATGTAAGAATAAAATGGTATTACCTTCTAACATGTTTTATTTTTCTACATAAAATAGAATTAGTTTTTAAAATAGGACATTTGGCCAATTTAATTTAATTACTATGTGAAAAAAAAAATTAATTACCCATTCAATTAAAACTTTATAAATCAAAATATAATCCGTCTTTTTCTTCTAGTCAAGATTAATATAATCTTTTATACGAAAAAAAAACTTAATATTTTATTAAAAACTGAAAGTGATAAAAATTAATATTTTATTAAATATTTTAATAGGTACATATATATATATATATATTCTAAAGTGAGTTGTAAAAGAGAGAGATGCATTAATGAAGAGAGAGAAGATGATTTTAATACTAAATGAGAATGGGATGGTCATTCCATGACTCAAGAAATGGAATGGTTTTGTTGGAATGAGCATTCCAAGAGAATGACTTGGAATGACCATTCCATTTCTAATGTAACACAACAAAAGAGAGAAAGAGAATCAAATGTGGAATGACCATTCTATTCCACCTACATTCTTGTGTACCAAACTAGCCCTTAATGTTACTCTCCAAGTCTTCCAATGCATATTAAATATGATAAGTATTTTAGACAGAAATACCCTTTTCATGTCTTTCATCGTTTTCATCTTTTTTTTCTTTCCCTTCTCTCTTTGTATATGTCTCTCCTCATCTTTTTGCTACCATTAAAAGAATGAGTTGCATTGATGTGAATATATATTTTTGTTCTTTGTTCCATTCCACTTATATTAGATATGGTTAATATTCTGAAAACAAGTTGTTGGTGTTGTTCCAAATCTGGGTTTTCTAGTAACAATTTAAATATATTTGAAAATTTTGTTGAAGAAGGTGATGGTTGAACAGGGGATGAATTTGGATAGGGAGAGAAAAGATGATCAATGGTGGAGAGAGTAGGGGTATTTATTGGTTGAGGAAAGAGAGATAACATATTGTGAAAATTTAAGGATATTTTAGTCAAAAAAATTTATATTTTTAATGTCGTGCAAAAACTAAGTCGTGTTAATGTTATGTTACATTACCAGTCAATTAAGGGTCGTGTTAAATTAGTTTGTTAATGTAGGATTATTCAATTTTGTTATAGACAATGTTAACGATCGAGCAAATAAATTGAATATAAGTTCACTAATGACGCAATATTCAAGATTCAAATATTAATGTCACTCGTCGCAGAAATATGATGTACAAGAAATTCAAAAATATAAATACGAACATTAAGTTCATAAAATTGTAGTTAAAAAAAACATAAAAAGGAAAAGAAGAAAATAAAAAAAGAATGAAAAATGATAGAACTTCGAAGAGGAAAATTATGGTTATAAGGGAGAAAGAGAACCAAATTATTTTGAAAGGATCAAAGGAATTTGAAAAAAAATGTAAAAGAAAAAAAGGAGGAGTTAGAGAGATTTTTAATTTTAGGTTCATACTTTGCATATAGGCATCATAACGTCATTTTGAAATTCAATTCAAAATTTTTTCAAGAATATATTGAATAAAAATTTTGAAAAATTTTCTAGTCATTTAGGTACGATGTTAGAGGGGTCTTCTTTGTCCCACTTTAGATCCGAATGGGAAAAAGAATGGGTATAAATTGTGTGTATGCAACACTACCTAATAGCTTGGGCTTTTGGATAATTGCTAAGTGTCCGACTCGTTATGGTTGGTATCAAAAGCAGACCCAATTCTTGATCTGGTGCCATGCCTAATGCGTACTCGAGTCGAGCCCGGGTCCAGGTCATTACTAGGTCTTCCCGTTGTTAGGGGGACATGTAAACTAGGTGGTCCGACCACATCGAGGGCGTTGCGAGTTCGGATAGGGGAGAATGTTAGAGGTGTCTTCTTTGTCCCACATTAGATCTGAATGGAAAAGAGAATAGATATAAATGGGCAAGTGTGCAACACTACCGAATAACTTAGGCTTTTGGGTCAGTGGTAAACGCCCGACCAGTTACATACGACCACCACCATGGTGGCCTTATTATTTGCAACGATACAATTTGTCGTGTTTATATTAACAATTAGTTTTTGGATGAATTATACTAATGTTCTCCTAGATTGATAAACCTACACATCGTAGGCTGGGTGGTTCGACCACAATGAGTGCGTTGTGAGTTTGGGTGGAGGAGAATGTTAGAGGGATTTTCTTTGTCCCACATCAGATCCGAATGAAAAAGAAAATGGGTGGTTCAAGCACAATAAGTGTGTTCCGAGTTCGGGTGGAAGAGAATGTTAGAGGGGTCTTTTTTGTCCTACATTGGATCCAAAGGAAGAATAGAATGGGTATAAATGGTCTGGTATGAAACACTACCCAATAGCTTAGGCTTTTGGGTCATTGGTAAACAACTGACCCATTACATACAATTACCACCATGGTGACCCTATTATTCGCAACTTTATAATTTTTCGTCCTATGCACTGTAGACTGGGTGGTTCGACCATAACGAGGACGTTACGAGTTCAGGTGTTGGAGAAATATTATAGGGGTATTATTTGTCCCACATTGGATTCGAATAAAAAAGAGAATGAGTATAAATGGGCGGGTATGCTACACTACCCAATAGCTTAGGCTTTTGGATCCTTGGTAAACATCCGACCCGCTATATACGACCACCACCATGGTGGCCCTATTATTTGCAACTTTACAATTTGTCATTTGGGACTAATAATATAGTTTACATCATAACTAATTAATTTATAAGTGTTTGTTTCAGCAATTAATTTTTGGATAAATTACACAAATGTTCTCCTAAATTGAAAAACCTACACACCGTAGGCTGGGTGCTTCAACAACAACGAGGACGTTGCGAGTTTAGGTGGGGGAAGAATGTTATAGGTCTTCTTTGTCCGACATCGAATCTGAATGTAAAAGACAATAGGTATAAATGGGTGGGTATGCAACATTACCCAATAGCTTAGGCTTTTGAGTCATTGATAAACACCCGACTCGTTACATATGACTACCGCTATGGTGGCCCTATTATTTGTGACTTTACAATTTGTCGTTTTGGACTAATACTATTGTGTACATCATAACTAATTAAAATTACATTAATGTTCTCCTAGATTGCAAAACCTACAATTGTACATTTTAGTTTTGAAAACTTGTTTTTCTCCCCCCCGTTAGCGTTGACAGTTAGTCAAATTATGCAGAAGTAGATGTCGGCCAAGAAAAGAAATGTAAACTCAATTTTACCCTTCAAACATATGAAAAGATCATAATGTCCTCTAACAATATTGTCAAATCAAATTATTATCCCCATTAAAAGAATGATAAAAATACAATATTGCTCTTTGCTTCATTTTAATTTTAGGGTAAAATATACTAATCTCCATTGATATTTGATCTAATTACACATGACAGTCATATTTGACATTTATTACACAGAGTACCCCCTAAATGTTATGAAATGTCCTCTTTACCCTTAATATTTTAACACATTTAAAGAGAAAAATCTTTTAATATTAAATACCCATCTATACCACCATAAATATATATATATATAAATCTATATGGAGTATTTTATACGTATGTCGAGGGAAATTTTGTCAACGTCTTAATAGTATTTTTATCATTTTATTGCAAACAAGGGCAATTAAATTATTTATTAGAATTTCATTACGAGAGGGGAGGTCATTGATAACATGTGCCTAACTTTAAGAAAACACGATGTAATAAACGTCAAAGATGATTGTCATATGTAATTAGACTAAATCTCAGGGGAGATTAGTGTATTTTATCTGTAATTTTATCCCTACTTTTCTTCTTCTCTGTGCTTACAATCTCTGTAAATAACTTTTTAACCAACCAATTCTCCTAGGTTGAAATAGGCAAAATAATTTACACATACATTGAAAATCATCATTCAGGATTATTTCAAGTTAAAATGCACTTAAAATCTAATATGTAAATTATCCAACTATCTTTATTTAATCAAATAATTCCATTGAAGAAGCTACTCTTGTACCCATCTTCTTGCCAACGAACGATCAATTGATGTTGCGTTTTAATGTGCTTCTCTCTTTCATCCTTATTAATTACCATTATTATTTAATAATATTATTTTTCATTAAATATCAATAAAAATTGAGGCATACAAGTTTTCAAGTGTTGAAGGATCTTTTACTCTAATGAAAAAAATTCTTGAATACCTAGGGGTGCCGTATTTCCCACCACACACAACCAATGAAGTATTTTTATTTCCTATTATTAAGGGAGATCAAGAGTTTCTATTAGCTGTGGGTGGTGGGGATACCGTATTCAATACTTTCTCCAATGGTAGATCAAAGCAAAATGAGCGAAGTATAATCATTCACCAACTTCATGCTCTATTAAGAAAACACCATCAAAAGAGGTCATTTATCAAGATGTATTGGAGCCTGATTCTTGGTAAGAGATGTTTTCCATGTTGATTTCTAACCATTACTTCAGTCTCTTTTTATTTCACCTACAAATTTTTCTTTAATGTTAACAATTTTTTTACTAAACAATAATACATTTTCCTCTACCAAATCTTTTTGATATCAAGCACATATAGATAATGTTAAATGCTCTCTTAATACCTTGCATAGACAAAAAATAAATTAAAGCATGTATATTTAAATCAAATTCAAACATATATGCCAATTAAATTTTATAGTTTATTTAAGCAAATAGAAATAATTAAATGCTCTCTGAATATATATATATATATATATAAAGATCAATCTCAATTTATAAGCATTCGTCACATATGTTATGGTGGTTATTGTAATAGATTGTCTTTACTGTGAGATAGAAATACAAAGAATGATGTGAGTGATAGGTATAACAGACTTCTTCGGTATAGTTATTTGATTAAATAAGAATAGTTTTGTAATTTTGACATAAGAGTTTGGAAGGCATATTAGAGGTATTATATTTGCTTATTTCAACTTATGTAAAAAAGTTGTGAGTCACAATTTTCGAAGTGCCTATATAATTTGGGACGGATGAAGTATTTAGCACTCCTAACTATATCTAAGTGTAGTTTTCTCTTTATTTATTATTATTACTAGTTAATGGGGGTAAGTTTATACTTTTACAACATTAATATAAGAAACAAGAATGACATCCCAAGGAATCAGTAATATAACAAATGGTGGTGGTCGGAACTTTGAATTTCAAACTTGGAATTCTTAAACTCATCTTCCATTAAATACGAAGTAATTCATAATCTTATATATAAGAGTATGTGTGGTAACTGATATAAGGGAATCCCACCACTAATAACTTTCTATTTTATATTATCTCCTAAAATAGTGTGAAATAAAGGTTTATTGATAGTGGAATTCCTATAAATATGGAATCTCATGGGTACTCAATAATTACTTTCATTTGTGGTTGCACATGGAGAATATAGATGGAAAAATTAGATTTCAGTGACCAAAATTTAAAAAATATTATTTTTTAGTGACCTTAAACTCAATAAAAGGTGAATAGTAACCAAACTTAAAAAATAATTACTAATGAGTGACCATTTAATCTTAAAGCCCAAAAATATCCTTCATTCTCTCCATAGATCCCCATCTTTTCTTGGTTTTTTTCAAACCCAAATATCATAAACTTCAAAGAATCCAATGACTTGAATACAATATATGAACATATATACATTCTAAAGAAGATATAATAATATATATTTATTTCTGTATATTAATCTCATTAACAGAAAACGAAAACAAAAATATAATTTGGGTGCAATTAATTATTGATAAGGAATATTATGCTACGTTTGGTATGCAACAATGGAATGGAATGAAATGCCAATATTACCTTTTTTGATGCATTCCCTTGTTTGGTAAGAAAAATAAAAGTGGGAATGACCATTCCGTATCATTCCTTTGGAATGAAAAAGAATGAAAATTCATTCCACTACTCAACCTATGGAATGGTCATTTCATTCCTAATAAACATTATAAAAAAAAATTAGTTACCAAAAATAATGTATTCATCATTCCATTCCTGCATCATATCATGTTTGAAATCAAACAATAAAATGAGAATGATCATTCCATTCCATTCTCATTCAATTCTCACTTTAATGGAATGCTCATTCCATTTTATTGTTGTGTACCAAACGTAGCATAAGAGGATAAAAATAGACTTGACTATAAACCACTTCTCTGAATCTTTTTTTTTTCTTATATCAAGTCTCAAATACTTAATTCATCTCAAGCTATAACTATTGCCACTTCATTGAAGCCCTAAAATCCACCAAAGAAAAAAAATTCCATATATACATATGCATTAATTGTAAGTGAACATATATGTCCAAATCTATATATATATATATATATATATATGTCTATCTCTATATATATACCTTCTTTTCTAAAATCCTTTTATGCCTTTTGAAACTTTGATATGTAGAATTGAGATTGGAGAAGAAAAGAAGGGATTGAGAATCTCTAAATAAAAGGATGGGTATTTTGAACGTTAAATTTAAATAGTCACTCATTGTCATTTATTTTTGAGGATTGATTACTATTTACATTTTATTAAGTTTAAGGTCATTGTAATACAATTTTTTTTAATTTTAGTCACCAAAATCTAATTTTTCCGACATATAATAGTATATGTGTGACATATCAGGTCGCATACGGAGAATATATATATAGCAGGTTTCATTTTGTATATCAGTGGACCGAATGCAATCTTGATTTAGAGCCTGACGAATTCGATTCGGATGTAGTGATTCCGCGTACTCCTCTAGTAGGCTACTTTTTTATATATGAGTGAGAAAAAAATATTAGAAATTCAAAAATATGAAATTCAAACATTAAGTTTATAAAATTGTAGTAAAATTTAAAGAATAAGTGAGAAAAAAAAATGCACATACATCATATATGAGTGAAAAAATAAAAAAATTTAAGAAGAGAAAAAAATAAAAGAAAAAGAATGAAAAATTGAAAAACAAATTAGAGAACTTTAAGTTGTTGATTATAGTGGTCCTAAAAAGAAATACAAAATATTCACATATTCGGACTTCTTTCTCCCTTTTCTTTTAAAGCTAAGCTTTTATTAAGTGTGATCGGTCTTGATGGCAGGACGACGGGTCCACTAAGGGCTTGGGCTTATGAGTTGTAAACATTTCTGATCTAATTGGGCCTCCAGTTGACGTAATTCTACGATTCAATTTGGCTAATTTAAAATCTAACTAGTTTGAATTTAGTTAGGAATTTAATTCGACTAAAATTAAACTAATTAACTACAACCGAACTTATTTTGAGCAAAGTAGGCTTCTTAATTATATTAGCTTGCAAGATTTAGTTTAATTTGTAGTTATAACATACGTATTAGTTTTGCCTAACTCAATTAATTGCCATATATAGTATATTAATAACTAATATATCAATAAGTAAAGGGAGGCAATTTCACACTCCACTTATCTACCATTGCACTTTATATGTCTTTTTTTTTAAAAAATAATAAAATAACAAGAAAATTTCTAAACTCATTAATACATCATCTCTTATTTTATAATACCATAACTATCCTTTATACTATAAAATTTAACTCTTTTTACTTCGTTAAAAGAACTTTTTTCTTCTGAACCTTTTTTATATACTATCAAAAAAGATAATTTATTCAATATAAATAACATTGGTTTTGGGTCCGGTCAAAAGAGATAATGGGTACTTTATTTATTTATTTTTTAGATCATGTCAAAATTAAGAAATAATTTATTCAAAAGAGAATACATATTTTTTGGGTCTTTTTTTTTTTGTGTGCCATACTTTTTTTTTTTTATCGGGGCTATCAAATGAGATAATTTATTCAATAAAGATAAATTTTTTTTCCATACCATACTTTTTTTTTTCCGGTCTTGTCAAATTGGATAATTTATTTAGTAGAAATAATTTCTTTTTTGGTACTGTCAAAAGAGAATTTATTCAACAAATATAACATTTTTGGGTATATATATATATATTTTGCATAGTATAATTTTTTTCTTGGATCCTATAGGGAAAAAAAATTGGCCCTTTTTTTCAGTTCCTGTGAAAATAGATAATTTACTCAATAAATATAAAAAAAATTAGTAAATTTTTTTTTTTACTTCTGTCAAAAAATATAATTTATTCAACACGAAGGGGATATAAAAAAGGATAGTTATATTATTTGAAAAAAAAATAGATGGTAGTGCAAATGCAGAAAAGGGAATGCGAATGTCGCCTCCCTAAGTAAAATATATTAGAC
>CM048848.1:76182305-76606541 GCA_026545225.1 Cornus controversa | reverse complement strand
AAACCCTAAACCCTAAACCCTAAACCCTAAACCCTAAACCCTAAACCCTAAACCCTAAACCCTAAACCCTAAACCCTAAACCCTAAACCCTAAACCCTAAACCCTAAACCCTAAACCCTAAACCCTAAACCCTAAACCCTAAACCCTAAACCCTAAACCCTAAACCCTAAACCCTAAACCCTAAACCCTAAACCCTAAACCCTAAACCCTAAACCCTAAACCCTAAACCCTAAACCCTAAACCCTAAACCCTAAACCCTAAACCCTAAACCCTAAACCCTAAACCCTAAACCCTAAACCCTAAACCCTAAACCCTAAACCCTAAACCCTAAACCCTAAACCCTAAACCCTAAACCCTAAACCCTAAACCCTAAACCCTAAACCCTAAACCCTAAACCCTAAACCCTAAACCCTAAACCCTAAACCCTAAACCCTAAACCCTAAACCCTAAACCCTAAACCCTAAACCCTAAACCCTAAACCCTAAACCCTAAACCCTAAACCCTAAACCCTAAACCCTAAACCCTAAACCCTAAACCCTAAACCCTAAACCCTAAACCCTAAACCCTAAACCCTAAACCCTAAACCCTAAACCCTAAACCCTAAACCCTAAACCCTAAACCCTAAACCCTAAACCCTAAACCCTAAACCCTAAACCCTAAACCCTAAACCCTAAACCCTAAACCCTAAACCCTAAACCCTAAACCCTAAACCCTAAACCCTAAACCCTAAACCCTAAACCCTAAACCCTAAACCCTAAACCCTAAACCCTAAACCCTAAACCCTAAACCCTAAACCCTAAACCCTAAACCCTAAACCCTAAACCCTAAACCCTAAACCCTAAACCCTAAACCCTAAACCCTAAACCCTAAACCCTAAACCCTAAACCCTAAACCCTAAACCCTAAACCCTAAACCCTAAACCCTAAACCCTAAACCCTAAACCCTAAACCCTAAACCCTAAACCCTAAACCCTAAACCCTAAACCCTAAACCCTAAACCCTAAACCCTAAACCCTAAACCCTAAACCCTAAACCCTAAACCCTAAACCCTAAACCCTAAACCCTAAACCCTAAACCCTAAACCCTAAACCCTAAACCCTAAACCCTAAACCCTAAACCCTAAACCCTAAACCCTAAACCCTAAACCCTAAACCCTAAACCCTAAACCCTAAACCCTAAACCCTAAACCCTAAACCCTAAACCCTAAACCCTAAACCCTAAACCCTAAACCCTAAACCCTAAACCCTAAACCCTAAACCCTAAACCCTAAACCCTAAACCCTAAACCCTAAACCCTAAACCCTAAACCCTAAACCCTAAACCCTAAACCCTAAACCCTAAACCCTAAACCCTAAACCCTAAACCCTAAACCCTAAACCCTAAACCCTAAACCCTAAACCCTAAACCCTAAACCCTAAACCCTAAACCCTAAACCCTAAACCCTAAACCCTAAACCCTAAACCCTAAACCCTAAACCCTAAACCCTAAACCCTAAACCCTAAACCCTAAACCCTAAACCCTAAACCCTAAACCCTAAACCCTAAACCCTAAACCCTAAACCCTAAACCCTAAACCCTAAACCCTAAACCCTAAACCCTAAACCCTAAACCCTAAACCCTAAACCCTAAACCCTAAACCCTAAACCCTAAACCCTAAACCCTAAACCCTAAACCCTAAACCCTAAACCCTAAACCCTAAACCCTAAACCCTAAACCCTAAACCCTAAACCCTAAACCCTAAACCCTAAACCCTAAACCCTAAACCCTAAACCCTAAACCCTAAACCCTAAACCCTAAACCCTAAACCCTAAACCCTAAACCCTAAACCCTAAACCCTAAACCCTAAACCCTAAACCCTAAACCCTAAACCCTAAACCCTAAACCCTAAACCCTAAACCCTAAACCCTAAACCCTAAACCCTAAACCCTAAACCCTAAACCCTAAACCCTAAACCCTAAACCCTAAACCCTAAACCCTAAACCCTAAACCCTAAACCCTAAACCCTAAACCCTAAACCCTAAACCCTAAACCCTAAACCCTAAACCCTAAACCCTAAACCCTAAACCCTAAACCCTAAACCCTAAACCCTAAACCCTAAACCCTAAACCCTAAACCCTAAACCCTAAACCCTAAACCCTAAACCCTAAACCCTAAACCCTAAACCCTAAACCCTAAACCCTAAACCCTAAACCCTAAACCCTAAACCCTAAACCCTAAACCCTAAACCCTAAACCCTAAACCCTAAACCCTAAACCCTAAACCCTAAACCCTAAACCCTAAACCCTAAACCCTAAACCCTAAACCCTAAACCCTAAACCCTAAACCCTAAACCCTAAACCCTAAACCCTAAACCCTAAACCCTAAACCCTAAACCCTAAACCCTAAACCCTAAACCCTAAACCCTAAACCCTAAACCCTAAACCCTAAACCCTAAACCCTAAACCCTAAACCCTAAACCCTAAACCCTAAACCCTAAACCCTAAACCCTAAACCCTAAACCCTAAACCCTAAACCCTAAACCCTAAACCCTAAACCCTAAACCCTAAACCCTAAACCCTAAACCCTAAACCCTAAACCCTAAACCCTAAACCCTAAACCCTAAACCCTAAACCCTAAACCCTAAACCCTAAACCCTAAACCCTAAACCCTAAACCCTAAACCCTAAACCCTAAACCCTAAACCCTAAACCCTAAACCCTAAACCCTAAACCCTAAACCCTAAACCCTAAACCCTAAACCCTAAACCCTAAACCCTAAACCCTAAACCCTAAACCCTAAACCCTAAACCCTAAACCCTAAACCCTAAACCCTAAACCCTAAACCCTAAACCCTAAACCCTAAACCCTAAACCCTAAACCCTAAACCCTAAACCCTAAACCCTAAACCCTAAACCCTAAACCCTAAACCCTAAACCCTAAACCCTAAACCCTAAACCCTAAACCCTAAACCCTAAACCCTAAACCCTAAACCCTAAACCCTAAACCCTAAACCCTAAACCCTAAACCCTAAACCCTAAACCCTAAACCCTAAACCCTAAACCCTAAACCCTAAACCCTAAACCCTAAACCCTAAACCCTAAACCCTAAACCCTAAACCCTAAACCCTAAACCCTAAACCCTAAACCCTAAACCCTAAACCCTAAACCCTAAACCCTAAACCCTAAACCCTAAACCCTAAACCCTAAACCCTAAACCCTAAACCCTAAACCCTAAACCCTAAACCCTAAACCCTAAACCCTAAACCCTAAACCCTAAACCCTAAACCCTAAACCCTAAACCCTAAACCCTAAACCCTAAACCCTAAACCCTAAACCCTAAACCCTAAACCCTAAACCCTAAACCCTAAACCCTAAACCCTAAACCCTAAACCCTAAACCCTAAACCCTAAACCCTAAACCCTAAACCCTAAACCCTAAACCCTAAACCCTAAACCCTAAACCCTAAACCCTAAACCCTAAACCCTAAACCCTAAACCCTAAACCCTAAACCCTAAACCCTAAACCCTAAACCCTAAACCCTAAACCCTAAACCCTAAACCCTAAACCCTAAACCCTAAACCCTAAACCCTAAACCCTAAACCCTAAACCCTAAACCCTAAACCCTAAACCCTAAACCCTAAACCCTAAACCCTAAACCCTAAACCCTAAACCCTAAACCCTAAACCCTAAACCCTAAACCCTAAACCCTAAACCCTAAACCCTAAACCCTAAACCCTAAACCCTAAACCCTAAACCCTAAACCCTAAACCCTAAACCCTAAACCCTAAACCCTAAACCCTAAACCCTAAACCCTAAACCCTAAACCCTAAACCCTAAACCCTAAACCCTAAACCCTAAACCCTAAACCCTAAACCCTAAACCCTAAACCCTAAACCCTAAACCCTAAACCCTAAACCCTAAACCCTAAACCCTAAACCCTAAACCCTAAACCCTAAACCCTAAACCCTAAACCCTAAACCCTAAACCCTAAACCCTAAACCCTAAACCCTAAACCCTAAACCCTAAACCCTAAACCCTAAACCCTAAACCCTAAACCCTAAACCCTAAACCCTAAACCCTAAACCCTAAACCCTAAACCCTAAACCCTAAACCCTAAACCCTAAACCCTAAACCCTAAACCCTAAACCCTAAACCCTAAACCCTAAACCCTAAACCCTAAACCCTAAACCCTAAACCCTAAACCCTAAACCCTAAACCCTAAACCCTAAACCCTAAACCCTAAACCCTAAACCCTAAACCCTAAACCCTAAACCCTAAACCCTAAACCCTAAACCCTAAACCCTAAACCCTAAACCCTAAACCCTAAACCCTAAACCCTAAACCCTAAACCCTAAACCCTAAACCCTAAACCCTAAACCCTAAACCCTAAACCCTAAACCCTAAACCCTAAACCCTAAACCCTAAACCCTAAACCCTAAACCCTAAACCCTAAACCCTAAACCCTAAACCCTAAACCCTAAACCCTAAACCCTAAACCCTAAACCCTAAACCCTAAACCCTAAACCCTAAACCCTAAACCCTAAACCCTAAACCCTAAACCCTAAACCCTAAACCCTAAACCCTAAACCCTAAACCCTAAACCCTAAACCCTAAACCCTAAACCCTAAACCCTAAACCCTAAACCCTAAACCCTAAACCCTAAACCCTAAACCCTAAACCCTAAACCCTAAACCCTAAACCCTAAACCCTAAACCCTAAACCCTAAACCCTAAACCCTAAACCCTAAACCCTAAACCCTAAACCCTAAACCCTAAACCCTAAACCCTAAACCCTAAACCCTAAACCCTAAACCCTAAACCCTAAACCCTAAACCCTAAACCCTAAACCCTAAACCCTAAACCCTAAACCCTAAACCCTAAACCCTAAACCCTAAACCCTAAACCCTAAACCCTAAACCCTAAACCCTAAACCCTAAACCCTAAACCCTAAACCCTAAACCCTAAACCCTAAACCCTAAACCCTAAACCCTAAACCCTAAACCCTAAACCCTAAACCCTAAACCCTAAACCCTAAACCCTAAACCCTAAACCCTAAACCCTAAACCCTAAACCCTAAACCCTAAACCCTAAACCCTAAACCCTAAACCCTAAACCCTAAACCCTAAACCCTAAACCCTAAACCCTAAACCCTAAACCCTAAACCCTAAACCCTAAACCCTAAACCCTAAACCCTAAACCCTAAACCCTAAACCCTAAACCCTAAACCCTAAACCCTAAACCCTAAACCCTAAACCCTAAACCCTAAACCCTAAACCCTAAACCCTAAACCCTAAACCCTAAACCCTAAACCCTAAACCCTAAACCCTAAACCCTAAACCCTAAACCCTAAACCCTAAACCCTAAACCCTAAACCCTAAACCCTAAACCCTAAACCCTAAACCCTAAACCCTAAACCCTAAACCCTAAACCCTAAACCCTAAACCCTAAACCCTAAACCCTAAACCCTAAACCCTAAACCCTAAACCCTAAACCCTAAACCCTAAACCCTAAACCCTAAACCCTAAACCCTAAACCCTAAACCCTAAACCCTAAACCCTAAACCCTAAACCCTAAACCCTAAACCCTAAACCCTAAACCCTAAACCCTAAACCCTAAACCCTAAACCCTAAACCCTAAACCCTAAACCCTAAACCCTAAACCCTAAACCCTAAACCCTAAACCCTAAACCCTAAACCCTAAACCCTAAACCCTAAACCCTAAACCCTAAACCCTAAACCCTAAACCCTAAACCCTAAACCCTAAACCCTAAACCCTAAACCCTAAACCCTAAACCCTAAACCCTAAACCCTAAACCCTAAACCCTAAACCCTAAACCCTAAACCCTAAACCCTAAACCCTAAACCCTAAACCCTAAACCCTAAACCCTAAACCCTAAACCCTAAACCCTAAACCCTAAACCCTAAACCCTAAACCCTAAACCCTAAACCCTAAACCCTAAACCCTAAACCCTAAACCCTAAACCCTAAACCCTAAACCCTAAACCCTAAACCCTAAACCCTAAACCCTAAACCCTAAACCCTAAACCCTAAACCCTAAACCCTAAACCCTAAACCCTAAACCCTAAACCCTAAACCCTAAACCCTAAACCCTAAACCCTAAACCCTAAACCCTAAACCCTAAACCCTAAACCCTAAACCCTAAACCCTAAACCCTAAACCCTAAACCCTAAACCCTAAACCCTAAACCCTAAACCCTAAACCCTAAACCCTAAACCCTAAACCCTAAACCCTAAACCCTAAACCCTAAACCCTAAACCCTAAACCCTAAACCCTAAACCCTAAACCCTAAACCCTAAACCCTAAACCCTAAACCCTAAACCCTAAACCCTAAACCCTAAACCCTAAACCCTAAACCCTAAACCCTAAACCCTAAACCCTAAACCCTAAACCCTAAACCCTAAACCCTAAACCCTAAACCCTAAACCCTAAACCCTAAACCCTAAACCCTAAACCCTAAACCCTAAACCCTAAACCCTAAACCCTAAACCCTAAACCCTAAACCCTAAACCCTAAACCCTAAACCCTAAACCCTAAACCCTAAACCCTAAACCCTAAACCCTAAACCCTAAACCCTAAACCCTAAACCCTAAACCCTAAACCCTAAACCCTAAACCCTAAACCCTAAACCCTAAACCCTAAACCCTAAACCCTAAACCCTAAACCCTAAACCCTAAACCCTAAACCCTAAACCCTAAACCCTAAACCCTAAACCCTAAACCCTAAACCCTAAACCCTAAACCCTAAACCCTAAACCCTAAACCCTAAACCCTAAACCCTAAACCCTAAACCCTAAACCCTAAACCCTAAACCCTAAACCCTAAACCCTAAACCCTAAACCCTAAACCCTAAACCCTAAACCCTAAACCCTAAACCCTAAACCCTAAACCCTAAACCCTAAACCCTAAACCCTAAACCCTAAACCCTAAACCCTAAACCCTAAACCCTAAACCCTAAACCCTAAACCCTAAACCCTAAACCCTAAACCCTAAACCCTAAACCCTAAACCCTAAACCCTAAACCCTAAACCCTAAACCCTAAACCCTAAACCCTAAACCCTAAACCCTAAACCCTAAACCCTAAACCCTAAACCCTAAACCCTAAACCCTAAACCCTAAACCCTAAACCCTAAACCCTAAACCCTAAACCCTAAACCCTAAACCCTAAACCCTAAACCCTAAACCCTAAACCCTAAACCCTAAACCCTAAACCCTAAACCCTAAACCCTAAACCCTAAACCCTAAACCCTAAACCCTAAACCCTAAACCCTAAACCCTAAACCCTAAACCCTAAACCCTAAACCCTAAACCCTAAACCCTAAACCCTAAACCCTAAACCCTAAACCCTAAACCCTAAACCCTAAACCCTAAACCCTAAACCCTAAACCCTAAACCCTAAACCCTAAACCCTAAACCCTAAACCCTAAACCCTAAACCCTAAACCCTAAACCCTAAACCCTAAACCCTAAACCCTAAACCCTAAACCCTAAACCCTAAACCCTAAACCCTAAACCCTAAACCCTAAACCCTAAACCCTAAACCCTAAACCCTAAACCCTAAACCCTAAACCCTAAACCCTAAACCCTAAACCCTAAACCCTAAACCCTAAACCCTAAACCCTAAACCCTAAACCCTAAACCCTAAACCCTAAACCCTAAACCCTAAACCCTAAACCCTAAACCCTAAACCCTAAACCCTAAACCCTAAACCCTAAACCCTAAACCCTAAACCCTAAACCCTAAACCCTAAACCCTAAACCCTAAACCCTAAACCCTAAACCCTAAACCCTAAACCCTAAACCCTAAACCCTAAACCCTAAACCCTAAACCCTAAACCCTAAACCCTAAACCCTAAACCCTAAACCCTAAACCCTAAACCCTAAACCCTAAACCCTAAACCCTAAACCCTAAACCCTAAACCCTAAACCCTAAACCCTAAACCCTAAACCCTAAACCCTAAACCCTAAACCCTAAACCCTAAACCCTAAACCCTAAACCCTAAACCCTAAACCCTAAACCCTAAACCCTAAACCCTAAACCCTAAACCCTAAACCCTAAACCCTAAACCCTAAACCCTAAACCCTAAACCCTAAACCCTAAACCCTAAACCCTAAACCCTAAACCCTAAACCCTAAACCCTAAACCCTAAACCCTAAACCCTAAACCCTAAACCCTAAACCCTAAACCCTAAACCCTAAACCCTAAACCCTAAACCCTAAACCCTAAACCCTAAACCCTAAACCCTAAACCCTAAACCCTAAACCCTAAACCCTAAACCCTAAACCCTAAACCCTAAACCCTAAACCCTAAACCCTAAACCCTAAACCCTAAACCCTAAACCCTAAACCCTAAACCCTAAACCCTAAACCCTAAACCCTAAACCCTAAACCCTAAACCCTAAACCCTAAACCCTAAACCCTAAACCCTAAACCCTAAACCCTAAACCCTAAACCCTAAACCCTAAACCCTAAACCCTAAACCCTAAACCCTAAACCCTAAACCCTAAACCCTAAACCCTAAACCCTAAACCCTAAACCCTAAACCCTAAACCCTAAACCCTAAACCCTAAACCCTAAACCCTAAACCCTAAACCCTAAACCCTAAACCCTAAACCCTAAACCCTAAACCCTAAACCCTAAACCCTAAACCCTAAACCCTAAACCCTAAACCCTAAACCCTAAACCCTAAACCCTAAACCCTAAACCCTAAACCCTAAACCCTAAACCCTAAACCCTAAACCCTAAACCCTAAACCCTAAACCCTAAACCCTAAACCCTAAACCCTAAACCCTAAACCCTAAACCCTAAACCCTAAACCCTAAACCCTAAACCCTAAACCCTAAACCCTAAACCCTAAACCCTAAACCCTAAACCCTAAACCCTAAACCCTAAACCCTAAACCCTAAACCCTAAACCCTAAACCCTAAACCCTAAACCCTAAACCCTAAACCCTAAACCCTAAACCCTAAACCCTAAACCCTAAACCCTAAACCCTAAACCCTAAACCCTAAACCCTAAACCCTAAACCCTAAACCCTAAACCCTAAACCCTAAACCCTAAACCCTAAACCCTAAACCCTAAACCCTAAACCCTAAACCCTAAACCCTAAACCCTAAACCCTAAACCCTAAACCCTAAACCCTAAACCCTAAACCCTAAACCCTAAACCCTAAACCCTAAACCCTAAACCCTAAACCCTAAACCCTAAACCCTAAACCCTAAACCCTAAACCCTAAACCCTAAACCCTAAACCCTAAACCCTAAACCCTAAACCCTAAACCCTAAACCCTAAACCCTAAACCCTAAACCCTAAACCCTAAACCCTAAACCCTAAACCCTAAACCCTAAACCCTAAACCCTAAACCCTAAACCCTAAACCCTAAACCCTAAACCCTAAACCCTAAACCCTAAACCCTAAACCCTAAACCCTAAACCCTAAACCCTAAACCCTAAACCCTAAACCCTAAACCCTAAACCCTAAACCCTAAACCCTAAACCCTAAACCCTAAACCCTAAACCCTAAACCCTAAACCCTAAACCCTAAACCCTAAACCCTAAACCCTAAACCCTAAACCCTAAACCCTAAACCCTAAACCCTAAACCCTAAACCCTAAACCCTAAACCCTAAACCCTAAACCCTAAACCCTAAACCCTAAACCCTAAACCCTAAACCCTAAACCCTAAACCCTAAACCCTAAACCCTAAACCCTAAACCCTAAACCCTAAACCCTAAACCCTAAACCCTAAACCCTAAACCCTAAACCCTAAACCCTAAACCCTAAACCCTAAACCCTAAACCCTAAACCCTAAACCCTAAACCCTAAACCCTAAACCCTAAACCCTAAACCCTAAACCCTAAACCCTAAACCCTAAACCCTAAACCCTAAACCCTAAACCCTAAACCCTAAACCCTAAACCCTAAACCCTAAACCCTAAACCCTAAACCCTAAACCCTAAACCCTAAACCCTAAACCCTAAACCCTAAACCCTAAACCCTAAACCCTAAACCCTAAACCCTAAACCCTAAACCCTAAACCCTAAACCCTAAACCCTAAACCCTAAACCCTAAACCCTAAACCCTAAACCCTAAACCCTAAACCCTAAACCCTAAACCCTAAACCCTAAACCCTAAACCCTAAACCCTAAACCCTAAACCCTAAACCCTAAACCCTAAACCCTAAACCCTAAACCCTAAACCCTAAACCCTAAACCCTAAACCCTAAACCCTAAACCCTAAACCCTAAACCCTAAACCCTAAACCCTAAACCCTAAACCCTAAACCCTAAACCCTAAACCCTAAACCCTAAACCCTAAACCCTAAACCCTAAACCCTAAACCCTAAACCCTAAACCCTAAACCCTAAACCCTAAACCCTAAACCCTAAACCCTAAACCCTAAACCCTAAACCCTAAACCCTAAACCCTAAACCCTAAACCCTAAACCCTAAACCCTAAACCCTAAACCCTAAACCCTAAACCCTAAACCCTAAACCCTAAACCCTAAACCCTAAACCCTAAACCCTAAACCCTAAACCCTAAACCCTAAACCCTAAACCCTAAACCCTAAACCCTAAACCCTAAACCCTAAACCCTAAACCCTAAACCCTAAACCCTAAACCCTAAACCCTAAACCCTAAACCCTAAACCCTAAACCCTAAACCCTAAACCCTAAACCCTAAACCCTAAACCCTAAACCCTAAACCCTAAACCCTAAACCCTAAACCCTAAACCCTAAACCCTAAACCCTAAACCCTAAACCCTAAACCCTAAACCCTAAACCCTAAACCCTAAACCCTAAACCCTAAACCCTAAACCCTAAACCCTAAACCCTAAACCCTAAACCCTAAACCCTAAACCCTAAACCCTAAACCCTAAACCCTAAACCCTAAACCCTAAACCCTAAACCCTAAACCCTAAACCCTAAACCCTAAACCCTAAACCCTAAACCCTAAACCCTAAACCCTAAACCCTAAACCCTAAACCCTAAACCCTAAACCCTAAACCCTAAACCCTAAACCCTAAACCCTAAACCCTAAACCCTAAACCCTAAACCCTAAACCCTAAACCCTAAACCCTAAACCCTAAACCCTAAACCCTAAACCCTAAACCCTAAACCCTAAACCCTAAACCCTAAACCCTAAACCCTAAACCCTAAACCCTAAACCCTAAACCCTAAACCCTAAACCCTAAACCCTAAACCCTAAACCCTAAACCCTAAACCCTAAACCCTAAACCCTAAACCCTAAACCCTAAACCCTAAACCCTAAACCCTAAACCCTAAACCCTAAACCCTAAACCCTAAACCCTAAACCCTAAACCCTAAACCCTAAACCCTAAACCCTAAACCCTAAACCCTAAACCCTAAACCCTAAACCCTAAACCCTAAACCCTAAACCCTAAACCCTAAACCCTAAACCCTAAACCCTAAACCCTAAACCCTAAACCCTAAACCCTAAACCCTAAACCCTAAACCCTAAACCCTAAACCCTAAACCCTAAACCCTAAACCCTAAACCCTAAACCCTAAACCCTAAACCCTAAACCCTAAACCCTAAACCCTAAACCCTAAACCCTAAACCCTAAACCCTAAACCCTAAACCCTAAACCCTAAACCCTAAACCCTAAACCCTAAACCCTAAACCCTAAACCCTAAACCCTAAACCCTAAACCCTAAACCCTAAACCCTAAACCCTAAACCCTAAACCCTAAACCCTAAACCCTAAACCCTAAACCCTAAACCCTAAACCCTAAACCCTAAACCCTAAACCCTAAACCCTAAACCCTAAACCCTAAACCCTAAACCCTAAACCCTAAACCCTAAACCCTAAACCCTAAACCCTAAACCCTAAACCCTAAACCCTAAACCCTAAACCCTAAACCCTAAACCCTAAACCCTAAACCCTAAACCCTAAACCCTAAACCCTAAACCCTAAACCCTAAACCCTAAACCCTAAACCCTAAACCCTAAACCCTAAACCCTAAACCCTAAACCCTAAACCCTAAACCCTAAACCCTAAACCCTAAACCCTAAACCCTAAACCCTAAACCCTAAACCCTAAACCCTAAACCCTAAACCCTAAACCCTAAACCCTAAACCCTAAACCCTAAACCCTAAACCCTAAACCCTAAACCCTAAACCCTAAACCCTAAACCCTAAACCCTAAACCCTAAACCCTAAACCCTAAACCCTAAACCCTAAACCCTAAACCCTAAACCCTAAACCCTAAACCCTAAACCCTAAACCCTAAACCCTAAACCCTAAACCCTAAACCCTAAACCCTAAACCCTAAACCCTAAACCCTAAACCCTAAACCCTAAACCCTAAACCCTAAACCCTAAACCCTAAACCCTAAACCCTAAACCCTAAACCCTAAACCCTAAACCCTAAACCCTAAACCCTAAACCCTAAACCCTAAACCCTAAACCCTAAACCCTAAACCCTAAACCCTAAACCCTAAACCCTAAACCCTAAACCCTAAACCCTAAACCCTAAACCCTAAACCCTAAACCCTAAACCCTAAACCCTAAACCCTAAACCCTAAACCCTAAACCCTAAACCCTAAACCCTAAACCCTAAACCCTAAACCCTAAACCCTAAACCCTAAACCCTAAACCCTAAACCCTAAACCCTAAACCCTAAACCCTAAACCCTAAACCCTAAACCCTAAACCCTAAACCCTAAACCCTAAACCCTAAACCCTAAACCCTAAACCCTAAACCCTAAACCCTAAACCCTAAACCCTAAACCCTAAACCCTAAACCCTAAACCCTAAACCCTAAACCCTAAACCCTAAACCCTAAACCCTAAACCCTAAACCCTAAACCCTAAACCCTAAACCCTAAACCCTAAACCCTAAACCCTAAACCCTAAACCCTAAACCCTAAACCCTAAACCCTAAACCCTAAACCCTAAACCCTAAACCCTAAACCCTAAACCCTAAACCCTAAACCCTAAACCCTAAACCCTAAACCCTAAACCCTAAACCCTAAACCCTAAACCCTAAACCCTAAACCCTAAACCCTAAACCCTAAACCCTAAACCCTAAACCCTAAACCCTAAACCCTAAACCCTAAACCCTAAACCCTAAACCCTAAACCCTAAACCCTAAACCCTAAACCCTAAACCCTAAACCCTAAACCCTAAACCCTAAACCCTAAACCCTAAACCCTAAACCCTAAACCCTAAACCCTAAACCCTAAACCCTAAACCCTAAACCCTAAACCCTAAACCCTAAACCCTAAACCCTAAACCCTAAACCCTAAACCCTAAACCCTAAACCCTAAACCCTAAACCCTAAACCCTAAACCCTAAACCCTAAACCCTAAACCCTAAACCCTAAACCCTAAACCCTAAACCCTAAACCCTAAACCCTAAACCCTAAACCCTAAACCCTAAACCCTAAACCCTAAACCCTAAACCCTAAACCCTAAACCCTAAACCCTAAACCCTAAACCCTAAACCCTAAACCCTAAACCCTAAACCCTAAACCCTAAACCCTAAACCCTAAACCCTAAACCCTAAACCCTAAACCCTAAACCCTAAACCCTAAACCCTAAACCCTAAACCCTAAACCCTAAACCCTAAACCCTAAACCCTAAACCCTAAACCCTAAACCCTAAACCCTAAACCCTAAACCCTAAACCCTAAACCCTAAACCCTAAACCCTAAACCCTAAACCCTAAACCCTAAACCCTAAACCCTAAACCCTAAACCCTAAACCCTAAACCCTAAACCCTAAACCCTAAACCCTAAACCCTAAACCCTAAACCCTAAACCCTAAACCCTAAACCCTAAACCCTAAACCCTAAACCCTAAACCCTAAACCCTAAACCCTAAACCCTAAACCCTAAACCCTAAACCCTAAACCCTAAACCCTAAACCCTAAACCCTAAACCCTAAACCCTAAACCCTAAACCCTAAACCCTAAACCCTAAACCCTAAACCCTAAACCCTAAACCCTAAACCCTAAACCCTAAACCCTAAACCCTAAACCCTAAACCCTAAACCCTAAACCCTAAACCCTAAACCCTAAACCCTAAACCCTAAACCCTAAACCCTAAACCCTAAACCCTAAACCCTAAACCCTAAACCCTAAACCCTAAACCCTAAACCCTAAACCCTAAACCCTAAACCCTAAACCCTAAACCCTAAACCCTAAACCCTAAACCCTAAACCCTAAACCCTAAACCCTAAACCCTAAACCCTAAACCCTAAACCCTAAACCCTAAACCCTAAACCCTAAACCCTAAACCCTAAACCCTAAAACCCTAAACCCTAAACCCTAAACTCCAAAATGGACCCGGAAACCCCGAAACCCCAAAATGGACCCGGAAACCCCGAAACCCCAAAATGGACCCGGAAACCCCGAAACCCCAAAATGGACCCGGAAACCCCGAAACCCCAAAATGGACCCGGAAACCCCGAAACCTTGTGAATAACAGCGGTGAGTTTAAGATTTGTGACTTTGGAATGTCTCGACAATATGGGAGCCCATTGAAACCGTATACTCCTTTGGTGGTCACTCTCTGGTACAGGTTAGTCACAAAATTATCTTTATGGTTCATACTTTATTTTTATGAACCATAAATACTAATTTATTTAACAAAATTATAATTTAAAACAAAATATGTAGAATAAATATCAATTTATTTGAAATATATATAATTAATAATAAAGTGTGTAGCATAAATAATAATTTATTTAACAAATTATTTAATATAAATTATTTTGCACAAATAATAATTTATTCAACAAATATCTAATTATTATTAAACTATGTAGTATAAATAATAATTTATTTAACAAATAAATAATTTGTTAAATAAATTATTATTTATGCTACACACTTTATTATTAATTATATATATTTCAAATAGACATCCCTTTAGATGTCTATGTATCCTTTATCATCTCCCGATTCTTTTTGATATCGTTATAAAATAAACATACAATAATAATCAATGAAAATTTTAGTAAAAATAAAGTATGAACCATAAATACTAATTTATTTAACAAAATTATAATTTAAAACAAAATATGTAGAATAAATATCAATTTATTTGAAATATATATAATTAATAATAAAGTGTGTAGCATAAATAATAATTTATTTAACAAATTATTTAATATAAATTATTTTGCACAAATAATAATTTATTCAACAAATATCTAATTACTATTAAACTATGTAGTATAAATAATAATTTATTTAACAAATTGTGAAATTAATAATAAACTATGTAGCATAAATGATAATTTATTTAACAAACTATGAAATTAATAATAAACAATGCAGCGTAAATAATAATTTATTATGAATTATAACCTATGTAACACAAATAATAATTTATTATCCCAACTCTGCAATTAATTTTCTAATATGTAACTTAAATAATCATTTATTTAATGAATATATAATTTCTAATTAACTATGTTTTTACATTCAGAAATAATCATATATTAAACAAATTTCAAATACTCTATGTAACATATTCAATCATTTTTTTAACAAACTCTAAAACTAATATATTTTTTTACATTGATAGATAATATGATATCAAATCTTTAATAAGTATATTTTATATTATTTAATTATACAATATAAAATAAACTCACAATAATAATTAATGCAAATTTTAATAAACAAACAGTATGTATCATAAATAATAATTAATTTATCATAACTATAACTGATAATAAACTATGTATTATAAATAATAAAATATTTAACAAACAATGCAATTAATAAAAAACTATGCTACATAATTCATTATTAACTAGATATTTGTTGAAGAAATTTTTATTTATGCTACATAATTCATTATTAGATACATTCTTAGTTATAAAAATTATTATTTATGTTGAATATTTTTTTATTAATTAGGCGTTTGTAAGTAAATTATTAATCATGCCACATAATCTATTGTTAATTAAATATTTGTTGAGTAAATTGTTATTTATGATATATAGTCATTATTAATAAAAAAAATTAAATAAATTATTATTTTTGCAACATAGTTCAATATTAACTAGATATTTATTGAAGAAATTTTTATTTTTGCTACATAATTCATTATTAGATACATTCTTAGTTATATAAATTATTATTTATGTTGAATATTTTATTATAAATTAGGTGTTTGTAAATAAATTATTAATCATGCCACAAAATTTATTGTTAATTAAATATTTGTTGAGTAAATTGTTATTTATGATATATAGTCATTATTAATAAAAAAAATTTAAATAGATTATTATTTTTGCTACATATTTTACTTGATATTTGTTAAATAAATTATTATTCATGCACAATGGTTTATTACAAGTTACATAGTTTTTAATTAATTATATATTTGTTATATAAATTATTATTTATTCAACATATTTCATTATTAAATACATTGTCCTTAAGTAAATTATTATTTATGCTACATAGTTGATATTTAATGATAAATTTATTATTTAGGCTACATATTTGCATGTTTATTAAATAGTTTGTTTAATAAATTATTATTTATGTTATAGAGTTTATAATGGATAATAAATTATTATCTATGCACATAGTTTACTTTTAATTATATATTTTGTTAAATAAATTATTATTTATGCTACATAATTCCTTATTTGTTGCATAGTTAGTTAAGTAAATTGTTTCTTATTTTACATAGCTGATTTCGAGTTAAATAAATTATTATTTGTGCGGCATAATTTATTATTAATTAAGTGTTTGTTTAGTAAATTATTAACTATGCTACATAATTTATTTTTATTTAGATATTTGATGAATAAATTGTAATTTATGCTATATAGTCATTATTAATAAAATATTTGTTAAAAAAATTATTATTCTTGTTAGATAGTTTACTAGATATTTGTTAAATAAATTATTATTCATGGACAATAGTTTATTACTTGTTACATGGTTTTTATAAATAAATTAATATTTATCTTACATAGTATATATTATTAGTTATATGTTTGTTATATAAATTATTATTTATGCAACATATATCATTATTAAATACATTGTTTCTTAAGCAAATTATTATTTATGATACGTAGTTGATATTTGATAATAATTTATTAATTATGCTACATAGTTTCTTGTTAATTGCATAGTTTGTTTAATAAATTTTTATTTGAGTTACATAGTTTATAATTCATAATAAATTATTATTTATACACATACTTTATTACTAATTATATAGTTTGTTAAATAAATTATTATTTATGTTACATAATTCATTATTTGTTGTATAGTTAGTTAATTAAATTGTTTCTTATGCCACATAGTTTGTTTTGAATTAAATTGTTTATTAATTAAATAATTTTTTATTTTGATACATAGTTTCTTAGATATTTGTTGAATAAATTATTATTCATTCTACATATCTTGTTATTAGTTCAATTGTTTTTTAAAATAAATTATTTTTCATGCTACATAGTTCAATATTAATTAGATATTTGTTGAAGAAATTTATATTTATGCTACATAATTCATTATTAGATACATTCTTAGTTATATAAATTATTATTTATGTTGGATATTTTATTATTAATTAGGTGTTTGTAAATAAATTATTAATTATGCCACATAATTTATATTAGTTAAATATTTGTTGAATAAATTGTTATTTATGAGATATAGTCATTATTAATAAAATAGTTTTTAAATAAATTATTATTTTTGCTACATATTTTACTTGATATTTGTTAAATAAATTATTATGCATGCACAATGGTTTATTACAAGTTACATAGTTTTTAATTAATTATATATTTGTTATATAAATTATTATTTATTCTACATATTTCATTATTAAATACATTGTCCTTAAGTAAATTATTATTTATGATACATAGTTGATATTTAATGATAAATTTATTATTTAGGCTACATATTTGCATGTTCATTAAATAGTTTGTTTAATAAATTATTATTTATGTTATAGAGTTTATAATGGATAATAAATTATTATCTATGCACATAGTTTACTTTTAATTATATATTTTGTTAAATAAATTATTATTTATGTTACATAATTCCTTATTTGTTGCATAGTTAGTTAAGTAAATTTTTTCTTATTTTACATAGTTGATTTCGAGTTAAATAAATTATTATTTGTGCTACATAATTTATTATTAATTAGGTGTTAGTTGGGTAAATTATTAACTATGCTACATAATTTATTTTTATTTAGATATTTGTTGAATAAATTATAATTTATGCTATATAGTCATTATTAATAAAATATTTGTTAAAAAAATTATTATTCTTTTTAGATAGTTTACTAGATATTTGTTAAATAAATTATTATTCATAGACAATAGTTTATTACTTGTTACATGGTTTGTTAAATAAATTAATATTTATCTTACATAGTACATATTATTAGTTATATGTTTGTTATATAAATTATTATTTATGCAACATATATCATTATTAAATACATTGTTTCTTAAGCAAATTATTATCTATGATACGTAGTTGATATTTGATTATAATTTATTATTTATGCTACATAGTTTCTTGTTAATTACATAGTTTGTTTAATAAATTTTTATTTGAGTTACATAGTTTATAATTCAAAATAAATTATTATTTATACACATACTTTGTTAATAATTATATAGTTTGTTAAATAAATTATTATTTTTGTTACATAATTCCTTATTTGTTGCATAGTTAGTTAAGTAAATTGTTTCTTATTTTACATAGTTGATTTCGAGTTAAATTATTTGTGCTGCATAATTTATTATTAATTAGATGTTAGTTGAGTAAATTATTAACTAAGCTACATAATTTATTTTTATTTAGATATTTGTTGAATAAATTGTAATTTATGCTATATAGTCATTATTAATAAAATATTTGTTAAAAAAATTATTATTCTTGTTAGATAGTTTACTAGATATTTGTTAAATAAATTATTATTCATGGACAATAGTTTATTACTTGTTACATGGTTTTATAAATAAATTAATATTTATCTTACATAGTATATATTATTAGTTATATGTTTGTTATATAAATTATTATTTATGCAACATATATCATTATTAAATACATTGTTTCTTAAGCAAATTATTATTTATGATACGTAGTTGATATTTGATAATAATTTATTATTTATGCTACATAGTTTCTTGTTAATTGCATAGTTTGTTTAATAAATTTTTATTTGAGTTACATAGTTTATAATTCATAATAAATTATTATTTATACACATACTTTTTTAATAATTATATAGTTTGTTAAATAAATTATTATTTATGTTACATAATTCATTATTTGTTTTATAGTTAGTTAATTAAATTGTTTCTTATGCCACATAGTTTGTTTTGAATTAAATTGTTTATTAATTAAATAAATTATTGTTTTAATACCTAGTTTCTTAGATATTTGTTGAATAAATTCTTATTCATTCTACATATTTTATTATTAGTTCAATTGCTTTTTAAAATAAATTATTATTCATGCTACATAGTTCAATATTAATTAGATATTTGTTGAAGAAATTTTTATTTATGCTACATAATTCATTATTAGATACATTCTTAGTTATTTAAATTATTATTTATGTTGCATATTTTATTATTAATAAGGTGTTTGTAAATAAATTATTAATTATGCCACATAATTTATTATTAGTTAAATATTTGTTGAGTAAATTGTTATTTATGAGATATAGTAATTATTAATAAAATATTTTTTAAATAAATTATTATTTATGATGCGTATTTTACTTGATATTTGTTAAATAAATTATTCTTCATGTACAACGGTTTATTACAAATTACATAGTTTTTTATTAATTATATATTTGTTATATAAATTATTATTTATTCAACATATTTCATTATTAAATACATTGTCCTTAAGTAAATTATTATTTATGATACATGGTTGATATTTAATGATAAATTTATTATTTAGGCTACATATTTACATGTTCATTAAATAGTTTGTTTACTAAATTATTATTTATGTTATAGAGTTTATAATGGATAATAAATTATTATCTATGCACATAGTTTAATTTTAATTATATATTTTGTTAAATAAATTATTATTTATGTTACATAATTCCTTATTTGTTGCATAGTTAGTTAAGTAAATTGTTTCTTATTTTACATAGTTGATTTTGAGTTAAATAAATTATTATTTGTGCTACATAATTTATTATTAATTAGGTGTTAGTTGAGTAAATTATTAACTATGCTACATAATTTATTTTTATTTAGATATTTGATGAATAAATTGTAATTTATGCTATATAGTCATTATTAATAAAATATTTGTTAAAAAAATTATTATTCTTGTTAGATAGTTTACTAGATATTTGTTAAATAAATTATTATTCATGGACAATAGTTTATTACTTGTTACATGGTTTTTATAAATAAATTAATATTTATCTTACATAGTATATATTATTAGTTATATGTTTGTTATATAAATTATTATTTATGCAACATATATCATTATTAAATACATTGTTTCTTAAGCAAATTATTATTTATGATACGTAGTTGATATTTGATAATAATTTATTATTTATGCTACATAGTTTCTTGTTAATTACATAGTTTTTTTAATAAATTAATATTTGAGTTACATAGTTTATAATTCATAAGAAATTATGTTTTTACATTCATAAATAACAATTTACTAAACAAATTCCAAATACTATGTAGCATATATAATTATTTTTTTAAGAAACTTGTAACTAATATATTTTTTTAAATGGATAGATAATTTGATATAAATTCATGAATAAGTAGCTTTCACATTATTTAATTATACAATATAAAATAAACTTACTATAATGATTAATGCTAATTTTAAAAAACATATAGTATATATCATAAATAGTAATTTATTTAAGAAAAATATAATCAATTATAAACTATGTAGCTTATATAATAATTTATTTATCAGACAATGCAATTTATAAAAAACTATGTTGCCTAAATAGTAATTTATTTAATAAATTATGGAACTAATTATAAACTAGGTAGCATAAATAACTATTTATCAAAAAAAAATTATAATTTATTCAACTTACGATGTAGTCTAAATAATAATTTATTATGAATTGTAAACTATGTAACATAAATAATAATTTATTTAATAAACTATGTAGAAAATATTCAAGTATGGGGCATAAATAATCATTTATTAAAAAGACATTTTTTAAATTGATAAATAATGAAAATTTTAAAAAAAATAGATTATGTACCATAAATAGTAATTTATGTGACAAAAATATAATTGATAATAAGCTATGTTGTATAAATATTAATTTATTTGACAAATTATAATTAATAATAAAATGTGAAGTACAAATAATAATTTATTTAAAACACTATGTAATTAATATTAAAATATGTAGCATAAATAAAAATTTATTTAACAAACCATGAAATTAAAAATGACCTATGTTGCATAAATAATAATTTATTTAACAAACTATGAAATTAATAATAAACTATGTAGCATAAATAATAATTTATTATGAATCAGGACCTATGTAACACAAATAATAATTTATAATTAAACTCTGTAATTAATTTTCTAATATATAACATAAATAATCATTTATTTAATGAATATATAATTTATAATTAGTTATGTTTTTACATTCATAAATTATCATTTATTAAACAAATTTCAAATACTCTATGTAGTATATATATAAATTTTTTTTTAATAAATATCTAATTACTAATAAACTATTTAACATAAATTATAATTTATTTAACAAACTATGAAATTAATAATGAACTATCTAGCATAAATAATAATATATTTAACAAAATATGAAATTAATAACAAACTATGTAACATAAATAATAATTTATTATAAATTATAACCTATGTAACCCAAATAATAATTTATTATCCCAATTCTACAATTAATTTTCAAATATGTAACATAAATAATCATTTGTTTAACGAATATATAATTTATAATAACCTAGGTTTTTACATTCTTAAATAATCATTTACTAAACAAATTGCAAATACTCTATGTAACATATATAATAATTTTATTAATAAATATCTAATTACTAATAAACTATGTAGCATAAATTATAGTTTATCTAACAGACAATGAAATTAATAATGAACTATGTTGCATAAATAATAATATATTTAACAAAATATGAAAGTAATAACAACCTATGTAACATAAATAATAATTTATTATGAATTATAACCAATGTAACACAAATAATAATCTATTATCCCAACTCTGAAATTAATTTTCAAATATGTAGCATAAATAATCATTTGTTTAACGAATATATAATTCATAACAAACTATGTTTTTACATTCATAAATAATCATTTACTAAACAAATTCCAAATATTCTATATAGCATATATAAAATTTTTTTTAACAAACTTTGTAACTAATATATTTTTTTACATTGATAGACAATTTGATATAAATTCATGAATAAGTTTCTTTTACATTATTAAATTATACAATATAAAAAAAACTAACAATAATTATTAATGTAAATTTTGAAAAAACATATAGTATGTATCATAAATTGTAATTTATTGTTAATTAAATATAATTGATGATAAACTATGTAGCATAAAAATTAATTTATCTAACAAAAAATGTAATTAATAAAAAACTATGTTACAGAAATAGTAATTTATTTAGCAAATTAAGAAACTAATAATAAACTAGGAAGCATAAATAACTATTTATTGAAAAAAATTATAATTTATTTAACATACTTCGAATAAATTATGTACCATAAATACTAATTTATTTAACAAAAATATTATTGATAATAAACTATGTAGTATAAATGTTAATTTATTTGACAAATATATATTTAATAATAATAATTTTTTCAACAAATATCTAATTACTAATAAACAATGTAGCATAAATAATAATTTATTTAACAAACTTTGAATTTAATAATAAACTATGTAGCATAAAAAATAATTTATTTAACAAACTTTGAAATTAATAATAAACTATGTTGCATAAATAATAATTTATTTAAAAACTATGAAATTAATAATAAACTATGTAGCATAAATAATAATTTATTATGAATTATGATCTATGTGACACAAATAATAATTTATTATCCCAACTCTACAATTAATTGTCAAATATGTAGCATAAACAATCATTTGTTTAACGAATATATAATTTACAATAAACTATGTTTTTACATTCATAAATAATCATTTTCAAAAAAAATCTCAAATACTCTATGTGGCATATATTATATTTTTTTTTAACAAACTTTGTAGTAAATAAACTTTTGTACATTGATAGATAATTTGATATAAATTCCAGAAAAAGTATCTTTTACATTATTTAATTATACAGTATAAAATAAACTTACAATAATGATTAATGTAAATTTTAATAAACATATAGTATGTATCATAAATTGTAATTTATTTAACAAAAATATAATTCATAATAAACTATGTAGCATAAAAATTAATTTATTTAACAAAAAATGTAATTAACAAAAAACTATGTTACAAAAATAGTAATTTATTTAGCAAATTAAGAAAATAATAATAAACTAGGAAGCATAAATAACTATTTATTGAAAAAAATTTATAATTTATTTAACATACTACGTAGCGTAAATAATAATTTTTTATGAATTAAAAACTATGTAACTTAAATAATAATTTATTTAATAAACTATGAAATAAATATTAAACTATGCGACATAAATTATCATCTATTTAACAAACATTTTTTTTGAAATTTAGTGATATTATGATATACATTCGTGAATAAGTATCTATTACATTATTTAATTATACCAGATACAATAAACTTACAAAAATAATTAACAAAACTTTTGATAAAAATAAAGTATGTACCATAAATACTAATTTATTTAACAAAAATATTATTGATAATAAACTATGTAGTACAAATGTTAATTTATTTGACAAATATATATTTAATAATAAATTGTGTAGCATAAATAATAATTTATTTAACAAAACAATGTAATTAATAATAAACAATTTAGCAAAAATAATAAATTTTTCAACAAATATCTAATTACTAATAAACGATGTAGCATAAATAATAATTTATTTAACAAACTTTGAAATTCATAATAAACTATGTAGCATAAATAAAAATTTATTTAACAAACTTTGAAATTAATAATAAACTATGTTGCATAAATAATAATTTATTTAAAAACTATGAAATTAATAATAAACTATGCATAAATAATAATTTATTATGAATTATGATCTATGTAACACAAATAATAATTTATTACCACAACTCTACAATTAATTGTCAAATATGTAGCATAAACAATCATTTGTTTAACGAATATATAATTTATAATAAACTATGTTTTTACATTCATAAATCATCATTTTCAAAAAAAATCTCAAATACTCTATGTGGCACTGTTTATTTTAATCAATTACACGAACTACTCTTACTGTTTTGACGACAGTGATACAAAAAAAAAAGTTAAAAAAATTTAAATTTTGATCAGTAGTTAATAAAATAGTTTTCACAAGAAGTGGTGCCTCAATTCATAAAACACTGGTGCCGACGTGCCGAAAAATTGTGATGAAAAAATAAAGTCATCTGATGATGATAATTTGATTACATTCTCATATTGGATTTACTTGTCGTTGAATGATTAGTAGTAAATGCGTACTATTATATATACATAAGGTCATTCCATGATCCCTTCTAATAAACCAATGGATATTTCATTTGATAACCTATTCGGCCAAGGATATATATATTTTTTAAAAATAAAATAAAATTAATTAATATCAAAGGGGAAGGAAAAATAATTATTCAAATAGATTAAATATCAAATACATGGACTAGTGGAGTCTAATTTACAAATACATGAAGAGAATGTCATGAAATTTCAAAAAATTGAATTGTCCTAAAATGCTTATGTGGATTTAAAGAAATATTATTTATTTTATTCAAGTACCCAACCAAATCTTACAATTTTGCCAACCAGTAATAAAAAAAAATACTAAATTTTGATCAGCAGTTAACAAAATAGTCTTCACAAAAGGTGGTACCTCTATTTACAAAAGTGGTGCCTACGTACACAAAAATAGTGAAGAAAAACTAGAGTCATCTGATGATAGTAATTTGATCAGATTTTCACATTACATTACTTGTCATTGAGAGATTACTAGTACATGAGTACTTTCATATATGCATAACGTTATTCTGTAATCTGATCCAAAAACCAAACAGATATCCGATTTGATAACCTGATCGGCTAAAGATAGTTTTTTCTATTTAAAAATTAAAAAATTAAATTAATATCAAAAGATTAGGGCAAATAATTATTAGGATCGATAAAATTACAAATACATGGACTTTTGGAGTCAAATTTACAAATGCATGAAGTCAAAGTCATGAAATTCCAAAAAACATAATTGTCCAAAAATATTGAAGTGGATTTCAAAAAACACTTTTTATTGTATTCAAGTGCCCAAACTACTCTAATTATTTTAACAACCGGTGATGAAGAAAAAAAAACTAAATTTTTAACCGTTCTTGTCAAAATAGCATTCACAAAAATAGTACCTCTATTCACAAAAGTGGTGCTACGTTCACAAAATTGGTGTTACAAAAATGGAGTCATCTAATGATGATAATTTGATCCGATTCAAAAACTGCATTTATTTGTGACTGTAAAATTTTTAGTACATGAGTACTTTCATATATGCGTAAATTTCATAATTCGATCTAATAACCCAACGGATATCCGATTTGATAACCTGATGAGCTAAGGATAATTTATTTAAAAAGTAAAATAAAATAAATTGATATCAAAAGAGAAGGGCAAATAATGATTAGAATTGGGAAAATTACAAATATATGGAGTTTTTGAGTCAAATTTACAAAAGCTTGAAGTCAAAGTCATGAAATTTCAAAAACATGAATTAACCTAAATTGGTGATGTAGATATCAAATAATACTGTTTATTTTATTCAATTACACGAACTACTCTTACTATTTTGACGACAGTGATACAAAAAAATATTTTAAAAAAACTAAATTTTGATCAGTAATTAATAAAATAGTTTTCACAAGAAGTGGTACCTCAATTCATAAAACACTGGTGCCGACGTGCCCAAAAATTGTGATGAAAAAAATAAAGTCATCTGATGATGATAATTTGATTAGATTCTTGTATTGGATTTACTTGTTGTAGAATGATTAGTAGTAAATGCGTACTATTATATATGCATAAGGTCATTCCTTGATCCCTTCTAATAAACCAATGGATATTTGATTTGATAACCTAATCGGCCAAGGATATATATATTTTTTTAAAATAAAATAAAATAAATTAATATCAAGGGGGAAGGAAAAATAATTATTCAAATAGATTAAATTTCATATACAAGGACTTTTGAAGTCTAATTTACAAATACATGAAGAGAATGTCATGAAATTTCAAAAACTTGAATTATCCTAAAATGCTTATGTGGATTTGAAGAAATATTGTTTATTTTATTCAAGCTCTGAACCAAATCTTATAATTTTGCCAATCAGTAATAAAAAAAATACTAAATTTTGATCAGCAGTTAACAAAATAGTCTTCATAAAAGGTGGTACCTCTATTTACAAAAGTGGTGCCTACGTACACAAAAATAGTGAATAAAAACTAGAGTCATCCGATGATAATAATTTGATCAGATTTTCAAATTAGATTACTTGTCATTGAGAGATTACTAGTACATGAGTACTTTCATATATGCAAAACGTTATTCCGTAATCTGATCCAAAAACCAAACGGACAATCGATTAGATAACCTGATCGGCTAAGGATAGTTTTTTTTATTTAAAAAATAAAAAATTAAATTAATATCAAAAGATTAGGGCAAATAATGTTTAGGATATATAAAATTACAAATACATGGACTTTTGGAGTCGAATTTACAAATGCATGAAGTCAAAGTCATGGAATTCCAAAAAACATAATTGTCAAAAAATATTGAAGTGGATTCCAAAAAACACTTTTTATTGTATTCAAGTGCCCAAACTACTCTAATTATTTTAACAGCTGGTGATGAAAAAAAAAAACTAAATTTTTAACCGTTCTTGTCAAAATAGCATTCACAAAAATAGTACCTCTATTCACAAAAGTGGTGCTACGTTCACAAAATTGGTGCTACAAAAATGGAGTCATCTAATGATGATAATTTGATCAGATTCAAAAACTGCATTTATTTGTCACTGTAAGATTTTTAGTACATGACTACTTTCATATATGCGTAAATTCCATAATCCGATCTAATAACCCAACGGAGATCCGATTTGATAACCTGATCAGCTAAGGATAATTTATTTAAAAAGTAAAATAAAATAAATTAATATCAAAAGAGAAGGAAAAATAATGATTAGAATTGGGAAAATTACAAATATATGGACTTTTTGAGTCAAATTTACAAAAGCATGAAGTCAAAGTCATGAAATTTCAAAAACATGAATTAACCTAAATTGGTGATGTAGATATCAAATAATACTGTTTATTTTATTCAATTACACGAACTACTTTTACTGTTTTGACGACAGTGATACAAAAAAAAATTTAAAAAAAATTAAATTTTGATCAGTAGTTAATAAAATAGTTTTCACAAGAAGTGGTACCTCAATTCATAAAACACTGGTGCCGACGTGCCCAAAAATAGTGATGGAAAAAATAAAGTCATCTGATGATGATAATTTGATTAGATTCTCATATTGGATTTACTTGTCGTTGAATGATTAGTGGTAAATGCGTACTATTATATATGCAAAAGGTTATTCTTTGATCCCTTCTAATAAACCAATGGATATTTGATTTGATAACCTAATCGGCCAAGGATATATATTTTTTTTAAAAATAAAAGAAAATTAATTAATATCAAAGGGGAAGGAAAAATAATTATTCAAATAGATTAAATTACAAATACATGGACTTTTGGAGTCTAATTTACAAATACATGAAGATAATGTCATGAAATTTCAAAAATTTGAATTGTCCTAAAATGCTTATGCGGATTTGAAGAAATATTGTTTATTTTATTCAAGTACCCAACCAAATCTTACAATTTTACCAACCAGTAATAAAAGAAAAAATACTAAATTTTGAACAACAATTATCACAATAGTCTTCACAAAAGGTGATACCTCTACATACAAAAGTGGTGCTTATGTACACAAACGGACGTCTGATTTGATAACTTGATCGGCAAAGGAATGTTTTTTTTTATTTAAAAAAAATAAATTAAATTAATATGAAACGATCAGGGCAAATAATTTTTAGGATAGATAAAATTACAAACACATGGACATTTGGAGTCTAATTTACAAATGCATGAAATGAAAGTCGTGAAATTCCAAAAAACATAATTGTCCAAAAATATTGATGTGGATTTCAAAAAACACTTTTTATTCTATTCAAGTGCCCAAACTACTCTAATTATTTTAACAACCGGTGATGAAAAAAAAAAACTAAATTTTTAACAGTTCTTGTCAAAATATCATTCACAAAAATAGTACCTCTATTCACAAAAGTGGTGCTACGTTCACAAAATTGGTGCTACAAAAATGGAGTCATCTAATGATGATAATTTGATCAGATTCAAAAACTGCATTTATTTGTCACGGTAAGATTTCAGTACATGAGTACTTTCATATATGTGTAAATTCCATAATCCGATCTAATAACTCAACGGATATCCGGTTTGATAACTTGATCTGCTAAGGATAATTTATTTAAAAAGTAAAATAAAATAAATTGATATCAAAAGAGAAGGGAAAATAATGATTAGAATTGGGAAAATTTCAAATATATGGAGTTTTTGAGTCAAATTTACAAAAGTATGAAGTCAAAGTCATGAAATTTCAAAAACATGAATTAACCTAAATTGGTGATGTAGATATCAAATAATACTGTTTATTTTATTCAATTACACGAACTACTCTTACTGTTTTGACGACAGTGATACAAAAAGAAATTTTAAAAAAACTAAATTTTGATCAGTAGTTAATAAAATAGTTTTCACAAGAAGTGGTACCCCAATTCATAAAACTCTGGTGCCGACGTGCCCAAAAATTGTGATGAAAAAAATAAAGTCATCTGATGATGATAATTTGATTAGATTCTCGTATTGGATTTACTTGTCGTTGAATGATTAGTAGTAAATGCGTACTATTATATATGCAAAAGGTTATTCTTTGATCCCTTCTAATAAACCAATGGATATTTGACTTGATAACCTAATCGGCGAACGATATATATATTTTTTTTAAAATAAAATAAAATTAATTAATTACAAAGGGGAAGGAAAAATAATTATTCAAATAGATTAAATTCCAAATACATGGACTTTTGGAGTCAAATTTACAAATACATGAAGAGAATGTCATGAAATTTCAAAAAATTGAATTGTCCTAAAATGCATATGCGGATTTGAAAAATATTGTTTATTTTATTCAAGTACCCAACCAAATCTTACAATTTTGCAAACCAGTAATAAAAGAAAAAATACTAAATTTTGAGCAGCAGTTATCACAATAGTCTTCACAAAAGGTGGTACCTCTACATACAAAAGTGGTGCTTATGTACACAAACGGACGTCCGATTTGATAACTTGATCGGCAAAGGAATGTTTTTTTTTATTTAAAAAAAATAAATTAAATTAATATCAAAAGATCAGGGAAAATAATTTTTAGGATAGATAAAATTACAAATACATGGACATTTGGAGTCTAATTTACAAATGCATGAAGTGAGAGTCGTGAAATTCCAAAAAACATAATTGTCCAAAAATATTGATGTGGATTTCAAAAAACACTTTTTATTCTATTCAAGTGCCCAAACTACTCTAATTATTTTAACAACCGGTGATGAAAAAAAAAAACAATATTTTTAACCGTTCTTGTCAAAATAGCATTCACAAAAATAGTACCTCTATTCACAAAAGTGGTGCTACGTTCACAAAATTATTGCTACAAAAATGGAGTCATCTAATGATGATAATTTGATCAGATTCAAAAACTGCATTTATTTGTCACTATAAGATTTTTAGTACATGAGTACTTTCATATATGCGTAAATTCCATAATCCGATCTAATAAACCAACGGATATCCGATTTGATAAACTGATCAACTAAGGATAATTTATTTAAAAAGTAAAATAAAATAAATTGATATCAAAAGAGAAGGGAAAATAATGATTAGAATTGGAAAAATTACAAATATATGGACTTTTTGAGTCAAATTTACAAAAGTATGAAGTCAAAGTCATGAAATTTCAAAAACAGGAATTAACCTAAATTGGTGATGTAGATATCAAATAATACTGTTTATTTTATTCAATTACACGAACTACTCTTACTGTTTTGACGACAGTGATACAAAAAAAAATTTAAAAAAAACTAAATTTTGATCAGTAGTTAATAAAATAGTTTTCACAAGAAGTGGTACCTCAATTCATAAAACACTGGTGCCGAGGTGCCCAAAAATTGTGATGAAAAAAATAAAGTCATCTGATGATGATAATTTGATTAGATTCTCGTATTGGATTTACTTGTCGTTGAATGATTAGTAGTAAATGCGTACTATTATATATGCATAAGGTCATTCCTTGATCCCTTCTAATAAACCAATGGATATTTGATTTGATAACCTAATCGGCCAAGGATATATATATTTTTTTAGAAATTAAAATAAAATTAATTAATATCAAAGGGGAAGGAAAAATAATTATTCAAATAGGTTAAATTTCAAATACATGGACTTTTGGAGTCTAATTTACAAATACATGAAGAGAATGTCATGAAATTTCAAAAAATTGAATTGTCCTAAAATGCTTATATGGATTTGAAGAAATATTGTTTATTTTATTCAAGTACCCAACCAAATCTTACAATTTTGCAAACCAGTAATAAAAAAAAATACTAAATTTTGATCAGCAGTTAACACAATAGTCTTCACAAAAGGTGGTACCTCTACATACAAAAGTGGTGCCTATGTACAGAAACGGACGTCCGATTTGACAACTTGAATGGCAAAGGAATGTTTTTTTTTCTTGAAAAAAAAAATTAAAATGATATCAAAAGATTAGGGCAAATAATTTTTAGGATAGATAATATTACAAATACATAGACATTTGGAGTCTAATTTACAAATGCATGAAGTCAAAGTCGTGAAATTCCAAAAAACGTAATTGTCCAAAAATACTGATGTGGATTTCAAAAAACACTTTTTATTCTATTCAAGTGCCCAAACTTCTCTAATTATTTTAACATCCTGTGATGAAAAAAAAAATTAAATTTTTAACAGTTCGTGTCAAAATAGCATTCACAAAAATAGTACCTCTATTCACAAAAGTGGTGCTACGTTCACAAAATTGGTGTTACAAAAATGGAGTCATCTAATGATGATAATTTGATCAGATTCAAAAACTGCATTTATTTGTCACTGTAAGATTTTTAGTACATGAGTACTTTCACATATGCGTAAATTACATAATCCGATCTAATAACCCAACAGATATCCGATTTGATAACCTGATCAGCTAAGGATAATTTATTTAAAAAGTAAAATAAAATAAATTGATACCAAAAGAGAAGGACAAATAATGATTAGAATAGGAAAAATTACAAATATATGGACTTTTTGAGTCAAATTTACAAAAGCATGAAGTTAAAGTCATAAAATTTCAAAAACACGAATTAACCTAAATTGTTGATGTAGATATCAAATAATACTGTTTATTTTAATCAGTTACACGAACTACTTTTACTGTTTTGACGACAGTGATACAAAAAAAAAGTTAAAAAAAAAATTTAATTTTGATCAGTAGTTAATAAAATAACTTTCACAAGAAGTGGTACCTCAATTCATAAAACACTGGTGCCGACGTGCCCAAAAATTGTGATCAAAAAAATAAAGTCATCTGATGATGATAATTTGATTAGATTCTCATATTGGATTTACTTGTCGTTGAATGATTAGTAGTAAATGCGTACTATTATATATGCATAAGGTTGTTCTTTGATCCCTTCTAATAAACCAATGGATATTTGACCTGATAACTTAATCCGCTAAGGATATATATTTTTTTCAAATAATAAAATAAAATTAATTAATATCAAAGGGGAAGGAAAAATAATTATTCAAATAGACTAAATTACAAATACATTGACTTTTGGAGTCAAATTTACAAATATATGAAGAGAATGTCATGAAATTTCAAAAAATTGAATTGTCCTAAAATGCTTATGTGGATTTGAAAAAATATTGTTTATTTTATTCAAGTACCCAACCAAATCTTACAATTTTGCCAACCAGTAATAAAAAAAAATACTAAATTTTGAACAGCAGTTAACACAATAGTCTTCACAAAAGGTGGTACCTCTACATACAAAAGTGGTGCCTATGTACACAAACGAACGTCCGATTTGATAACTTGATCGGCAAAGGAATGTTTTCTTTTATTTAAAAAAAATAAATTAAATTAATATCAAAAGATCAGGAAAACTAATTTTTAGGATAGATAAAATTACAAATACATGGACATTTGGAGTCTAATTTACAAATGCATGAAGTGAGAGTCGTGAAATTCCAAAAAACATAATTGTCCAAAAATATTGATGTGGATTTCAAAAAACACTTTTTATTCTATTCAAGTGCCCAAACTACTCTAATTATTTTAACAACCGGTGATGAAAAAAAAAAACAATATTTTTAACCGTTCTTGTCAAAATAGCATTCACAAAAATAGTACCTCTATTCACAAAAGTGGTGCTACGTTCACAAAATTGGTGTTACAAAAATGGAGTCATCTAATGATGATAATTTGATCAGATTCAGAAACTACATTTATTTGTCACTGTAAGATTTTTAGTACATGAGGACTTCGATATATGCGTAAATTCCATAATCCGATCTAATAACCCAACAGATATCCGATTTGATAACCTGATCAGTTAAGGATAATTTATTTAAAAAGTAAAACAAAATAAATTGATATCAATAGAGAAGGGCAAATAATGATTAGAATTGGGAAAATTACAAATAAATGGACTTTTTGAGTCAAATTTACAAAAGCATGAAGTCAAAGTCATGAAATTTCAAAAACATGAATTAACCTAAATTGGTGATGTAGATATCAAATAATACTGTTTATTTTATTCAATTACACGAACTACTTTTACTGTTTTGAGGACAGTGATACAAAAAAAAATTTTAAAAAAATAAATTTTGATCAGTAGTTAATAAAATAGTTTTCACAACAAGTGGTACCTCAATTCATAAAACACTGGTGCCGACGTGCCCAAAAATTGTGATGAAAAAAATGAAGTCATCTGATGATGATAATTTGATTAGATTCTCGTATTGGATTTACTTGTCGTTGAATGATTAATAGTAAATGCGTACTATTATATATGCATAAGGTCATTCCTTGATCCCTTCTAATAAACCAATGGATATTTGATTCGATAACCTAATCGGCCAAGAATATATATTTTTTTAGGAAATAAAATAAAATTAATTAATATCAAAGGGGAAGGAAAAATAATTATTCAAATAGGTTAAATTTCAAATACATGGACTTTTGGAGTCTAATTTACAAATATATGAAAAAAATGTCATGAAATTTCAAAAAATTGAATTGTCCTAAAATGCTTATGTGGAATTGAAGAAATATTGTTTATTTTATTCAAGTACCCAACCAAATCTTACAATTTTGCAAACTAGTAATAAAAAAAAATACTAAATTTTGATCAGCAGTTAACACAATAGTCTTCACAAAAGATGGTACCTCTACATACAAAAGTGGTGCCTATGTACACAAACGGACGTCCGATTTGATAACTTGATCGGCAAAGGAATGTTTTTTCTTATTTAAAAAAATAAATTAAATTAATATCAAAAGATCAGGGAAAATAATTTTTAGGATAGATAAAATTACAAATACATGGACATTTGAAGTCTAATTTACAAATGCATGAAGTGAAAGTCGTGAAATTCCAAAAAACATAATTGTCCAAAAATGTTGATGTGGATTTCAAAAAACACTTTTTATTCTATTCAAGTGTCCAAACTATTCTAATTATTTTAACAACGGTGATGAAAAAAAAAAACTAAATTTTTAACCGTTCTTGTCAAAATGGCATTCCCAAAAATACTACCTCTATTCACAAAAGTGGTGCTACATTCATAAAATTGGTGTTACAAAAATGGAGTTATCTAATGATGATAATTTGATCAGGTTCAAAAACTGCATTTATTTGTCACTGTAAGTTTTTAGAACATGAGTACTTTCACATATGCGTAAATTCCATAATCCGATCTAATAACCCAACGGATATCCGATTTGATAACCTGATCAGTTAAGGATAATTTATTTAAAAAATAAAATAAAATAAATTGATATTGAAAGAGAAGGGCAAATAATGATTAGAATTGGGAAAATTACAAATATATGGACTTTTTGAGTCAAATTTACAAAAGGATGAAGTAAAAGTCATGAAATTTCAAAAACATGAATTAACCTAAATTGGTGATGTCGATATCAAATAATACTGTTCATTTTATTCAATTACACGAACTACTTTTACTGTTTTGACGACATTGATACAAAAAAATATTTTTAAAAAACTAAATTTCGATCAGTAGTTAATAAAATAGTTTTCACAAGAAGTGGTACCTCAATTTATAAAACACTGGTGCCGACGTGCCCAAAAATCGTGATGGAAAAAATAAAGTCATCTGATGATGATAATTTGATTAGATTCTCGTATTGGATTTACTTGTCGTTGAATGATTAGTAGTAAATGCGTACTATTATATATGCATAAGGTCATTCCTTGATCCCTTCTAATAAACCAATGGATATTTGATTTGATAACCTTATCGGCCAAGGATATATATTTTTTTTAAAAATAAAAGAAAATTAATTAATATCAAAGGGGAAGGAAAAATAATTATTCAAATAGATTAAATTACAAATACATGGACTTTGGATTCAAATTTACAAATACATGAAGAGAATGTCATGAAATTTCAAAAAATTGAATTGTCCTAAAATGCTTATGTCTATTTGAAGAAATATTATTTATTTTATTCAAGTACCCAACCAAATCTTACAATTTTGCCAACCAGTAATAAAAAAAAATACTAAATTTTGATCAGCAGTTAACAGAATAGTCTTCACAAAAGTGGTGCCTATGTACACAAACGGACGTCCGATTTGATAACTTGATCGGCAAAGGAATGTTTTTTTTATTTAAAAAAAATAAATTAAATTAATATCAAACGATCAGGGCAAATAATTTTTAGGATAGATAAAACTACAAATACATGGGGGTTTGGAGTCTAATTTACAAATGCATGAAGTCAAAGTCGTGAAATTCCAAAAAACATAATTGTCCAAAAATATTGATGTGGATTTCAAAAAACACTTTTTATTTATTCAAGTGCCCAAACTACTTTAATTATTTTAACAACCGGTGATGAAAAAAAAAAAACTAAATTTTTAACAGTTTTGTCAAAATATCATTGACAAAAATAGTACCTCTATTGACAAAAGTGGTACTACGTTCACAAAATTGGTGCTACAAAAATGGAGTCATCTAATGATGATAATTTGATCAGATTGAAAAACTGCGTTTATTTGTCACTGTAAGATTTTTAGTACATGAGTACTTTCATATATGCGTAAATTCCATAATCCGATCTAATAACCCAACGGATATTCGATTTGATAACCTGATCAGCTAAGGATAATTTATTTAAAAAGTAAAATAAAATAAATTGATATAAAAAGAGAAGGGAAAATAATGATTAGAATTGGGAAAATTACAAATATATGGAGTTTTTGAGTCAAATTTAAAAAAGCATGAAGTCAAAGTCATGAAATTTCAAAAACACGAGTTAACCTAAATTGTTGATGTAGATATCAAATAATACTGTTTATTTTAATCAGTTACACGAACTACTCTTACTGTTTTGACGACAGTGATACAAAAAAAAAGTACATAAAAAAATTTAATTTTGATCAGTAGTTAATAAAATAGCTTTCACAAGAAGTGGTACCTCAATTCATAAAACACTGGTGCCGACGTGCCCAAAAATTGTGATCAAAAAAATAAAGTCATCTGATGATGATAATTTGATTAGATTCTCGTATTGGATTTACTTGTCGTTGAATGATTAGTAGTAAATGCGTACTATTATATATGCATAAGGTCATTCCTTGATCCCTTCTAATAAACCAATGTATATTTGATTTGATAACCTAATCGGCCAAGGATATATGTATTTTTTTAAAAATAAAATAAAATTAATTAATATCAAAGGGGAAGGAAAAATAATTATCCAAATAGGTTAAATTTCATATACATGGACTTTTGGAGTCTAATTTACAAATACATGAAGAGAATGTCATGAAATTTCAAAAAATTGAATTGTCCTAAAATGCTTATGTCTATTGGAAGAAATATTATTTATTTTATTGAGGTACCCAACCAAATCTTACAATTTTGCCAACCAGTAATAAAAAAAAATACTAAATTTTGATCAGCAGTTAACAGAATAGTCTTCACAAAAGTGGTGCCGATGTACACAAACGGACGTCCGATTTGATAACTTGATCGGCAAAGGAATTTTTTTTTATTTAAAAAAATAAATTAAATTAATATCAAAAGATGAGGGAAAATAATTTTTAGGATAGATAAAATTACAAATACATCGACATTTGGAGTCTAATTTACAAATGCATGAAGTGAAAGTCGTGAAATTCCAAAAAACATAATTGTCCAAAAATATTGATGTGGATTTCAAAAAACACTTTTTATTGTATTCAAGTGCCCAAACTACTCTAATTATTTTAACAACCGGTGATGAAAAAAAAAAAACTAAATTTTTAACCGTTCTTGTCAAAATAGCATTCACAAAAATAGTACCTCTATTCAAAAAAGTGGTGCTACGTGCACAAAATTGGTGTTACAAAAATGGAGTCATCTAATGATGATAATTTGATCAGATTCAAAAACTGCTTTTATTTGTCACGGTAAGATTTTAGTACATGAGTACTTTCATATATGCGTAAATTCTATAATCCGATCTAATAACCCAACGGATATCTGATTTGATAACTTGATCTGCTAAGGATAATTTATTTAAAAAGTAAAATAAAATAAATTGATATCGAAAGAGAAGGGCAAACAATGATTAGAATTGGGAAAATTACAAATATATGGACTTTTTGAGTCAAATTTACAAAAGCATGAAGTCAAAGTCATGAAATTTCATAAACATGAATTAACCTAAATTGGTGATGTAGATATCAAATAATACTGTTTATTTTATTCAATTACACGAACTACTTTTACTGTTTTGACGACATTGATACAAAAAAATATTTTTAAAAAACTAAATTTCGATCAGTAGTTAATAAAATAGTTTTCACAAGAAGTGGTACCTCAATTTATAAAACACTGGTGCCGACATTACCAAAAATCGTGATGGAAAAAATAATGTCATCTGATGATGATAATTTGATTAGATTCTCGTATTGGATTTACTTGTCGTTGAATGATTAGTAGTAAACGCGTACTATTATATATGCATAAGGTCATTCCTTGATCCCTTCTAATAAACCAATGGATATTTGATTTGATAACCTAATCGGCCAAGGATATATATTTTTTTTAAAAATAAAAGAAAATTAATTAATATCAAAGGGGAAGGAAAAATAATTATTGAAATAGATTAAATTACAAATACATGGACTTTGGATTCAAATTTACAAATACATGAAGAGAATGTCATGAAATTTCAAAAAATTGAATTGTCCTAAAATGCTTATGTGGATTTGAAGAAATATTATTTATGTTATTCAAGTACCCAACCAAATCTTACAATTTTGCCAACCGGTAATAAAAAAAAATACTAAATTTTGATCAGCAGTTAACAGAATATTCTTCACAAAAGTGGTGCCTATGTACACAAACGGACGTCCGATTTGATAACTTGATCGGCAAAGGAATGTTTTCTTTTATTTAAAAAAAATAAATTAAATTAATATCAAACGATCAGGGAAAATAATTTTTAGGATAGATAAAACTACAAATACATGGGGGTTTGGAGTCTAATTTACAAATGTATGAAGTCAAAGTCGTGAAATTCCAAAAAACATAATTGTCCAAAAATATTAATGTGGATTTCAAAAAACACTTTTTATTCTATTTAAGTGCCCAAACTACTTTAATTATTTTAACAACCGGTAATGAAAAAAAAAAACTAAATTTTTAACAGTTCTTGTCAAAATATCATTCACAAAAATAGTACCTCTATTCACAAAAGTGGTGCTACGTTCACAAAATTATTGCTACAAAAATGGAGTCATCTAATGATGATAATTTGATCAGATTCAAAAACTGCATTTATTTGTCACTATAAGATTTTTAGTACATGAGTACTTTCATATATGCGTAAATTCCATAATCCGATCTAATAGACCAACGGATATCCGATTTGATAAACTGATCAACTAAGGATAATTTATTTAAAAAGTAAAATAAAATAAATTGATATCAAAAGAGAAGGGAAAATAATGATTAGAATTGGAAAAATTACAAATATATGGACTTTTTGAGTCAAATTTACAAAAGCAAGAAGTCAAAGTCATGAAATTTCAAAAACAGGAATTAACCTAAATTGGTGATGTAGATATCAAATAATACTGTTTATTTTATTCAATTACACGAACTACTCTTACTGTTTTGACGACAGTGATACAAAAAAAAATTTAAAAAAAACTAAATTTTGATCAGTAGTTAATAAAATAGTTTTCACAAGAAGTGGTACCTCAATTCATAAAACACTGGTGCCGAGGTGCCCAAAAATTGTGATGAAAAAAATAAAGTCATCTGATGATGATAATTTGATTAGATTCTCGTATTGGATTTACTTGTCGTTGAATGATTAGTAGTAAATGCGTACTATTATATATGCATAAGGTCATTCCTTGATCCCTTCTAATAAACCAATGGATATTTGATTTGATAACCTAATCGGCCAAGGATATATATATTTTTAGAAAATAAAATAAAATTAATTAATATCAAAGGGGAAGGAAAAATAATTATTCAAATAGGTTAAATTTCAAATACATGGACTTTTGGAGTCTAATTTACAAATACATGAAGAGAATGTCATGAAATTTCAAAAAATTGAATTGTCCTAAAATGCTTATATGGATTTGAAGAAATATTGTTTATTTTATTCAAGTACCCAACCAAATCTTACAATTTTGCAAACCAGTAATAAAAAAAAATACTAAATTTTGATCAGCAGTTAACACAATAGTCTTCACAAAAGGTGGTACCTCTACATACAAAAGTGGTGCCTATGTACAGAAACGGACGTCCGATTTGACAACTTGAATGGCAAAGGAATGTTTTTTTTTCTTGAAAAAAAAAATTAAAATGATATCAAAAGATTAGGGCAACTAATTTTTAGGATAGATAATATTACAAATACATAGACATTTGGAGTCTAATTTACAAATGCATGAAGTCAAAGCCGTGAAATTCCAAAAAACGTAATTGTCCAAAAATACTGATGTGGATTTCAAAAAACACTTTTTATTCTATTCAAGTGCCCAAACTTCTCTAATTATTTTAACATCCGGTGATGAAAAAAAAAATTAAATTTTTAACAGTTCGTGTCAAAATAGCATTCACAAAAATAGTACCTCTATTCACAAAAGTGGTGCTACGTTCACAAAATTGGTGTTACAAAAATGGAGTCATCTAATGATGATAATTTGATCAGATTCAAAAACTGCATTTATTTGTCACTGTAAGATTTTTAGTACATGAGTACTTTCACATATGCGTAAATTACATAATCCGATCTAATAACCCAACAGATATCCGATTTGATAACCTGATCAGCTAAGGATAATTTATTTAAAAAGTAAAATAAAATAAATTGATACCAAAAGAGAAGGACAAATAATGATTAGAATAGGAAAAATTAAAAATATATGGACTTTTTGAGTCAAATTTACAAAAGCATGAAGTTAAAGTCATAAAATTTCAAAAACACGAATTAACCTAAATTGTTGATGTAGATATCAAATAATACTGTTTATTTTAATCAGATACACGAACTACTTTTATTGTTTTGACGACAGTGATACAAAAAAAAAGTTAAAAAAAAAATTTAATTTTGATCAGTAGTTAATAAAATAGCTTTCACAAGAAGTGGTACCTCAATTCATAAAACACTGGTGCCGACGTGCCCAAAAATTGTGATCAAAAAAATAAAGTCATCTGATGATGATAATTTGATTAGATTCTCGTATTGGATTTACTTGTCGTTGAATGATTAGTAGTAAATGCGTACTATTATATATGCATAAGGTTGTTCTTTGATCCCTTCTAATAAACCAATGGATATTTGACCTGATAACTTAATCCGCTAAGGATATATATTTTTTTCAAATAATAAAATAAAATTAATTAATATCAAGGGGAAGGAAAAATAATTATTCAAATAGACTAAATTACAAATACATGGACTTTTGGAGTCAAATTTACAAATATATGAAGAGAATGTCATGAAATTTCAAAAAATTGAATTGTCCTAAAATGCTTATGTGGATTTGAAGAAATATTGTTTATTTTATTCAAGTACCCAACCAAATCTTACAATTTTGCCAACCAGTAATAAAAAATAATACTAAATTTTGAACAGCAGTTAACACAATAGTCTTCACAAAAGGTGGTACCTCTACATACAAAAGTGGTGCCTATGTACACAAACGAACGTCCGATTTGATAACTTGATCGGCAAAGGAATGTTTTCTTTTATTTAAAAAAAATAAATTAAATTAATATCAAAAGATCAGGGAAACTAATTTTTAGGATAGATAAAATTACAAATACATGGACATTTGGAGTCTAATTTACAAGTGCATGAAGTCAAAGTCGTGAAATTCGAAAAAACATAATTGTCCATAAATATTGATGTGGATTTCGAAAAACACTTTTTATTCTATTCAAGTGCCCAAACTACTCTAATTATTTTAACAACCGGTGATGAAAAAAAAAAACAATATTTTTAACCGTTCTTGTCAAAATAGCATTCACAAAAATAGTACCTCTATTCACAAAAGTGGTGCTACGTTCACAAAACTGGTGTTACAAAAATGTAGTCATCAAATGATGATAATTTGATCAGATTCAAAAACTGCATTTATTTGTCACGGTAAGATTTTAGTACATGAGTACTTTCATATATGCGTAAATTTCATAATCCGATCAACTAACTCAACGGATATCCGATTTGATAACTTGATCTGCTAAGGATAATTTATTTAAAAAGTAAAATAAAATAAATTGATATCGAAAGAGAAGGGCAAATAATGATTAGAATTGGGAAAATTACAAATATATGGACTTTTTGAGTCAAATTTACAAAAGCATGAAGTCAAAGTCATGAAATTTTGAAAACATGAATTAACCTAAATTGGTGATGTAGATATCAAATAATACTGTTTATTTTATTTAATTACACGAACTACTCTTACTGTTTTGACGACATTGATACAAAAAAATATTTTAAAAAAAATTAAATTTTGATCAGTAGTTAATAAAATAGTTTTCACAAGAAGTGGTACCTCAATTCATAAAACACTGGTGCCGACGTGCCCAAAAATAGTGATGGAGAAAATAAAGTCATCTGATGATAATTTGATTAGATTCTATTATTGGATTTACTTGTCGTTGAATGATTAGTAGTAAATGCGTACTATTATATATGCAAAAGGTTATTCTTTGATCCCTTCTAATAAACCAAATGGATATTTGATTTGATAACCTAATCGGCCAAGGATATATATTTTTTTTAAAAATAAAATAAAATTAAATAATATCAAAGGGGAAGGAAAAATAATTATTCAAAGAGATTAAATTACAAATACATCGACTTTGGATTCAAATTTACAAATACATGAAGAGAATGTCATGAAATTTCAAAAAATTGATTTGTCCGAAAATGCTTATGTGGATTTGAAGAAATATTATTTATTTTATTCAAGTACCCAACCAAATCTTACAATTTTGCCAACCAGTAATTAAAAAAAAATACTAAATTTGGAACAGCAGTTAACACAATAGTCTTCACAAAAGGTGGTACCTCTACATACAAAAGTGGTGCCTATGTACACAAACGGACGTCCGATTTGATAACTTGATCGGCAAAGGAATGTTTTTTTTTATTTAAAAAAAATAAATTAAATTAATATCAAAAGATCAGGGAAAATAATTTTTAGGATAGATAAAATTACAAATACATGGACATTTGGAGTCTAATTTAAATATGCATGAAGTGAAAGTCGTGAAATTCCAAAAAACATAATTGTCCAAAAATATTGATGTGGATTTCAAAAAACACTTTTTTTTCTATTCAAGTGCCCAAACTACTCTAATTATTTTAACAACCGGTGATGAAAAAAAAAACTAAATTTTTAACCGTTCTTGTCAAAATAGCATTCACAAAAATAGTACCTCTATTCACAAAAGTGGTGCGTTGTTCACAAAATTGGTGTTACAAAAATGGAGTCATCTAATGATGATAATTTGATCAGATTCAAAAACTGCATTTATTTGTCACGGTAAGATTTTAGTACATGAGTACTTTCATATATGCGTAAATTCCATAATCCGATCTAATAACCCAACGGATATCCGATTTGATAACCTGATCAGCTAAAGATAATTTATTTAAAAAGTTAAATAAAATAAATTGATATCAAAAGAGAAGGGCAAATAATGATTAGAATTGAGAAAATTACAAATATATGGACTTTTTGAGTCAAATTTACAAAAGCATGAAGTCAAAGTCATGAAATTTCAAAAACATGAATTAACCTAAATTGGTGATGCAGATATCAAAAAATGCTGTTTATTTTATTCAATTACACGAACTACTCTTACTGTTTTGACGACAGTGATACAAAAAAAAAATTTTAAAAATTAAATTTTGATCAGTAGTTAATAAAATAGTTTTCACAAGAAGTGGTACCTCAATTCATAAAACACTGGTGCCAAGGTGCCCAAAAATTGTGATGAAAAAAATAAAGTCATCTGATGATGATAATTTGATTAGATTCTCGTATTGGATTTACTTGTCGTTGAATGATTAGTAGTAAATGCGTACTATTATATATGCATAAGGTCATTCCTTGATCCCTTCTAACAAACCAATGGATATTTGATTTGATAACCTAATCGGCTAAGGATATATATTTTTTTTAAAAATAAAATACAATTAAGTAATATCAAAGGGGAAGGGAAAATAATTATTCAAATAGGTTAAATTTCAAATACATGGACTTTTGGAGTCTAATTTACAAATACATGAAGAGAATGTCATGAAATTTCAAAAAAATTGAATTGTCCTAAAATGCTTATGTGGATTTGAAGAAATATTGTTTATTTTATTCAAGTACCCAACCAAATCTTACAATTTTTCCATCCAGTAATTAAAAAAAAATACTAAATTTTGATCAGCAGTTAACAAAATAGTATTCACAAAAGGTGGTACCTCTATTTACAAAAGTGGTGCCTACGTACACATAAAATAGTGAAGAAAAACTAGAGTCATCTGATGATAATAATATGATCAGATTTTCAAATTAGATTACTTGTCATTGAGAGATTACTAGTACATTAGTACTGTCATTTATCCATAACGTTATTCCGTAATCTGATCTGAAAACCAAACGGACAACCGATTAGATAACCTGATCGGCTAAGGATAGTTTTTTTTATTTAAAAAATAAAAAATTAAATTAATATCAAAAGATTAGGGCAAATAATTATTAGGATACATAATATTACAAATACATGGACTTTTGGAGTCGAATTTACAAATGCATGAAGTCAAAGTCATGAAATACCAAAAAACATAATTGTCAAAAAATATTGAAGTGGATTTCAAAAAACACTTTTTATTGTATTCAAGTGCCCAAACTACTCTAATTATTTTAACAATCGGTGATGAAAAAAAAAAACTAAATTTTTAACCGTTCTTGTCAAAATAGCATTCACAAAATAGTACCTCTATTCACAAAAGTGGTGCTACGTTCACAAAATTAGTGTTACAAAAATGGAGTCATCTAATGATGATAATTTGATCAGATTCAAAAACTGCATTCATTTGTCACTGTAAGATTTTTAGTACATGAGTACTTTCACATATGCGTAAATTCCATAATCCGATCTAATAGCCCAACGGATATCCGATTTGATAACCTGATCAGGTAAGGATAATTTATTTAAAAAGTAAAATAAAATAAATTGATACCAAAAGAGAAGGACAAATAATGATTAGAATAGGAAAAATTACAAATATATGGACTCTTTGAGTCAAATTTAAAAAAGCATGAAGTTAAAGTCATAAAATTTCAAAAACATGAATTAACTTAAATTGTTGATGTAGATATCAAATAATACTGTTTATTTTAATCAGTTACACGAACTACTCTTACTGTTTTGACGACAGTGATACAAAAAAAACGTTAAAAAAAATTAAATTTTGATCAGTAGTTAATAAAATAGCTTTCACAAGAAGTGGTACCTCAATTCATAAAACACTGGTGCCGACGTGCCCAAAAATTGTGATTAAAAAACTAAAGTCATCTGATGATGATAATTTGATTAGATTCTCATATTGGATTTACTTGTCGTTGAATGATTAGTAGTAAATGCATACTATTATATATGCATAAGGTTGTTCTTTGAACCCTTCTAATAAACCAATGGATATTAGACTTGATAACTTAATCCGCTAAGGATATATATATTTTTAAAATAATAAAATAAAATTAATTAATATCAAAGGGGAAGGAAAAATAATTATTCAAATAGATTAAATTACAAATACATGGACTTTTGGAGTCAAATTTACAAATACATGAAGAGAATGTCATGAAATTTCAAAAAATTGAATTGTCCTAAAATGCTTATGTGGATTTGAAGAAATATTATTTATTTTATTCAAGTACCCAACCAAATCTTACAATTTTGCCAACCAGTAATAAAAAAAAATACTAAATTTTGATCAGCAGTTAACACAATAGTCTTCACAAAAGGTGGTACCTCTACAAACAAAAGTGGTGCCTATGTACACAAACGGACGTCCGATTTGATAACTTGATCGGCAAAGGATTTTTTTTTTATTTAAAATAAATAAATTAAATTAATATCAAAAGATCAGGGAAAATAATTTTTAGGATAGATAAAATTACAAAGCCATGGACATTTGGAGTCTAATTTACAAATGCATGAAGTCAAAGTCGTGAAATTCCAAAAAACATAATTGTTCAAAAATATTGATGTGGATTTCAAAAAACACTTTTAATTCTATTCAAGTGCCCAAACTACTCTAATTATTTTAACAACCGGTGATGAAAAAAAAAAACTAAATTTTTAACCGTTCTTGTCAAAATAGCATTCACAAAAATAGTACCTCTATTCACAAAAGTGGTGCTACGTTCACAAAATTAGTGTTACAAAAATGGAGTCATCTAATGATGATAATTTTATCAGATTCAAAAACTGCATTTATTTGTCACGGTAAGATTTTTGTACATGAGTACTTTCATATATGCGTAAATTCCATAATCCGATCTAATAACCCAACGGATATCCGATTTGAATACTTGATCAGCTAAGGATAATTTATTTAAAAAGTAAAATAAAATAAATTGATATCGAAAGAGAAGGGCAAACAATGATTAGAATTGGGAAAATTACAAATATATGGAGTTTTTGAGTCAAATTTACAAAAGCATGAAGTCAAAGTCATGAAATTTCAAAAACATGAATTAACCTAAATTGGTGATGTAGATATCAAATAATGCTATTTATTTTATTTAATTACACGAACTACTCTTACTGTTTTGACGACAGTGATACAAAATTTTTTTTTAAAAAAACTAAATTTTGATCAGTAGTTAATAAAATAGTTTTCACAAGAAGTGGTACCTCAATTCATAAAACACTGGTGCCGAGGTGCCCAAAAATTGTGATGAAAAAACTAAAGTCATCTGATGATGATAATTTGATTAGATTCTCGTATTGGATTTACTTGTCGTTGAATGATTAGTAGTAAATGCGTACTATTATATATACATAAGGTCATTCCTTGATCCCTTCAAATAAACCAATGGATATTTCATTTGATAACCTAATCGGCCAAGCATATATATTTTTTTAGAAAATAAAATAAAATTAATTAATATCAAAGGGGAAGGAAAAATAATTATTCAAATAGGTTAAATTTCAAATACATGGACTTTTGGAGTCTAATTTACAAATACATGAAGAGAATGTCATGAAATTTCAAAAAATTGAATTGTCCTAAAATGCTTATGTGGATTTGAAGAAATATTGTTTATTTTATTCAAGTACCCAACCAAATCTTACAATTTTGCAAACCAGTAATAAAAAATATTACTAAATTTTGATCTGCAGTTAACACAATAGTCTTCACAAAAGGTGGTACCTCTACATACAAAAGTGGTGCCTATGTACACAAACGGACGTCCGATTTGACAACTTGAATGGCAACGGAATGTTTTTTTTTCTTGTATAAAAAAAAATTAAATTAATATCAAAAGATTAGGGCAAATATTTTTTAGGATAGATAATATTACAAATACATAGACATTTGGAGTCTAATTTACAAATGCATGAAGTCAAAGTCGTGAAATTCCAGAAAACGTAATTGTCAAAAAATATTGAAGTGGATTTCAAAAAACACTTTTTATTGTATTCAAGTGCCCAAACTACTCTAATTATTTTAACAACCGGTGATGAAAAAAAAAACTAAATTTTTAACCGTTCTTGTCAAAATAGCATTCAAAAAAATAATACCACTATTCACAGAAGTGGTGCTACGTTCACAAAATTGGTGTTACAAAAATGGAGTCATCTAATGATGATAATTTGATCAGATTCAAAAACTGCATTTATTTGTCACTGTAAGATTTTTAGTACATTAGTACTTTCACATATGCGTAAATTCCATAATCCGATCTAATAGCCCAACGGATATCCGATTTGATAACCTGATCAGCTAAGGATAATTTATTTAAAAAGTAAAATAAAATAAATTGATATCGAAAGAGAAGGGCAAATAATGATTAGAATTGGGAAAATTACAAATATATGGACTTTTTAAGTCAAATTTACAAAAGCATGAAGTCAAAGTCTTGAAATTTCAAAAACATAAATTAACCTAAATTGGTGATGTAGATATCAAATAATGCTGTTTATTTTATTCAATTACACGAACTACTCTTACTGTTTTGACGACAATGATACAAAAAAAAATTTAAAAAAAACTAAATTTTGATCAGTAGTTAATAAAATAGTTTTCACAAGAAGTGGTACCTCAATTCATAAAACACTGGTGCCGAGGTGCCCAAAAATTGTGATGAAAAAATTAAACTCATCTGATGATGATAATTTGATTAGATTCTCGTATTGGATTTACTTGTCGTTGGATGATTAATAGTAAATGCGTACTATTATATATGCATAAGGTCATTCCTTGATCCCTTCTAATAAACCAATGGATATTTGATTTGATAACCTAATCGGCCAAGGATATATATTTTATTTAAAAATAAAATAAAATAAATTAATATCAAAGGGGAAGGGAAAATAACTATTCAAATAGGTTAAATTTTAAATACATGGACTTTTGGAGTCTAATTTACAAATACATGAAGAGAATGTCATGAAATTTCAAAAAAATTGAATTGTCCTAAAATGCTTATGTGGATTTGAAGAAATATTGTTTATTTTATTCAAGTACCCAACCAAATCTTAGAAATTTGCCAACCAGTAATAAAAAAAAAAAATACTAAATTTTGATCAGCAGTTAACAAAATAGTATTCACAAAAGGTGGTACCTCTATTTACAAAAGTGGTGCCTACGTACACATAAAATAGTGAAGAAAAACTAGAGTCATCTGATGATAATAATATGATCAGATTTTCAAATTAGATTACTTGTCATTGAGAGATTACTAGTACATGAGTACTTTCATATATGCATAACGTTATTCCGTAATCTGATCCAAAAACCAAACGGACAACCGATTAGATAACCTGATCGGCTAACGATAGTTTTTTTTATTTAAAAAATAAAAAATCAAATTAATATCAAAAGATTAGGGCAAATAATTATTAGGATAGATAAAATTAAAAATACAAGGACTTTTGGAGTCGAATTTACAAATGCATGAAGTAAAGTCATGAAATTCCAAGAAACACAATTGTCAAAAAATATTGAAGTGGATTTCAAAAAACACTTTTTATTGTATTTAAGTGCCCAAACTACTCTAATTATTTTAACAACCGGTGATGAAAAAAAAAAACTAAATTTTTAACCGTTCTTGTCAAAATACATTCACAAAAATAGTACCTCTATTCACAAAAGTGGTGCTACGTTCACAAAATTGGTGTTACAAAAATGGAGTCATCTAATGATGATAATTTGATCAGATTCAAAAACTGCATTTATTTGTCACGGTAAGATTTTAGTACACGTGTACTTTCATATATGCGTAAATTTCATAATCCGATCTAATAACCCAACGGATATCCGAATTGATAACCTGATCAGCTAAGGATAATTTATTTAAAAGTAAAATAAAATAAATTAATATCAAAAGAGAAGGAAAAATAATGATTAGAATAGGAAAAATTACAAATATATGGACTTTTTGAGTCAAATTTACAAAAGCACGAAGTTAAAGTCATAAAATTTCAAAAACAAAAATTAACCTAAATTGTTGATGTATATATCAAATAATACTGTTTATTTTAATCAGTTACACGAACTACTCTTGCTGTTTTGACGACAGTGATACAAAAAAAAAGTTAAAAAAAAATTAAATTTTGATCAGTAGTTAATAAAATAGCTTTCAAAAGAAGTGGTACCTCAATTCATAAAACAGTGGTGCCGACGTGCCTAAAAATTGTGATGAAAAAAATAAAGTCATCTGATGATGATAATTTGATTAGATTCTCATATTGGATTTACTTGTCGTTGAATGATTAGTAGTAAATGCATACAATTATATATGCATAAGGTCATTCCTTGATCCCTTCAGACAAACCATTGGATATTTGATTTGAGAACCTAATCGCCTAAGGATATATATATTTTTTAAAAATAAAAAAAAATTAGGTAATATCAAAGGGGAAGGGAAAATAATTATTCAAATAGGTTAAATTTCAAATATATGGACTTTTGGAGTCTAATTTACAAATACATGAAGAAAATGTCATGAAATTTCAAAAAAATTGAATTGTCCTAAAATGCTTATGTGGATTTGAAGAAATATTGTTTATTTTATTCAAGTACCCAACCAAATCTTACAATTTTGCCAACCAGTAATAAAAAAAAAACACTAAATTTTGATCAGCAGTTAACAAAATAGTATTCACAAAAGGTGGTACCTCTATTTACAAAAGTGGTGCCTACGTACACATAAAATAGTGAAGAAAAATAGAGTCATCTGATGATAATAATATGATCAGATTTTCAAATTAGATTACTTGTCATTGAGAGATTAGTAGTACATGAGTACTTTTATATATGCATAACGTTATTCCGTAATCTGATCCAAAAACCAAACGGACAACCGATTAGATAACCTGATCGGCTAAGGATATTTTTTTTATTTAAAAAATAAAAAATTAAATTAATATCAAAAGATTAGGGCAAATAATTATTAGGATAGATAAAATTATAAATACATGGACTTTTGGAGTAGAATTTACAAATGCACGAAGTCAAAGTCATGAAATTCCAAAAAACATAATTGTCAAAAAATATTGAAGTGGATTTCAAAAAACACTTTTTGTTCTATTCAAGTGCCCAAACTACTCTAATTATTTTAACAACGGTGATGAAAAAAAAAAAACTAAATTTTTAATTGTTCTTGTCAAAATGGCATTCCCAAAAATAGTACCTCTATTCACAAAAGTGGTGCTACATTCACATAATTGGTGTTACAAAAATGGAGTTATCTAATGATGATAATTTGATCATGTTCAAAAACTGCATTTATTTGTCACTGTAAGTTTTTAGAACATGAGTACTTTCACATATGCGTAAATTCCATAATCCGATCTAATAGCCCAACGGATATCCGATTTGATAACCTGATCAGTTAAGGATAATTTATTTAAAAATTAAATAAAATAAATTGATATCGAAAGAGAAGGACAAATAATGATTAGAATAGGAAAAATTACAAATATATGGACTTTTTGAGTCAAATTTACAAAAACATGAAGTTAAAGTCATAAAATTTCAAAAACATGAATTAACCTAAATTGTTGATGTAGATACTCTTACTGTTTATTTTAATCAGTTACACGAACTACTCTTACTGTTTTGACGACAGTGATACAAAAAAAAAGTTAAAAAAAAATTAAATTTTGATCAGTAGTTAATAAAATAGTTTTCAGAAGAAGTGGTACCTCAATTCATAAAACACTGGTGCCGACGTGCCCAAAAATTGTGATGAAAAAAAATAAAGTCATCTGATGATGATAATTTGATTAGATTCTCGTATTGGATTTACTTGTCGTTGAATGATTAGTAGTAAATGCGTACTATTATATATGCATAAGGTTATTTATTTGATCCCTTCTAATAAACCAATGGATATTTGACTTGATAACCTAATCCGCTAAGGATATATATTTTTTTTTAAAAATAAAATATAATTAATTAATATCAAAGGGGAAGGAAAAATAATTATTCAAATAGATTAAATTACAAATACATGGACTTTTGGAGTCAAATTTACAAATACATGAAGAGAATGTCATGAAATTTCAAAAAATTGAATTGTCCTAAAATGCTTATGAGGATTTGAAGAAATATTGTTTATTTTATTCAAGTACCCAACCAAATCTTACAATTTTGCCAACCAGTAATAAAAAAAAAAATACTAAATTTTGATCAGCAGTTAACACAATAGTCTTTACAAAAGGTGGTACCTCTACAAACAAAAGTGGTGCCTATGTACACAAACGGACGTCCGATTTGATAACTTGATCGGCAAAGGAATTTTTTTTTTATTTAAAAAAAATAAATTAAATTAATATCAAAAGATCAGGGAAAATAATTTTTAGGATAGATAAAATTACAAATCCATGGACATTTGGAGTCTAATTTACAAATGCATGAAGTCAAAGTCGTGAAATTCCAAAAAACATAATTGTACAAAAATATTGATGTGGATTTCAAAAAACACTTTTTATTCTATTCATGTGCCCAAACTACTCTAATTATTTTAACAACCGGTGATGAAAAAAAAAAAACTAAATTTTTAACCGTTCTTGTCAAAATAGCATTAACAAAAATAGTACCTCTATTCACAAAAGTGGTGCTACGTTCACAAAATCGGTGTTACAAAAATGGAGTCATCTAATGATGATAATTTGATCAGATTCAAAAATTGCATTTATTTTTCACGGTAAGATTTTAGTACATGAGTACATTCATATATGCGTAAATTCCATAATCCGATCTAATAACTCAACGGATATCCGATTTGATAACGTGATCTGGTAAGGATAATTTATTTAAAAAGTCAAATAAAATAAATTGATATCGAAAGAGAAGGGCAAATAATGATTAGAATTGGGAAAATTACAAATATATGGACTTTTTGAGTCAAATTTACAAAAGCATGAAGTCAAAGTCATGAAATTTGGAAAACATGAATTAACCTAAATTGGTGATGTAGATATCAAATAATATTGTTTATTTTATTTAATTACACGAACTACTCTTACTGTTTTCACGACATTGATACAAAAAAATATTTTAAAAAAAATTAAATTTTGATCAGTAGTTAATAAAATAGTTTTCACAAGAAGTGGTACCTCAATTCATAAAACACTGGTGCCGACGTGCCCAAAAATTGTGATGAAAAAAATAAAGTCATCTGATGATGATAATTTGATTAGATTCTCGTATTGGATTTACTTGTCATTGAATGATTAGTTGTAAATGCGTACTATTATATATGCATAAGGTCATTCCTTGATCCCTTCTAATAGACCAATGGATATTTGATTTGATAACCTAATCGGCTAAGGATATATATTTTATTTAAAAATAAAATAAAATTAATTAATATCAAAGGGGAAGGGAAAAAAATTATTCAAATAGGTTAAATTTCAAATACATGGACTTTTGGAGTCTAATTTACAAATACATGAAGAGAATGTCATGACATTTCAAAAAATTGAATTGTCCTAAAATTCTTATGTGGATTTGAAGAAATATTGTTCATTTTATTCAAGTACCCAACCAAATCTTACAATTTTTCCAACCAGTAATAAAAAAAAAATACTAAATTTTGATCAGCAGTTAACAAAATAGTCTTCACAAAATGTGGTACCTCTATTTACAAAAGTGGTGCCTACGTATACAAAAATAGTGAAGAAAAACTAGAGTCATCTGATGATAATAATTTGATCATATTTCAAATTAGATTACTTGTCATTGAGAGATTACTAGTACATTAGTACTTTCATATATGCATAACGTTATTCCATAATCTGATCCAAAAACCAAACGGACAACCGATTAGATAACCTGATGGGCTAAGGATAGTTTTTTTTATTTAAAAAATAAAAAATTAAATTAATATCAAAAGATTAAGGAAAATAATTATTAGGATAGATAAAATTACAAATACATGGACTTTTGGAGTCGAATTTACAAATGCAAGAAGTCGAAGTCATGAAATTCCAAAAAACATAATTGTCAAAAAATATTGAAGTGGATTTCAAAAAACACTTTTTATTGTATTCAAGTGCCCAAACTACTCTAATTATTTTAACAACCGGTGATGAAAAAAAAAACTAAATTTTTAACCGTTCTTGTCAAAATGGCATTCACAATAATAGTACCTCTATTCACAAAAGTGGTGCTACGTTCACAAAATTGGTGTTACAAAAATAGAATCATCTAATGATGATAATTTGATCAGATTCAAAAACTGCATTTATTTGTCACTGTAAGTTTTTAGAACATGAGTACTTTCACATATGCGTAAATTCCATAATCCGATCTAATAACCCAACGGATATCCGATTTGATAACCTGATCAGTTAAGGATAATTTATTTAAAAAGTAAAATAAAATAAATTGATATCAAAAGAAAAGGACAAATAATGATTAGAATAGGAAAAATTACAAATATATGGACTTTTTGAGTCAAATTTACAAAAGCATGAAGTTAAAGTCATAAAATTTCAAAAACATGAATTAACCTAAATTGTTGATGTAGATATCAAATAATACTGTTTATTTTAATCAGTTACACGAACTACTCTTACTGTTTTGACGACAGTGATACAAAAAAAAAAGTTAAAAAAAAATAAATTTTGATCAGTAGTTAATAAAATAGTTTTCAGAAGAAGTGGTACCTCAATTCATAAAACACTGGTGCCGACGTGCCCAAAAATTGTGATGAAAAAAAATAAAGTCATCTGATGATGATAATTTGATTAGATTTTCGTATTGGATTTACTTGTCGTTAAATGATTAGTAGTAAATGCGTACTATTATATATGAATAAGGTTATTCTTTGATCCCGTCTAATAAACCAATGGATATTTGACTTGATAACCTAATCCGCTAAGGATATATATTTTTTAAAAAAAATATAATAAAATTAATTAATATCAAAGGGGAAGGAAAAATAATTATTCAAATAGATTAAATTACAAATACATGGACTTTTGGAGTCAAATTTACAAATACATGAAGAGAATGTCATGAAATTTCAAAAAATTGAATTGTCCTAAAATGCTTATGAGGATTTGAAGAAATATTGTTTATTTTATTCAAGTACCCAACCAAATCTTACAATTTTGCCAACCAGTAATAAAAAAAAAAATACTAAACTTTGATCAGCAGTTAACACAATAGTCTTCACAAAAGGTGGTACCTCTACATACAAAAGTGGTGCCTATGTACACAAACGGACGTCCGATTTGATAACTTGATCGGCAAAGGAATTTTTTTTTTATTTTAAAAAAATAAATTAAATTAATATCAAAAGATCAGGGAAAATAATTTTTAGGATAGATAAAATTACAAATACATGGACATTTGAAGTCTAATTTACAAATGCATGACGTCAAAGTTGTGAAATTCCAAAAAACATAATTGTCCAAAAATATTGATGTGGATTTCAAAAAACACTTTTTATTCTATTCAAGTGCCCAAACTACTCTAATTATTTTAAGAACCGGTGATGAAAAAAAAAAAAACTAAATTTTTAACCGTTCTTGTCAAAATAGCATTCACAAAAATAGTACCTCTATTCACAAAAGTGATGCTACGTTCACAAAATTGGTGTTACAAAAATGGAGTCATCTAATGATGATAATTTGATCAGATTCAAAAACTGCATTTATTTGTCACGGTAAGATTTCAGTACATGAGTACTTTCATATATGTGTAAATTCCATAATCCGATCTAATAACTCAACGGATATCCGGTTTGATAACTTGATCTGCTAAGGATAATTTATTTAAAAAGTAAAATAAAATAAATTGATATCGAAAGAGAAGGGCAAATAATGATTAGAATTGGGAAAATTACAAATATATGGACTTTTTGAGTCAAATTTACAAAAGCATGAAGTCAAAGTCATGAAATTTCAAAAACATGAATTAACCTAAATTGGTGATGTAGATATCAAATAATACTGTTTATTTTATTTAATTACACGAACTACTCTTATTGTTTTGACGACATTGATACAAAAAAATATTTTAAAAAAAACTAAATTTTGATCAGTAGTTAATAAAATAGTTTTCACAAGAAGTGGTACCTCAATTCATAAAACAATGGTGCCGACGTGCCCAAAAATTGTGATGAAAAAAAATAGTCATCTGATGATGATAATTTGATTAGATTCTCGTATTGGATTTACTTGTTATTGAATGATTAGTAGTAAATGCGTACTATTATATATGCATAAGGTCATTCCTTGATCCCTTCTAATAGACCAATGGATATTTGATTTGATAACCTAATCGGCTAAGGATATATATTTTTTTAAAAAAATAAAATAAAATAAATTAATATCAAAGGGGAAGGAAAAATAATTATTCAAATAGATTAAATTACAAATACATGGACTTTTGGAGTCAAATTTACAAATACATGAAGAGAATGTCATGAAATTTCAAAAAATTGAATTGTCCTAAAATGCTTATGAGGATTTGAAGAAATATTGTTTATTTTATTCAAGTACCCAACCAAATCTTACAATTTTGCCAACCAGTAATAAAAAAAAAAATACTAAATTTTGATCAGCAGTTAACACAATAGTCTTCACAAAAGGTGGTACCTCTACAAACAAAAGTGGTGCCTATGTACACAAACGGACGTCCGATTTGATAACTTGATCGGCAAAGGAATTTTTTTTTTTATTTAAAAAAAATAAATTAAATTAATATCAAAAGATCTTGGAAAATAATTTTTCGGATAGATAAAATTACAAATACATCGACATTTGGAGTCTAATTTACAAATGCATGAAGTCAAAGTTGTGAAATTCCAAAAAACATAATTGTCCAAAAATATTGATGTGGATTTCAAAAAACACTTTTTATTCTATTCAAGTGCCCAAACTACTCTAATTATTTTTAGAACCGATGATGAAAAAAAAAAAAACTAAATTTTTAACCGTTTTTGTCAAAATAGCATTCACAAAAATAGTACCTCTATTCACAAAAGTGGTGCTACGTTCACAAAATTGGTGTTACAAAAATGGAGTCATCTAATGATGATAATTTGATCAGATTCAAAAACTGCATTTATTTGTCACTGTAAGTTTTTAGTACATGAGTACTTTCACATATCCGTAAATTCCATAATCCGATCTAAAAACCCAACGGATATCCGATTTGATAACCTGATCAGTTAAGGATAATTTATTTAAAAAGAAAAATAAAATAAATTGATATCAAAAGAGAAGGACAAATAATGATTAGAATAGGAAAAATTACAAATATATGGACTTTTTGAGTCAAATTTACAAAAACATGAAGTTAAAGTCATAAAATTTCAAAAACATGAATTAACCTAAATTGTTGATGTAGATATCAAATAATTCTGTTTATTTTAATCAGTTACACGAACTATTCTTACTGTTTTGACGACAGTGATACAAAAAAAAATTTAAAAAAAAATTAAATTTTGATCAGTAGTTAATAAAATAGCTTTCACAAGAAGTGGTACCTCAATTCATAAAACACTGGTGCCGACGTGCCCAAAAATTGTGATGAAAAAAAATAAAGTCATCTGATGATGATAATTTGATTAGATTCTCGTATTGGATTTACTTGACGTTGAATGATTAGTAGTAAATGCGTACTATTATATATGCATAAGGTTATTCTTTGATCCCGTCTAATAAACCAATGGATATTTGACTTGATAACCTAATCCGCTAAGGATATATATTTTTTTTAAAAAATAAAATAAAATAAATTAATATCAAAGGGGAAGGAAAAATAATTATTCAAATAGATTAAATTACAAATACATGGACTTTTGGAGTCAAATTTACAAATACATGAAGAGAATGTCATGAAATTTCAAAAAATTAAATTGTCCTAAAATCCTTATGTGGATTTGAAGAAATATTGTTTATTTTATTCAAGTACCCAACCAAATCTTACAATTTTGCCAACCAGTAATAAAAAAAAAATACTAAATTTTGATCAGCAGTTAACAAAATAGTCTTCACAAAATTTGGTACCTCTATTTACAAAAGTGGTCCTATGTACAGAAAAACAGTGAAGAAAAACTAGAGTCATCTGATAATAATAATTTGATCAGATTTTCAAATTAGATTACTTGTCATTGAGATATTACTAGTACATGAGTACTTTCATATATGCATAACGTTATTCCGTAATCTGATCCAAAAACCAAACGGACAACCGATTAGATAACCTTATCGGCTAAGGATAGTTTTTTTATTTAAAAAATAAAAAATTAAATTAATATCAGAAGATTAAGGAAAATAATTATTAGGATAGATAAAATTACAAATACATGGACTTTTGGAGTCGAATTTACAAATGCAAGAAGTCAAAGTCATGAAATTCCAAAAAACATAATTTTCAAAAAATATTGAAGTGGATTTCAAAAAACACTTTTTATTGTATTCAAGTGCCCAAACTACTCTAATTATTTTAACAACCGGTGATGAAAAAAAAAAACTAAATTTTTAACCGTTCTTGTCAAAATGACATTCACAAAAATAGTATCTCTATTCACAAAAGTGGTGCTACGTTCACAAAATTGGTGTTACAAAAATGGAGTCATCTAATGATGATAATTTGATCAGATTCAAAAACTGCATTTATTTGTCACTATAAGTTTTTAGTACATGAGTACTTTCACATATGCGTAAATTCCATACTCCGATCTAATAGCCCAACGGATATCCGATTTGATAACCTGATCAGTTAAGGATAATTTATTTAAAAAGTAAAATAAAATAAATTGATATCAAAAGATAAGGACAAATAATGATTAGAATAGGAAAAATTACAAATATATGGACTTTTTGAGTCAAATTTACAAAAGCATGAAGTTAAAGTAATGAAATTTCAAAAACATGAATTATCCTAAATTGTTGATGTATATTTCAAATAATACTGTTTATTTTAATCAGTTACACGAACTACTCCTACTGTTTTGACGACAGTGATACAAAAAAAAAAGTTAAAAAAAAATAAATTTTGATCAGTAGTTAATAAAATAGCTTTTAGAAGAAGTGGTACCTCAATTCATAAAACATTGGTGCCGACGTGCCCAAAAATTGTGATGAAAAAAAATAAAGTCATCTGATGATGATAATTTGATTAGATTTTCGCATTGGATTTACTTGTCGTTGAATGATTAGTAGTAAATGCGTACTATTATATATGCATAAGGTTATTCTTTGATCCCGTCTAATAAACCAATGGATATTTGACTTGATAACCTAATCCGCTAAGGATATATATTTTTTAAAAAAAATATAATAAAATTAATTAATATCAAAGGGGAAGGAAAAATAATTATTCAAATAGATTAAATTACAAATACATGGACTTTTGGAGTCAAATTTACAAATACAAGAAGAGAATGTCATTAAATTTCAAAAAATTGAATTGTCCTAAAATGCTTATGAGGATTTGAAGAAATATTGTTTATTTTATTCAAGTACCCAACCAAATCTTACAATTTTGCCACCCAGCAATAAAAAAAAAATACTAAATTATGATCAGCAGTCAACACAATAGTCTTCACAAAAGGTGTTACCTCTACATACAAAAGTGGTGCCTATGTACATAAACGGACGTCCGATTTGATAACTTGATCGGCAAAGGAATTTTTTTTTTTATTTAAAAAAAATAAATTAAATTAATATCAAAAGATCAGGGAAAATAATTTTTCGGATAGATAAAATTACAAATACATCGACATTTGGAGTCTAATTTACAAATGCATGAAGTCAAAGTTGTGAAATTCCAAAAAACATAATTGTCCAAAAATATTGATGTGGATTTCAAAAAACACTTTTTATTCTATTCAAGTGCCCAAACTACTCTAATTATTTTTAGAACCGGTGATGAAAAAAAAAAAAACTAAATTTTTAACCGTTTTTGTCAAAATGGCATTCCCAAAAATAGTACCTCTATTCACAAAAGTGGTGCTACGTTCACAAAATTGGTGTTACAAAAATGGAGTCATCTAATGATGATAATTTGATCAGATTCAAAAACTGCATTTATTTGTCATGGTAAGATTTTAGTACATGAGTACTTTCACGTACGCGTAAATTTCATAATCCGATCTAAAAACCCAACGGATATCCGATTTGATAACCTGATCAGCTAAGGATAATTTATTTAAAAAGTAAAATAAAATAAATTGATATCAAAAGAGAAGGACAAATATTGATTAGAATAGGAAAAATTACAAATATATGGACTTTTTGAGTCAAATTTACAAAAGCATGAAGTTAAAGTAATGAAATTTCAAAAACATGAATTATCCTAAATTGTTGATGTATATTTCAAATAATACTGTTTATTTTAATCAGTTACACGAACTACCCTTACTGTTTTGACGAGAGTGATACAAAAAAAAAGTTAAAAAAAAAATTAAATTTTGATCAGTAGTTAATAAAATAGTTTTCACAAGAAGTGGTACCTCAATTCATAAAACACTGGTACCGACGTGCCCAAAAATTGTGATGAAAAAAATAAAGTCATCTGATGATGATAATTTGATTAGATTCTCGTATTGGATTTACTTGTCGTTGAATGATTAGTAGTAAATGCGTACTATTATATATGCATAAGGTTATTCGTTGATCCTTTCTAATAAACCAATGGATATTTGACTAGATAACCTAATCCGCTAAGGATATATATTTTTTTAAAAAAATAAAATAAAATAAATTAATATCAAAGGGGAAGGAAAAATAATTATTCAAATAGATTAAATTACAAATACATGGACTTTTGGAGTCAAATTTACAAATACATGAAGAGAATGTCATGAAATTTCAAAAAATTGAATTGTCCTAAAATGCTTATGAGGATTTGAATAAATATTGTTTATTTTATTCAAGTACCCAACCAAATCTTACAATTTTGCCAACCAGAAATAAAAAAAAAAATACTAAACTTTGATCAGCAGTTAACACAATAGTCTTCACAAAAGGTGGTACCTCTACAAACAAAAGTGGTGCCTATGTACACAAACGGACGTCCGATTTGATAACTTGATCGGCAAAGGAATTTTTTTTTTATTTTAAAAAAATAAATTAAATTAATATCAAAAGATCAGGGAAAATAATTTTTAGGATAGATAAAATTACAAATACAAGGACATTTGAAGTCTAATTTACAAATGCATGACGTCAAAGTTGTGAAATTCCAAAAAACATAATTGTCCAAAAATATTGATGTGGATTTCAAAAAACACTTTTTATTCTATTCAAGTGCCCAAACTACTCTAATTATTTTAAGAACCGGTGATGAAAAAAAAAAAAACTAAATTTTTAACCGTTCTTGTCAAAATAGCATTCACAAAAATAGTACCTCTATTCACAAAAGTGATGCTACGTTCACAAAATTGGTGTTACAAAAATGGAGTCATCTAATGATGATAATTTGATCAGATTCAAAAACTGCATTTATTTGTCACGGTAAGATTTCAGTACATGAGTACTTTCATATATGTGTAAATTCCATAATCCGATCTAATAACTCAACGGATATCCGGTTTGATAACTTGATCTGCTAAGGATAATTTATTTAAAAAGTAAAATAAAATAAATTGATATCGAAAGAGAAGGGCAAATAATGATTAGAATTGGGAAAATTACAAATATATGGACTTTTTGAGTCAAATTTACAAAAGCATGAAGTCAAAGTCATGAAATTTCAAAAACATGAATTAACCTAAATTGGTGATGTAGATATCAAATAATACTGTTTATTTTATTTAATTACACGAACTACTCTTATTGTTTTGACGACATTGATACAAAAAAATATTTTAAAAAAAACTAAATTTTGATCAGTAGTTAATAAAATAGTTTTCACAAGAAGTGGTACCTCAATTCATAAAACAATGGTGCCGACGTGCCCAAAAATTGTGATGAAAAAAAATAGTCATCTGATGATGATAATTTGATTAGATTCTCGTATTGGATTTACTTGTTATTGAATGATTAGTAGTAAATGCGTACTATTATATATGCATAAGGTCATTCCTTGATCCCTTCTAATAGACCAATGGATATTTGATTTGATAACCTAATCGGCTAAGGATATATATTTTTTTAAAAAAATAAAATAAAATAAATTAATATCAAAGGGGAAGGAAAAATAATTATTCAAATAGATTAAATTACAAATACATGGACTTTTGGAGTCAAATTTACAAATACATGAAGAGAATGTCATGAAATTTCAAAAAATTGAATTGTCCTAAAATGCTTATGAGGATTTGAAGAAATATTGTTTATTTTATTCAAGTACCCAACCAAATCTTACAATTTTGCCAACCAGTAATAAAAAAAAAAATACTAAATTTTGATCAGCAGTTAACACAATAGTCTTCACAAAAGGTGGTACCTCTACAAACAAAAGTGGTGCCTATGTACACAAACGGACGTCCGATTTGATAACTTGATCGGCAAAGGAATTTTTTTTTTTATTTAAAAAAAATAAATTAAATTAATATCAAAAGATCTTGGAAAATAATTTTTCGGATAGATAAAATTACAAATACATCGACATTTGGAGTCTAATTTACAAATGCATGAAGTCAAAGTTGTGAAATTCCAAAAAACATAATTGTCCAAAAATATTGATGTGGATTTCAAAAAACACTTTTTATTCTATTCAAGTGCCCAAACTACTCTAATTATTTTTAGAACCGATGATGAAAAAAAAAAAAACTAAATTTTTAACCGTTTTTGTCAAAATAGCATTCACAAAAATAGTACCTCTATTCACAAAAGTGGTGCTACGTTCACAAAATTGGTGTTACAAAAATGGAGTCATCTAATGATGATAATTTGATCAGATTCAAAAACTGCATTTATTTGTCACTGTAAGTTTTTAGTACATGAGTACTTTCACATATCCGTAAATTCCATAATCCGATCTAAAAACCCAACGGATATCCGATTTGATAACCTGATCAGTTAAGGATAATTTATTTAAAAAGAAAAATAAAATAAATTGATATCAAAAGAGAAGGACAAATAATGATTAGAATAGGAAAAATTACAAATATATGGACTTTTTGAGTCAAATTTACAAAAACATGAAGTTAAAGTCATAAAATTTCAAAAACATGAATTAACCTAAATTGTTGATGTAGATATCAAATAATTCTGTTTATTTTAATCAGTTACACGAACTACTCTTACTGTTTTGACGACAGTGATACAAAAAAAAAGTTAAAAAAAAATTAAATTTTGATCAGTAGTTAATAAAATAGCTTTCACAAGAAGTGGTACCTCAATTCATAAAACACTGGTGCCGACGTGCCCAAAAATTGTGATGAAAAAAAATAAAGTCATCTGATGATGATAATTTGATTAGATTCTCGTATTGGATTTACTTGACGTTGAATGATTAGTAGTAAATGCGTACTATTATATATGCATAAGGTTATTCTTTGATCCCGTCTAATAAACCAATGGATATTTGACTTGATAACCTAATCCGCTAAGGATATATATTTTTTTAAAAAAATAAAATAAAATAAATTAATATCAAAGGGGAAGGAAAAATAATTATTCAAATAGATTAAATTACAAATACATGGACTTTTGGAGTCAAATTTACAAATACATGAAGAGAATGTCATGAAATTTCAAAAAATTAAATTGTCCTAAAATCCTTATGTGGATTTGAAGAAATATTGTTTATTTTATTCAAGTACCCAACCAAATCTTACAATTTTGCCAACCAGTAATAAAAAAAAAATACTAAATTTTGATCAGCAGTTAACAAAATAGTCTTCACAAAATTTGGTACCTCTATTTACAAAAGTGGTCCTATGTACAGAAAAACAGTGAAGAAAAACTAGAGTCATCTGATAATAATAATTTGATCAGATTTTCAAATTAGATTACTTGTCATTGAGATATTACTAGTACATGAGTACTTTCATATATGCATAACGTTATTCCGTAATCTGATCCAAAAACCAAACGGACAACCGATTAGATAACCTTATCGGCTAAGGATAGTTTTTTTATTTAAAAAATAAAAAATTAAATTAATATCAGAAGATTAAGGAAAATAATTATTAGGATAGATAAAATTACAAATACATGGACTTTTGGAGTCGAATTTACAAATGCAAGAAGTCAAAGTCATGAAATTCCAAAAAACATAATTTTCAAAAAATATTGAAGTGGATTTCAAAAAACACTTTTTATTGTATTCAAGTGCCCAAACTACTCTAATTATTTTAACAACCGGTGATGAAAAAAAAAAACTAAATTTTTAACCGTTCTTGTCAAAATGACATTCACAAAAATAGTATCTCTATTCACAAAAGTGGTGCTACGTTCACAAAATTGGTGTTACAAAAATGGAGTCATCTAATGATGATAATTTGATCAGATTCAAAAACTGCATTTATTTGTCACTGTAAGTTTTTAGTACATGAGTACTTTCACATATGCGTAAATTCTATACTCCGATCTAATAGCCCAACGGATATCCGATTTGATAACCTGATCAGTTAAGGATAATTTATTTAAAAAGTAAAATAAAATAAATTGATATCAAAAGATAAGGACAAATAATGATTAGAATAGGAAAAATTACAAATATATGGACTTTTTGAGTCAAATTTACAAAAGCATGAAGTTAAAGTAATGAAATTTCAAAAACATGAATTATCCTAAATTGTTGATGTATATTTCAAATAATACTGTTTATTTTAATCAGTTACACGAACTACTCCTACTGTTTTGACGACAGTGATACAAAAAAAAAAGTTAAAAAAAAATAAATTTTGATCAGTAGTTAATAAAATAGCTTTCAGAAGAAGTGGTACCTCAATTCATAAAACATTGGTGCCGACGTGCCCAAAAATTGTGATGAAAAAAAATAAAGTCATCTGATGATGATAATTTGATTAGATTTTCGTATTGGATTTACTTGTCGTTGAATGATTAGTAGTAAATGCGTACTATTATATATGCATAAGGTTATTCTTTGATCCCGTCTAATAAACCAATGGATATTTGACTTGATAACCTAATCCGCTAAGGATATATATTTTTTTAAAAAAATATAATAAAATTAATTAATATCAAAGGGGAAGGAAAAATAATTATTCAAATAGATTAAATTACAAATACATGGACTTTTGGAGTCAAATTTACAAATACAAGAAGAGAATGTCATTAAATTTCAAAAAATTGAATTGTCCTAAAATGCTTATGAGGATTTGAAGAAATATTGTTTATTTTATTCAAGTACCCAACCAAATCTTACAATTTTGCCACCCAGAAATAAAAAAAAATACTAAATTATGATCAGCAGTCAACACAATAGTCTTCACAAAAGGTGTTACCTCTACATACAAAAGTGGTGCCTATGTACATAAACGGACGTCCGATTTGATAACTTGATCGGCAAAGGAATTTTTTTTTTTATTTAAAAAAAATAAATTAAATTAATATCAAAAGATCAGGGAAAATAATTTTTCGGATAGATAAAATTACAAATACATCGACATTTGGAGTCTAATTTACAAATGCATGAAGTCAAAGTTGTGAAATTCCAAAAAACATAATTGTCCAAAAATATTGATGTGGATTTCAAAAAACACTTTTTATTCTATTCAAGTGCCCAAACTACTCTAATTATTTTTAGAACCGGTGATGAAAAAAAAAAAAACTAAATTTTTAACCGTTTTTGTCAAAATGGCATTCCCAAAAATAGTACCTCTATTCACAAAAGTGGTGCTACGTTCACAAAATTGGTGTTACAAAAATGGAGTCATCTAATGATGATAATTTGATCAGATTCAAAAACTGCATTTATTTGTCATGGTAAGATTTTAGTACATGAGTACTTTCACGTACGCGTAAATTTCATAATCCGATCTAAAAACCCAACGGATATCCGATTTGATAACCTGATCAGCTAAGGATAATTTATTTAAAAAGTAAAATAAAATAAATTGATATCAAAAGAGAAGGACAAATATTGATTAGAATAGGAAAAATTACAAATATATGGACTTTTTGAGTCAAATTTACAAAAGCATGAAGTTAAAGTAATGAAATTTCAAAAACATGAATTATCCTAAATTGTTGATGTATATTTCAAATAATACTGTTTATTTTAATCAGTTACACGAACTACTCCTACTGTTTTGACGACAGTGATACAAAAAAAAAAGTTAAAAAAAAATAAATTTTGATCAGTAGTTAATAAAATAGCTTTCAGAAGAAGTGGTACCTCAATTCATAAAACATTGGTGCCGACGTGCCCAAAAATTGTGATGAAAAAAATAAAGTCATCTGATGATGATAATTTGATTAGATTCTCGTATTGGATTTACTTGTCGTTGAATGATTAGTAGTAAATGCGTACTATTATATATGCATAAGGTTATTCGTTGATCCTTTCTAATAAACCAATGGATATTTGACTAGATAACCTAATCCGCTAAGGATATATATTTTTTTAAAAAAATAAAATAAAATAAATTAATATCAAAGGGGAAGGAAAAATAATTATTCAAATAGATTAAATTACAAATACATGGACTTTTGGAGTCAAATTTACAAATACATGAAGAGAATGTCATGAAATTTCAAAAAATTGAATTGTCCTAAAATGCTTATGAGGATTTGAATAAATATTGTTTATTTTATTCAAGTACCCAACCAAATCTTACAATTTTGCCAACCAGAAATAAAAAAAAAAATACTAAACTTTGATCAGCAGTTAACACAATAGTCTTCACAAAAGGTGGTACCTCTACAAACAAAAGTGGTGCCTATGTACACAAACGGACGTCCGATTTGATAACTTGATCGGCAAAGGAATTTTTTTTTTATTTTAAAAAAATAAATTAAATTAATATCAAAAGATCAGGGAAAATAATTTTTAGGATAGATAAAATTACAAATACAAGGACATTTGAAGTCTAATTTACAAATGCATGACGTCAAAGTTGTGAAATTCCAAAAAACATAATTGTCCAAAAATATTGATGTGGATTTCAAAAAACACTTTTTATTCTATTCAAGTGCCCAAACTACTCTAATTATTTTAAGAACCGGTGATGAAAAAAAAAAAAACTAAATTTTTAACCGTTCTTGTCAAAATAGCATTCACAAAAATAGTACCTCTATTCACAAAAGTGATGCTACGTTCACAAAATTGGTGTTACAAAAATGGAGTCATCTAATGATGATAATTTGATCAGATTCAAAAACTGCATTTATTTGTCACGGTAAGATTTCAGTACATGAGTACTTTCATATATGCGTAAATTCCATAATCCGATCTAATAACTCAACGGATATCCGATTTGATAACTTGATCTGCTAAGGATAATTTATTTAAAAAGTAAAATAAAATAAATTGATATCGAAAGAGAAGGGCAAATAATGATTAGAATTGGGAAAATTACAAATATATGGACTTTTTGAGTCAAATTTACAAAAGCATGAAGTCAAAGTCATGAAATTTCAAAAACATGAATTAACCTAAATTGGTGATGTAGATATCAAATAATACTGTTTATTTTATTTAATTACACGAACTACTCTTATTGTTTTGACGACATTGATACAAAAAAATATTTTAAAAAAAACTAAATTTTGATCAGTAGTTAATAAAATAGTTTTCACAAGAAGTGGTACCTCAATTCATAAAACAATGGTGCCGACGTGCCCAAAAATTGTGATGAAAAAAAATAGTCATCTGATGATGATAATTTGATTAGATTCTCGTATTGGATTTACTTGTTATTGAATGATTAGTAGTAAATGCGTACTATTATATATGCATAAGGTCATTCCTTGATCCCTTCTAATAGACCAATGGATATTTGATTTGATAACCTAATCGGCTAAGGATATATATTTTTTTAAAAAAATAAAATAAATTAAATTAATATCAAAGGGGAAGGAAAAATAATTATTCAAATAGATTAAATTACAAATACATGGACTTTTGGAGTCAAATTTACAAATACATGAAGAGAATGTCATGAAATTTCAAAAAATTGAATTGTCCTAAAATGCTTATGAGGATTTGAATAAATATTGTTTATTTTATTCAAGTACCCAACCAAATCTTACAATTTTGCCAACCAGTAATAAAAAAAAAAATACTAAACTTTGATCAGCAGTTAACACAATAGTCTTCACAAAAGGTGGTACCTCTACATACAAAAGTGGTGCCTATGTACACAAACGGACGTCCGATTTAATAACTTGATCGGCAAAGGAATTTTTTTTTTATTTTAAAAAAATAAATTAAATTAATATCAAATGATCAGGGAAAATAATTTTTAGGATAGATAAAATTACAAATACATGGACATTTGAAGTCTAATTTACAAATGCATGACGTCAAAGTTGTGAAATTCCAAAAAACATAATTGTCCAAAAATATTGATGTGGATTTCAAAAAACACTTTTTATTCTATTCAAGTGCCCAAACTACTCTAATTATTTTAAGAACCGGTGATGAAAAAAAAAAAAACTAAATTTTTAACCGTTCTTGTCAAAATAGCATTCACAAAAATAGTACCTCTATTCACAAAAGTGATGCTACGTTCACAAAATTGGTGTTACAAAAATGGAGTCATCTAATGATGATAATTTGATCAGATTCAAAAACTGCATTTATTTGTCACGGTAAGATTTCAGTACATGAGTACTTTCATATATGCGTAAATTCCATAATCCGATCTAATAACTCAACGGATATCCGATTTGATAACTTGATCTGCTAAGGATAATTTATTTAAAAAGTAAAATAAAATAAATTGATATCGAAAGAGAAGGGCAAATAATGATTAGAATTGGGAAAATTACAAATATATGGACTTTTTGAGTCAAATTTACAAAAGCATGAAGTCAAAGTCATGAAATTTCAAAAACATGAATTAACCTAAATTGGTGATGTAGATATCAAATAATACTGTTTATTTTATTTAATTACACGAACTACTCTTATTGTTTTGACGACATTGATACAAAAAAATATTTTAAAAAAAACTAAATTTTGATCAGTAGTTAATAAAATAGTTTTCACAAGAAGTGGTACCTCAATTCATAAAACAATGGTGCCGACGTGCCCAAAAATTGTGATGAAAAAAAATAGTCATCTGATGATGATAATTTGATTAGATTCTCGTATTGGATTTACTAGTTATTGAATGATTAGTAGTAAATGCGTACTATTATATATGCATAAGGTCATTCCTTGATCCCTTCTAATAGACCAATGGATATTTGATTTGATAACCTAATCGGCTAAGGATATATATTTTTTTAAAAAAATAAAATAAAATAAATTAATATCAAAGGGGAAGGAAAATAATTATTCAAATAGATTAAATTACAAATACATGGACTTTTGGAGTCAAATTTACAAATACATGAAGAGAATGTCATGAAATTTCAAAAAATTGAATTGTCCTAAAATGCTTATGAGGATTTGAAGAAATATTGTTTATTTTATTCAAGTACCCAACCAAATCTTACAATTTTGCCAACCAGTAATAAAAAAAAAAATACTAAATTTTGATCAGCAGTTAACACAATAGTCTTCACAAAAGGTGGTACCTCTACAAACAAAAGTGGTGCCTATGTACACAAACGGACGTCCGATTTGATAACTTGATCGGCAAAGGAATTTTTTTTTATTTAAAAAAAATAAATTAAATTAATATCAAAAGATCAGGGAAAATAATTTTTAGGATAGATAAAATTACAAATACCTGGACATTTGGAGTCTAATTTACAAATGCATGAAGTCAAAGTTGTGAAATTCCAAAAAACATAATTGTCCAAAAATATTGATGTGGATTTCAAAAAACACTTTTTATTCTATTCAAGTGCCCAAACTACTCTAATTATTTTAAGAACCGGTGATGAAAACAAAAAAAAACTAAATTTTTAACCGTTCTTGTCAAAATAGCATTCACAAAAATAGTACCTCTATTCACAAAAGTGGTGCTACGTTCACAAAATTGGTGTTACAAAAATGGAGTCATCTAATGATGATAAATTGATCAGATTCAAAAACTGCATTTATTTGTCACGGTAAGATTTCAGTACATGAGTACTTTCATATATGCGTAAATTCCATAATCCGATCTAAAAACCCAACGGATATCCGATTTGATAACTTGATCTGCTAAGGATAATTTATTTAAAAAGTAAAATAAAATAAATTGATATTGAAAGAGAAGGGCAAATAATGATTAGAATTGGGAAAATTACAAATATATGGACTTTTTGAGTCAAATTTACAAAAGCATGAAGTCAAAGTCATGAAATTTCAAAAACATGAATTAACCTAAATTGGTGATGTATATTTCAAATAATACTGTTTATTTTAATCAGTTACACGAACTACCCTTACTGTTTTGACGAGAGTGATACAAAAAAAAAGTTAAAAAAAAAATTAAATTTTGATCAGTAATTAATAAAATAGTTTTCACAAGAAGTGGTACCTCAATTCATAAAACACTGGTGCCGACGTGCCCAAAAATTGTGATGAAAAAAATAAAGTCATCTGATGATGATAATTTGATTAGATTCTCGTATTGGATTTACTTGTCGTTGAATGATTAGTAGTAAATGCGTACTATTATATATGCATAAGGTTATTCGTTGATCCTTTCTAATAAACCAATGGATATTTGACTAGATAACCTAATCCGCTAAGGATATATATTTTTTTAAAAAAATAAAATAAAATAAATTAATATCAAAGGGGAAGGAAAAATAATTATTCAAATAGATTAAATTACAAATACATGGACTTTTGGAGTCAAATTTACAAATACATGAAGAGAATGTCATGAAATTTCAAAAAATTGAATTGTCCTAAAATGCTTATGAGGATTTGAATAAATATTGTTTATTTTATTCAAGTACCCAACCAAATCTTACAATTTTGCCAACCAGAAATAAAAAAAAAAATACTAAACTTTGATCAGCAGTTAACACAATAGTCTTCAAAAAAGGTGGTACCTCTACAAACAAAAGTGGTGCCTATGTACACAAACGGACGTCCGATTTGATAACTTGATCGGCAAAGGAATTTTTTTTTTATTTTAAAAAAATAAATTAAATTAATATCAAAAGATCAGGGAAAATAATTTTTAGGATAGATAAAATTACAAATGCAAGGACATTTGGAGTCTAATTTACAAATGCATGACGTCAAAGTTGTGAAATTCCAAAAAACATAATTGTCCAAAAATATTGATGTGGATTTCAAAAAACACTTTTTATTCTATTCAAGTGCCCAAACTACTCTAATTATTTTAAGAACCGGTGATGAAAAAAAAAAAAAACTAAATTTTTAACCGTTCTTGTCAAAATAGCATTCACAAAAATAGTACCTCTATTCACAAAAGTGGTGCTACGTTCACAAAATTGGTGTTACAAAAATGGAGTCATCTAATGATGATAAATTGATCAGATTCAAAAACTGCATTTATTTGTCACGGTAAGATTTCAGTACATGAGTACTTTCATATATGCGTAAATTCCATAATCCGATCTAAAAACCCAACGGATATCCGATTTGATAACTTGATCTGCTAAAGATAATTTATTTAAAAAGTAAAATAAAATAAATTGATATCGAAAGAGAAGGGCAAATAATGATTAGAATTGGGAAAATTACAAATATATGGACTTTTTGAGTCAAATTTACAAAAGCATGAAGTCAAAGTCATGAAATTTCAAAAACATGAATTAACCTAAATTGGTGATGTAGATATCAAATAATACTGTTTATTTTATTTAATTACACGAACTACTCTTATTGTTTTGACGACATTGATACAAAAAAATATTTTAAAAAAAACTAAATTTTGATCAGTAGTTAATAAAATAGTTTTCACAAGAAGTGGTACCTCAATTCATAAAACAATGGTGCCGACGTGCCCAAAAATTGTGATGAAAAAAAATAGTCATCTGATGATGATAATTTGATTAGATTCTCGTATTGGATTTACTTGTTATTGAATGATTAGTAGTAAATGCGTACTATTATATATGCATAAGGTCATTCCTTGATCCCTTCTAATAGACCAATGGATATTTGATTTGATAACCTAATCGGCTAAGGATATATATTTTTTTAAAAAAATAAAATAAAATAAATTAATATCAAAGGGGATGGAAAAATAATTATTCAAATAGATTAAATTACAAATACATGGACTTTTGGAGTCAAATTTACAAATACATGAAGAGAATGTCATGAAATTTCAAAAAATTGAATTGTCCTAAAATTCAATTTTGGTGTTACAAAAATTTTGGTGCTACGTTCACAAAATTGGTGTTACAAAAATGGAGTCATCTAATGATGATAATTTGATCAGATTCAAAAACTGCATTTATTTGTCACGGTAAGATTTCAGTACATGAGTACTTTCATATATGCGTAAATTCCATAATCCGATCTAATAACTCAACGGATATCCGATTTGATAACTTGATCTGCTAAGGATAATTTATTTAAAAAGTAAAATAAAATAAATTGATATCGAAAGAGAAGGGCAAATAATGATTAGAATTGGGAAAATTACAAATATATGGACTTTTTGAGTCAAATTTACAAAAGCATGAAGTCAAAGTCATGAAATTTCAAAAACATGAATTAACCTAAATTGGTGATGTAGATATCAAATAATACTGTTTATTTTATTTAATTACACGAACTACTCTTATTGTTTTGACGACATTGATACAAAAAAATATTTTAAAAAAAACTAAATTTTGATCAGTAGTTAATAAAATAGTTTTCACAAGAAGTGGTACCTCAATTCATAAAACAATGGTGCCGACGTGCCCAAAAATTGTGATGAAAAAAAATAGTCATCTGATGATGATAATTTGATTAGATTCTCGTATTGGATTTACTAGTTATTGAATGATTAGTAGTAAATGCGTACTATTATATATGCATAAGGTCATTCCTTGATCCCTTCTAATAGACCAATGGATATTTGATTTGATAACCTAATCGGCTAAGGATATATATTTTTTTAAAAAAATAAAATAAAATAAATTAATATCAAAGGGGAAGGAAAATAATTATTCAAATAGATTAAATTACAAATACATGGACTTTTGGAGTCAAATTTACAAATACATGAAGAGAATGTCATGAAATTTCAAAAAATTGAATTGTCCTAAAATGCTTATGAGGATTTGAAGAAATATTGTTTATTTTATTCAAGTACCCAACCAAATCTTACAATTTTGCCAACCAGTAATAAAAAAAAAAATACTAAATTTTGATCAGCAGTTAACACAATAGTCTTCACAAAAGGTGGTACCTCTACAAACAAAAGTGGTGCCTATGTACACAAACGGACGTCCGATTTGATAACTTGATCGGCAAAGGAATTTTTTTTTATTTAAAAAAAATAAATTAAATTAATATCAAAAGATCAGGGAAAATAATTTTTTGGATAGATAAAATTACAAATACCTGGACATTTGGAGTCTAATTTACAAATGCATGAAGTCAAAGTTGTGAAATTCCAAAAAACATAATTGTCCAAAAATATTGATGTGGATTTCAAAAAACACTTTTTATTCTATTCAAGTGCCCAAACTACTCTAATTATTTTAAGAACCGGTGATGAAAAAAAAAAAAACTAAATTTTTAACCGTTCTTGTCAAAATAGCATTCACAAAAATAGTACCTCTATTCACAAAAGTGGTGCTACGTTCACAAAATTGGTGTTACAAAAATGGAGTCATCTAATGATGATAAATTGATCAGATTCAAAAACTGCATTTATTTGTCACGGTAAGATTTCAGTACATGAGTACTTTCATATATGCGTAAATTCCATAATCCGATCTAAAAACCCAACGGATATCCGATTTGATAACTTGATCTGCTAAGGATAATTTATTTAAAAAGTAAAATAAAATAAATTGATATCGAAAGAGAAGGGCAAATAATGATTAGAATTGGGAAAATTACAAATATATGGACTTTTTGAGTCAAATTTACAAAAGCATGAAGTCAAAGTCATGAAATTTCAAAAACATGAATTAACCTAAATTGGTGATGTAGATATCAAATAATACTGTTTATTTTATTTAATTACACGAACTACTCTTATTGTTTTGACGACATTGATACAAAAAAATATTTTAAAAAAAACTAAATTTTGATCAGTAGTTAATAAAATAGTTTTCACAAGAAGTGGTACCTCAATTCATAAAACAATGGTGCCGACGTGCCCAAAAATTGTGATGAAAAAAAATAGTCATCTGATGATGATAATTTGATTAGATTCTCGTATTGGATTTACTTGTTATTGAATGATTAGTAGTAAATGCGTACTATTATATATGCATAAGGTCATTCCTTGATCCCTTCTAATAGACCAATGGATATTTGATTTGATAACCTAATCGGCTAAGGATATATATTTTTTAAAAAAAATAAAATAAAATAAATTAATATCAAAGGGGAAGGAAAAATAATTATTCAAATAGATTAAATTACAAATACATGGACTTTTGGAGTCAAATTTACAAATACATGAAGAGAATGTCATGAAATTTCAAAAAATTGAATTGTCCTAAAATGCTTATGAGGATTTGAAGAAATATTGTTTATTTTATTCAAGTACCCAACCAAATCTTACAATTTTGCCAACCAGTAATAAAAAAAAAAAATACTAAATTTTGATCAGCAGTTAACACAATAGTCTTCACAAAAGGTGGTACCTCTACAAACAAAAGTGGTGCCTATGTACACAAACGGACGTCCGATTTGATAACTTGATCGGCAAAGGAATTTTTTTTTATTTAAAAAAAATAAATTAAATTAATATCAAAAGATCAGGGAAAATAATTTTTAGGATAGATAAAATTACAAATACCTGGACATTTGGAGTCTAATTTACAAATGCATGAAGTCAAAGTTGTGAAATTCCAAAAAACATAATTGTCCAAAAATATTGATGTGGATTTCAAAAAACATTTTTTATTCTATTCAAGTGCCCAAACTACTCTAATTATTTTAAGAACCGGTGATGAAAAAAAAAAAAAACTAAATTTTTAACCGTTCTTGTCAAAATAGCATTCACAAAAATAGTACCTCTATTCACAAAAGTGGTGCTACGTTCACAAAATTGGTGTTACAAAAATGGAGTCATCTAATGATGATAAATTGATCAGATTCAAAAACTGCATTTATTTGTCACGGTAAGATTTCAGTACATGAGTACTTTCATATATGCGTAAATTCCATAATCCGATCTAAAAACCCAACGGATATCCGATTTGATAACTTGATCTGCTAAGGATAATTTATTTAAAAAGTAAAATAAAATAAATTGATATCGAAAGAGAAGGGCAAATAATGATTAGAATTGGGAAAATTACAAATATATGGACTTTTTGAGTCAAATTTACAAAAGCATGAAGTCAAAGTCATGAAATTTCAAAAACATGAATTAACCTAAATTGGTGATGTAGATATCAAATAATACTGTTTATTTTATTTAATTACACGAACTACTCTTATTGTTTTGACGACATTGATACAAAAAAATATTTTAAAAAAAACTAAATTTTGATCAGTAGTTAATAAAATAGTTTTCACAAGAAGTGGTACCTCAATTCATAAAACAATGGTGCCGACGTGCCCAAAAATTGTGATGAAAAAAAATAGTCATCTGATGATGATAATTTGATTAGATTCTCGTATTGGATTTACTTGTTATTGAATGATTAGTAGTAAATGCGTACTATTATATATGCATAAGGTCATTCCTTGATCCCTTCTAATAGACCAATGGATATTTGATTTGATAACCTAATCGGCTAAGGATATATATTTTTTTAAAAAAATAAAATAAAATAAATTAATATCAAAGGGGAAGGAAAAATAATTATTCAAATAGATTAAATTACAAATACATGGACTTTTGGAGTCAAATTTACAAATACATGAAGAGAATGTCATGAAATTTCAAAAAATTGAATTGTCCTAAAATGCTTATGAGGATTTGAAGAAATATTGTTTATTTTATTCAAGTACCCAACCAAATCTTACAATTTTGCCAACCAGTAATAAAAAAAAAAATACTAAATTTTGATCAGCAGTTAACACAATAGTCTTCACAAAAGGTGGTACCTCTACAAACAAAAGTGGTGCCTATGTACACAAACGGACGTCCGATTTGATAACTTGATCGGCAAAGGAATTTTTTTTTTATTTAAAAAAAATAAATTAAATTAATACCAAAAGATCAGGGAAAATAATTTTTAGGATAGATAAAATTACAAATACCTGGACATTTGGAGTGTAATTTACAAATGCATGAAGTCAAAGTTGTGAAATTCCAAAAAACATAATTGTCCAAAAATATTGATGTGGATTTCAAAAAACACTTTTTATTCTATTCAAGTGCCCAAACTACTCTAATTATTTTAAGAACCGGTGATGAAAAAAAAAAAAAACTAAATTTTTAACCGTTCTTGTCAAAATAGCATTCACAAAAATAGTACCTCTATTCACAAAAGTGGTGCTACGTTCACAAAATTGGTGTTACAAAAATGGAGTCATCTAATGATGATAAATTGATCAGATTCAAAAACTGCATTTATTTGTCACGGTAAGATTTCAGTACATGAGTACTTTCATATATGCGTAAATTCCATAATCCGATCTAAAAACCCAACGGATATCCGATTTGATAACTTGATCTGCTAAGGATAATTTATTTAAAAAGTAAAATAAAATAAATTGATATCGAAAGAGAAGGGCAAATAATGATTAGAATTGGGAAAATTACAAATATATGGACTTTTTGAGTCAAATTTACAAAAGCATGAAGTCAAAGTCATGAAATTTCAAAAACATGAATTAACCTAAATTGGTGATGTAGATATCAAATAATACTGTTTATTTTATTTAATTACACGAACTACTCTTATTGTTTTGACGACATTGATACAAAAAAATATTTTAAAAAAAACTAAATTTTGATCAGTAGTTAATAAAATAGTTTTCACAAGAAGTGGTACCTCAATTCATAAAACAATGGTGCCGACGTGCCCAAAAATTGTGATGAAAAAAAATAGTCATCTGATGATGATAATTTGATTAGATTCTCGTATTGGATTTACTTGTTATTGAATGATTAGTAGTAAATGCGTACTATTATATATGCATAAGGTCATTCCTTGATCCCTTCTAATAGACCAATGGATATTTGATTTGATAACCTAATCGGCTAAGGATATATATTTTTTAAAAAAAATAAAATAAAATAAATTAATATCAAAGGGGAAGGAAAAATAATTATTCAAATAGATTAAATTACAAATACATGGACTTTTGGAGTCAAATTTACAAATACATGAAGAGAATGTCATGAAATTTCAAAAAATTGAATTGTCCTAAAATGCTTATGAGGATTTGAAGAAATATTGTTTATTTTATTCAAGTACCCAACCAAATCTTACAATTTTGCCAACCAGTAATAAAAAAAAAAAATACTAAATTTTGATCAGCAGTTAACACAATAGTCTTCACAAAAGGTGGTACCTCTACAAACAAAAGTGGTGCCTATGTACACAAACGGACGTCCGATTTGATAACTTGATCGGCAAAGGAATTTTTTTTTATTTAAAAAAAATAAATTAAATTAATATCAAAAGATCAGGGAAAATAATTTTTAGGATAGATAAAATTACAAATACCTGGACATTTGGAGTCTAATTTACAAATGCATGAAGTCAAAGTTGTGAAATTCCAAAAAACATAATTGTCCAAAAATATTGATGTGGATTTCAAAAAACATTTTTTATTCTATTCAAGTGCCCAAACTACTCTAATTATTTTAAGAACCGGTGATGAAAAAAAAAAAAAACTAAATTTTTAACCGTTCTTGTCAAAATAGCATTCACAAAAATAGTACCTCTATTCACAAAAGTGGTGCTACGTTCACAAAATTGGTGTTACAAAAATGGAGTCATCTAATGATGATAAATTGATCAGATTCAAAAACTGCATTTATTTGTCACGGTAAGATTTCAGTACATGAGTACTTTCATATATGCGTAAATTCCATAATCCGATCTAAAAACCCAACGGATATCCGATTTGATAACTTGATCTGCTAAGGATAATTTATTTAAAAAGTAAAATAAAATAAATTGATATCGAAAGAGAAGGGCAAATAATGATTAGAATTGGGAAAATTACAAATATATGGACTTTTTGAGTCAAATTTACAAAAGCATGAAGTCAAAGTCATGAAATTTCAAAAACATGAATTAACCTAAATTGGTGATGTAGATATCAAATAATACTGTTTATTTTATTTAATTACACGAACTACTCTTATTGTTTTGACGACATTGATACAAAAAAATATTTTAAAAAAAACTAAATTTTGATCAGTAGTTAATAAAATAGTTTTCACAAGAAGTGGTACCTCAATTCATAAAACAATGGTGCCGACGTGCCCAAAAATTGTGATGAAAAAAAATAGTCATCTGATGATGATAATTTGATTAGATTCTCGTATTGGATTTACTTGTTATTGAATGATTAGTAGTAAATGCGTACTATTATATATGCATAAGGTCATTCCTTGATCCCTTCTAATAGACCAATGGATATTTGATTTGATAACCTAATCGGCTAAGGATATATATTTTTTTAAAAAAATAAAATAAAATAAATTAATATCAAAGGGGAAGGAAAAATAATTATTCAAATAGATTAAATTACAAATACATGGACTTTTGGAGTCAAATTTACAAATACATGAAGAGAATGTCATGAAATTTCAAAAAATTGAATTGTCCTAAAATGCTTATGAGGATTTGAAGAAATATTGTTTATTTTATTCAAGTACCCAACCAAATCTTACAATTTTGCCAACCAGTAATAAAAAAAAAAATACTAAATTTTGATCAGCAGTTAACACAATAGTCTTCACAAAAGGTGGTACCTCTACAAACAAAAGTGGTGCCTATGTACACAAACGGACGTCCGATTTGATAACTTGATCGGCAAAGGAATTTTTTTTTTATTTAAAAAAAATAAATTAAATTAATACCAAAAGATCAGGGAAAATAATTTTTAGGATAGATAAAATTACAAATACCTGGACATTTGGAGTGTAATTTACAAATGCATGAAGTCAAAGTTGTGAAATTCCAAAAAACATAATTGTCCAAAAATATTGATGTGGATTTCAAAAAACACTTTTTATTCTATTCAAGTGCCCAAACTACTCTAATTATTTTAAGAACCGGTGATGAAAAAAAAAAAAAACTAAATTTTTAACCGTTCTTGTCAAAATAGCATTCACAAAAATAGTACCTCTATTCACAAAAGTGGTGCTACGTTCACAAAATTGGTGTTACAAAAATGGAGTCATCTAATGATGATAAATTGATCAGATTCAAAAACTGCATTTATTTGTCACGGTAAGATTTCAGTACATGAGTACTTTCATATATGCGTAAATTCCATAATCCGATCTAAAAACCCAACGGATATCCGATTTGATAACTTGATCTGCTAAGGATAATTTATTTAAAAAGTAAAATAAAATAAATTGATATCGAAAGAGAAGGGCAAATAATGATTAGAATTGGGAAAATTACAAATATATGGACTTTTTGAGTCAAATTTACAAAAGCATGAAGTCAAAGTCATGAAATTTCAAAAACATGAATTAACCTAAATTGGTGATGTAGATATCAAATAATACTGTTTATTTTATTTAATTACACGAACTACTCTTATTGTTTTGACGACATTGATACAAAAAAATATTTTAAAAAAAACTAAATTTTGATCAGTAGTTAATAAAATAGTTTTCACAAGAAGTGGTACCTCAATTCATAAAACAATGGTGCCGACGTGCCCAAAAATTGTGATGAAAAAAAATAGTCATCTGATGATGATAATTTGATTAGATTCTCGTATTGGATTTACTTGTTATTGAATGATTAGTAGTAAATGCGTACTATTATATATGCATAAGGTCATTCCTTGATCCCTTCTAATAGACCAATGGATATTTGATTTGATAACCTAATCGGCTAAGGATATATATTTTTTTAAAAAAATAAAATAAAATAAATTAATATCAAAGGGGAAGGAAAAATAATTATTCAAATAGATTAAATTACAAATACATGGACTTTTGGAGTCAAATTTACAAATACATGAAGAGAATGTCATGAAATTTCAAAAAATTGAATTGTCCTAAAATGCTTATGAGGATTTGAAGAAATATTGTTTATTTTATTCAAGTACCCAACCAAATCTTACAATTTTGCCAACCAGTAATAAAAAAAAAAAATACTAAATTTTGATCAGCAGTTAACACAATAGTCTTCACAAAAGGTGGTACCTCTACAAACAAAAGTGGTGCCTATGTACACAAACGGACGTCCGATTTGATAACTTGATCGGCAAAGGAATTTTTTTTTATTTAAAAAAAATAAATTAAATTAATATCAAAAGATCAGGGAAAATAATTTTTAGGATAGATAAAATTACAAATACCTGGACATTTGGAGTCTAATTTACAAATGCATGAAGTCAAAGTTGTGAAATTCCAAAAAACATAATTGTCCAAAAATATTGATGTGGATTTCAAAAAACACTTTTTATTCTATTCAAGTGCCCAAACTACTCTAATTATTTTAAGAACCGGTGATGAAAAAAAAAAAAAACTAAATTTTTAACCGTTCTTGTCAAAATAGCATTCACAAAAATAGTACCTCTATTCACAAAAGTGGTGCTACGTTCACAAAATTGGTGTTACAAAAATGGAGTCATCTAATGATGATAAATTGATCAGATTCAAAAACTGCATTTATTTGTCACGGTAAGATTTCAGTACATGAGTACTTTCATATATGCGTAAATTCCATAATCCGATCTAAAAACCCAACGGATATCCGATTTGATAACTTGATCTGCTAAGGATAATTTATTTAAAAAGTAAAATAAAATAAATTGATATCGAAAGAGAAGGGCAAATAATGATTAGAATTGGGAAAATTACAAATATATGGACTTTTTGAGTCAAATTTACAAAAGCATGAAGTCAAAGTCATGAAATTTCAAAAACATGAATTAACCTAAATTGGTGATGTAGATATCAAATAATACTGTTTATTTTATTTAATTACACGAACTACTCTTATTGTTTTGACGACATTGATACAAAAAAATATTTTAAAAAAAACTAAATTTTGATCAGTAGTTAATAAAATAGTTTTCACAAGAAGTGGTACCTCAATTCATAAAACAATGGTGCCGACGTGCCCAAAAATTGTGATGAAAAAAAATAGTCATCTGATGATGATAATTTGATTAGATTCTCGTATTGGATTTACTTGTTATTGAATGATTAGTAGTAAATGCGTACTATTATATATGCATAAGGTCATTCCTTGATCCCTTCTAATAGACCAATGGATATTTGATTTGATAACCTAATCGGCTAAGGATATATATTTTTTTAAAAAAATAAAATAAAATAAATTAATATCAAAGGGGAAGGAAAAATAATTATTCAAATAGATTAAATTACAAATACATGGACTTTTGGAGTCAAATTTACAAATACATGAAGAGAATGTCATGAAATTTCAAAAAATTGAATTGTCCTAAAATGCTTATGAGGATTTGAAGAAATATTGTTTATTTTATTCAAGTACCCAACCAAATCTTACAATTTTGCCAACCAGTAATAAAAAAAAAAATACTAAATTTTGATCAGCAGTTAACACAATAGTCTTCACAAAAGGTGGTACCTCTACAAACAAAAGTGGTGCCTATGTACACAAACGGACGTCCGATTTGATAACTTGATCGGCAAAGGAATTTTTTTTTTATTTAAAAAAAATAAATTAAATTAATATCAAAAGATCAGGGAAAATAATTTTTAGGATAGATAAAATTACAAATACCTGGACATTTGGAGTGTAATTTACAAATGCATGAAGTCAAAGTTGTGAAATTCCAAAAAACATAATTGTCCAAAAATATTGATGTGGATTTCAAAAAACACTTTTTATTCTATTCAAGTGCCCAAACTACTCTAATTATTTTAAGAACCGGTGATGAAAAAAAAAAAAAACTAAATTTTTAACCGTTCTTGTCAAAATAGCATTCACAAAAATAGTACCTCTATTCACAAAAGTGGTGCTACGTTCACAAAATTGGTGTTACAAAAATGGAGTCATCTAATGATGATAAATTGATCAGATTCAAAAACTGCATTTATTTGTCACGGTAAGATTTCAGTACATGAGTACTTTCATATATGCGTAAATTCCATAATCCGATCTAAAAACCCAACGGATATCCGATTTGATAACTTGATCTGCTAAGGATAATTTATTTAAAAAGTAAAATAAAATAAATTGATATCGAAAGAGAAGGGCAAATAATGATTAGAATTGGGAAAATTACAAATATATGGACTTTTTGAGTCAAATTTACAAAAGCATGAAGTCAAAGTCATGAAATTTCAAAAACATGAATTAACCTAAATTGGTGATGTAGATATCAAATAATACTGTTTATTTTATTTAATTACACGAACTACTCTTATTGTTTTGACGACATTGATACAAAAAAATATTTTAAAAAAAACTAAATTTTGATCAGTAGTTAATAAAATAGTTTTCACAAGAAGTGGTACCTCAATTCATAAAACAATGGTGCCGACGTGCCCAAAAATTGTGATGAAAAAAAATAGTCATCTGATGATGATAATTTGATTAGATTCTCGTATTGGATTTACTTGTTATTGAATGATTAGTAGTAAATGCGTACTATTATATATGCATAAGGTCATTCCTTGATCCCTTCTAATAGACCAATGGATATTTGATTTGATAACCTAATCGGCTAAGGATATATATTTTTTTAAAAAAATAAAATAAAATAAATTAATATCAAAGGGGAAGGAAAAATAATTATTCAAATAGATTAAATTACAAATACATGGACTTTTGGAGTCAAATTTACAAATACATGAAGAGAATGTCATGAAATTTCAAAAAATTGAATTGTCCTAAAATGCTTATGAGGATTTGAAGAAATATTGTTTATTTTATTCAAGTACCCAACCAAATCTTACAATTTTGCCAACCAGTAATAAAAAAAAAAATACTAAACTTTGATCAGCAGTTAACACAATAGTCTTCACAAAAGGTGGTACCTCTACATACAAAAGTGGTGCCTATGTACACAAACGGACGTCCGATTTAATAACTTGATCGGCAAAGGAATTTTTTTTTTATTTTAAAAAAATAAATTAAATTAATATCAAATGATCAGGGAAAATAATTTTTAGGATAGATAAAATTACAAATACATGGACATTTGAAGTCTAATTTACAAATGCATGACGTCAAAGTTGTGAAATTCCAAAAAACATAATTGTCCAAAAATATTGATGTGGATTTCAAAAAACACTTTTTATTCTATTCAAGTGCCCAAACTACTCTAATTATTTTAAGAACCGGTGATGAAAAAAAAAAAAACTAAATTTTTAACCGTTCTTGTCAAAATAGCATTCACAAAAATAGTACCTCTATTCACAAAAGTGATGCTACGTTCACAAAATTGGTGTTAAAAAAATGGAGTCATCTAATGATGATAATTTGATCAGATTCAAAAACTGCATTTATTTGTCACGGTAAGATTTCAGTACATGAGTACTTTCATATATGCGTAAATTCCATAATCCGATCTAATAACTCAACGGATATCCGATTTGATAACTTGATCTGCTAAGGATAATTTATTTAAAAAGTAAAATAAAATAAATTGATATCGAAAGAGAAGGGCAAATAATGATTAGAATTGGGAAAATTACAAATATATGGACTTTTTGAGTCAAATTTACAAAAGCATGAAGTCAAAGTCATGAAATTTCAAAAACATGAATTAACCTAAATTGGTGATGTAGATATCAAATAATACTGTTTATTTTATTTAATTACACGAACTACTCTTATTGTTTTGACGACATTGATACAAAAAATATTTTAAAAAAAACTAAATTTTGATCAGTAGTTAATAAAATAGTTTTCACAAGAAGTGGTACCTCAATTCATAAAACAATGGTGCCGACGTGCCCAAAAATTGTGATGAAAAAAAATAGTCATCTGATGATGATAATTTGATTAGATTCTCGTATTGGATTTACTAGTTATTGAATGATTAGTAGTAAATGCGTACTATTATATATGCATAAGGTCATTCCTTGATCCCTTCTAATAGACCAATGGATATTTGATTTGATAACCTAATCGGCTAAGGATATATATTTTTTTAAAAAAATAAAATAAAATAAATTAATATCAAAGGGGAAGGAAAATAATTATTCAAATAGATTAAATTACAAATACATGGACTTTTGGAGTCAAATTTACAAATACATGAAGAGAATGTCATGAAATTTCAAAAAATTGAATTGTCCTAAAATGCTTATGAGGATTTGAAGAAATATTGTTTATTTTATTCAAGTACCCAACCAAATCTTACAATTTTGCCAACCAGTAATAAAAAAAAAATACTAAATTTTGATCAGCAGTTAACACAATAGTCTTCACAAAAGGTGGTACCTCTACAAACAAAAGTGGTGCCTATGTACACAAACGGACGTCCGATTTGATAACTTGATCGGCAAAGGAATTTTTTTTTATTTAAAAAAAATAAATTAAATTAATATCAAAAGATCAGGGAAAATAATTTTTAGGATAGATAAAATTACAAATACCTGGACATTTGGAGTCTAATTTACAAATGCATGAAGTCAAAGTTGTGAAATTCCAAAAAACATAATTGTCCAAAAATATTGATGTGGATTTCAAAAAACAATTTTTATTCTATTCAAGTGCCCAAACTACTCTAATTATTTTAAGAACCGGTGATGAAAAAAAAAAAAAACTAAATTTTTAACCGTTCTTGTCAAAATAGCATTCACAAAAATAGTACCTCTATTCACAAAAGTGGTGCTACGTTCACAAAATTGGTGTTACAAAAATGGAGTCATCTAATGATGATAAATTGATCAGATTCAAAAACTGCATTTATTTGTCACGGTAAGATTTCAGTACATGAGTACTTTCATATATGCGTAAATTCCATAATCCGATCTAAAAACCCAACGGATATCCGATTTGATAACTTGATCTGCTAAGGATAATTTATTTAAAAAGTAAAATAAAATAAATTGATATCGAAAGAGAAGGGCAAATAATGATTAGAATTGGGAAAATTACAAATATATGGACTTTTTGAGTCAAATTTACAAAAGCATGAAGTCAAAGTCATGAAATTTCAAAAACATGAATTAACCTAAATTGGTGATGTAGATATCAAATAATACTGTTTATTTTATTTAATTACACGAACTACTCTTATTGTTTTGACGACATTGATACAAAAAAATATTTTAAAAAAAACTAAATTTTGATCAGTAGTTAATAAAATAGTTTTCACAAGAAGTGGTACCTCAATTCATAAAACAATGGTGCCGACGTGCCCAAAAATTGTGATGAAAAAAAATAGTCATCTGATGATGATAATTTGATTAGATTCTCGTATTGGATTTACTTGTTATTGAATGATTAGTAGTAAATGCGTACTATTATATATGCATAAGGTCATTCCTTGATCCCTTCTATTAGACCAATGGATATTTGATTTGATAACCTAATCGGCTAAGGATATATATTTTTTTAAAAAAATAAAATAAAATAAATTAATATCAAAGGGGAAGGAAAAATAATTATTCAAATAGATTAAATTACAAATACATGGACTTTTGGAGTCAAATTTACAAATACATGAAGAGAATGTCATGAAATTTCAAAAAATTGAATTGTCCTAAAATGCTTATGAGGATTTGAATAAATATTGTTTATTTTATTCAAGTACCCAACCAAATCTTACAATTTTGCCAACCAGAAATAAAAAAAAAAATACTAAACTTTGATCAGCAGTTAACACAATAGTCTTCAAAAAAGGTGGTACCTCTACAAACAAAAGTGGTGCCTATGTACACAAACGGACGTCCGATTTGATAACTTGATCGGCAAAGGAATTTTTTTTTTATTTTAAAAAAATAAATTAAATTAATATCAAAAGATCAGGGAAAATAATTTTTAGGATAGATAAAATTACAAATACAAGGACATTTGGAGTCTAATTTACAAATGCATGACGTCAAAGTTGTGAAATTCCAAAAAACATAATTGTCCAAAAATATTGATGTGGATTTCAAAAAACACTTTTTATTCTATTCAAGTGCCCAAACTACTCTAATTATTTTAAGAACCGGTGATGAAAAAAAAAAAAAACTAAATTTTTAACCGTTCTTGTCAAAATAGCATTCACAAAAATAGTACCTCTATTCACAAAAGTGGTGCTACGTTCACAAAATTGGTGTTACAAAAATGGAGTCATCTAATGATGATAAATTGATCAGATTCAAAAACTGCATTTATTTGTCACGGTAAGATTTCAGTACATGAGTACTTTCATATATGCGTAAATTCCATAATCCGATCTAAAAACCCAACGGATATCCGATTTGATAACTTGATCTGCTAAGGATAATTTATTTAAAAAGTAAAATAAAATAAATTGATATCGAAAGAGAAGGGCAAATAATGATTAGAATTGGGAAAATTACAAATATATGGACTTTTTGAGTCAAATTTACAAAAGCATGAAGTCAAAGTCATGAAATTTCAAAAACATGAATTAACCTAAATTGGTGATGTAGATATCAAATAATACTGTTTATTTTATTTAATTACACGAACTACTCTTATTGTTTTGACGACATTGATACAAAAAAATATTTTAAAAAAAACTAAATTTTGATCAGTAGTTAATAAAATAGTTTTCACAAGAAGTGGTACCTCAATTCATAAAACAATGGTGCCGACGTGCCCAAAAATTGTGATGAAAAAAAATAGTCATCTGATGATGATAATTTGATTAGATTCTCGTATTGGATTTACTTGTTATTGAATGATTAGTAGTAAATGCGTACTATTATATATGCATAAGGTCATTCCTTGATCCCTTCTAATAGACCAATGGATATTTGATTTGATAACCTAATCGGCTAAGGATATATATTTTTTTAAAAAAATAAAATAAAATAAATTAATATCAAAGGGGAAGGAAAAATAATTATTCAAATAGATTAAATTACAAATACATGGACTTTTGGAGTCAAATTTACAAATACATGAAGAGAATGTCATGAAATTTCAAAAAATTGAATTGTCCTAAAATTCAATTTTGGTGTTACAAAAATTTTGGTGCTACGTTCACAAAATTGGTGTTACAAAAATGGAGTCATCTAATGATGATAATTTGATCAGATTCAAAAACTGCATTTATTTGTCACGGTAAGATTTCAGTACATGAGTACTTTCATATATGCGTAAATTCCATAATCCGATCTAATAACTCAACGGATATCCGATTTGATAACTTGATCTGCTAAGGATAATTTATTTAAAAAGTAAAATAAAATAAATTGATATCGAAAGAGAAGGGCAAATAATGATTAGAATTGGGAAAATTACAAATATATGGACTTTTTGAGTCAAATTTACAAAAGCATGAAGTCAAAGTCATGAAATTTCAAAAACATGAATTAACCTAAATTGGTGATGTAGATATCAAATAATACTGTTTATTTTATTTAATTACACGAACTACTCTTATTGTTTTGACGACATTGATACAAAAAAATATTTTAAAAAAAAACTAAATTTTGATCAGTAGTTAATAAAATAGTTTTCACAAGAAGTGGTACCTCAATTCATAAAACAATGGTGCCGACGTGCCCAAAAATTGTGATGAAAAAAAATAGTCATCTGATGATGATAATTTGATTAGATTCTCGTATTGGATTTACTTGTTATTGAATGATTAGTAGTAAATGCGTACTATTATATATGCATAAGGTCATTCCTTGATCCCTTCTAATAGACCAATGGATATTTGATTTGATAACCTAATCGGCTAAGGATATATATTTTTTTAAAAAAATAAAATAAAATAAATTAATATCAAAAGGGAAGGAAAATAATTATTCAAATAGATTAAATTACAAATTCATGGACTTTTGGAGTCAAATTTACAAATACATGAAGAGAATGTCATGAAATTTCAAAAAATTGAATTGTCCTAAAATGCTTATGAGGATTTGAAGAAATATTGTTTATTTTATTCAAGTACCCAACCAAATCTTACAATTTTGCCAACCAGTAATAAAAAAAAAAATACTAAATTTTGATCAGCAGTTAACACAATAGTCTTCACAAAAGGTGGTACCTCTACAAACAAAAGTGGTGCCTATGTACACAAACGGACGTCCGATTTGATAACTTGATCGGCAAAGGAATTTTTTTTTATTTAAAAAAAATAAATTAAATTAATATCAAAAGATCAGGGAAAATAATTTTTAGGATAGATAAAATTACAAATACCTGGACATTTGGAGTCTAATTTACAAATGCATGAAGTCAAAGTTGTGAAATTCCAAAAAACATAATTGTCCAAAAATATTGATGTGGATTTCAAAAAACACTTTTTATTCTATTCAAGTGCCCAAACTACTCTAATTATTTTAAGAACCGGTGATGAAAAAAAAAAAAAACTAAATTTTTAACCGTTCTTGTCAAAATAGCATTCACAAAAATAGTACCTCTATTCACAAAAGTGGTGCTACGTTCACAAAATTGGTGTTACAAAAATGGAGTCATCTAATGATGATAAATTGATCAGATTCAAAAACTGCATTTATTTGTCACGGTAAGATTTCAGTACATGAGTACTTTCATATATGCGTAAATTCCATAATCCGATCTAAAAACCCAACGGATATCCGATTTGATAACTTGATCTGCTAAGGATAATTTATTTAAAAAGTAAAATAAAATAAATTGATATCGAAAGAGAAGGGCAAATAATGATTAGAATTGGGAAAATTACAAATATATGGACTTTTTGAGTCAAATTTACAAAAGCATGAAGTCAAAGTCATGAAATTTCAAAAACATGAATTAACCTAAATTGGTGATGTAGATATCAAATAATACTGTTTATTTTATTTAATTACACGAACTACTCTTATTGTTTTGACGACATTGATACAAAAAAATATTTTCAAAAAAACTAAATTTTGATCAGTAGTTAATAAAATAGTTTTCACAAGAAGTGGTACCTCAATTCATAAAACAATGGTGCCGACGTGCCCAAAAATTGTGATGAAAAAAAATAGTCATCTGATGATGATAATTTGATTAGATTCTCGTATTGGATTTACTTGTTATTGAATGATTAGTAGTAAATGCGTACTATTATATATGCATAAGGTCATTCCTTGATCCCTTCTATTAGACCAATGGATATTTGATTTGATAACCTAATCGGCTAAGGATATATATTTTTTTAAAAAAATAAAATAAAATAAATTAATATCAAAGGGGAAGGAAAAATAATTATTCAAATAGATTAAATTACAAATACATGGACTTTTGGAGTCAAATTTACAAATACATGAAGAGAATGTCATGAAATTTCAAAAAATTGAATTGTCCTAAAATGCTTATGAGGATTTGAAGAAATATTGTTTATTTTATTCAAGTACCCAACCAAATCTTACAATTTTGCCAACCAGTAATAAAAAAAAAAATACTAAATTTTGATCAGCAGTTAACACAATAGTCTTCACAAAAGGTGGTACCTCTACAAACAAAAGTGGTGCCTATGTACACAAACGGACGTCCGATTTGATAACTTGATCGGCAAAGGAATTTTTTTTTTATTTAAAAAAAATAAATTAAATTAATATCAAAAGATCAGGGAAAATAATTTTTAGGATAGATAAAATTACAAATACCTGGACATTTGGAGTCTAATTTACAAATGCATGAAGTCAAAGTTGTGAAATTCCAAAAAACATAATTGTCCAAAAATATTGATGTGGATTTCAAAAAACACTTTTTATTCTATTCAAGTGCCCAAACTACTCTAATTATTTTAAGAACCGGTGATGAAAAAAAAAAAAAACTAAATTTTTAACCGTTCTTGTCAAAATAGCATTCACAAAAATAGTACCTCTATTCACAAAAGTGGTGCTACGTTCACAAAATTGGTGTTACAAAAATGGAGTCATCTAATGATGATAAATTGATCAGATTCAAAAACTGCATTTATTTGTCACGGTAAGATTTCAGTACATGAGTACTTTCATATATGCGTAAATTCCATAATCCGATCTAAAAACCCAACGGATATCCGATTTGATAACTTGATCTGCTAAGGATAATTTATTTAAAAAGTAAAATAAAATAAATTGATATCGAAAGAGAAGGGCAAATAATGATTAGAATTGGGAAAATTACAAATATATGGACTTTTTGAGTCAAATTTACAAAAGCATGAAGTCAAAGTCATGAAATTTCAAAAACATGAATTAACCTAAATTGGTGATGTAGATATCAAATAATACTGTTTATTTTATTTAATTACACGAACTACTCTTATTGTTTTGACGACATTGATACAAAAAAATATTTTCAAAAAAACTAAATTTTGATCAGTAGTTAATAAAATAGTTTTCACAAGAAGTGGTACCTCAATTCATAAAACAATGGTGCCGACGTGCCCAAAAATTGTGATGAAAAAAAATAGTCATCTGATGATGATAATTTGATTAGATTCTCGTATTGGATTTACTTGTTATTGAATGATTAGTAGTAAATGCGTACTATTATATATGCATAAGGTCATTCCTTGATCCCTTCTATTAGACCAATGGATATTTGATTTGATAACCTAATCGGCTAAGGATATATATTTTTTTAAAAAAATAAAATAAAATAAATTAATATCAAAGGGGAAGGAAAAATAATTATTCAAATAGATTAAATTACAAATACATGGACTTTTGGAGTCAAATTTACAAATACATGAAGAGAATGTCATGAAATTTCAAAAAATTGAATTGTCCTAAAATGCTTATGAGGATTTGAAGAAATATTGTTTATTTTATTCAAGTACCCAACCAAATCTTACAATTTTGCCAACCAGTAATAAAAAAAAAAATACTAAATTTTGATCAGCAGTTAACACAATAGTCTTCACAAAAGGTGGTACCTCTACAAACAAAAGTGGTGCCTATGTACACAAACGGACGTCCGATTTGATAACTTGATCGGCAAAGGAATTTTTTTTTTATTTAAAAAAAATAAATTAAATTAATATCAAAAGATCAGGGAAAATAATTTTTAGGATAGATAAAATTACAAATACCTGGACATTTGGAGTCTAATTTACAAATGCATGAAGTCAAAGTTGTGAAATTCCAAAAAACATAATTGTCCAAAAATATTGATGTGGATTTCAAAAAACACTTTTTATTCTATTCAAGTGCCCAAACTACTCTAATTATTTTAAGAACCGGTGATGAAAAAAAAAAAAAACTAAATTTTTAACCGTTCTTGTCAAAATAGCATTCACAAAAATAGTACCTCTATTCACAAAAGTGGTGCTACGTTCACAAAATTGGTGTTACAAAAATGGAGTCATCTAATGATGATAAATTGATCAGATTCAAAAACTGCATTTATTTGTCACGGTAAGATTTCAGTACATGAGTACTTTCATATATGCGTAAATTCCATAATCCGATCTAAAAACCCAACGGATATCCGATTTGATAACTTGATCTGCTAAGGATAATTTATTTAAAAAGTAAAATAAAATAAATTGATATCGAAAGAGAAGGGCAAATAATGATTAGAATTGGGAAAATTACAAATATATGGACTTTTTGAGTCAAATTTACAAAAGCATGAAGTCAAAGTCATGAAATTTCAAAAACATGAATTAACCTAAATTGGTGATGTAGATATCAAATAATACTGTTTATTTTATTTAATTACACGAACTACTCTTATTGTTTTGACGACATTGATACAAAAAAATATTTTAAAAAAAACTAAATTTTGATCAGTAGTTAATAAAATAGTTTTCACAAGAAGTGGTACCTCAATTCATAAAACAATGGTGCCGACGTGCCCAAAAATTGTGATGAAAAAAAATAGTCATCTGATGATGATAATTTGATTAGATTCTCGTATTGGATTTACTTGTTATTGAATGATTAGTAGTAAATGCGTACTATTATATATGCATAAGGTCATTCCTTGATCCCTTCTAATAGACCAATGGATATTTGATTTGATAACCTAATCGGCTAAGGATATATATTTTTTTAAAAAAAGAAAATAAAATAAATTAATATCAAAGGGGAAGGAAAAATAATTATTCAAATAGATTAAATTACAAATACATGGACTTTTGGAGTCAAATTTACAAATACATGAAGAGAATGTCATGAAATTTCAAAAAATTGAATTGTCCTAAAATGCTTATGAGGATTTGAAGAAATATTGTTTATTTTATTCAAGTACCCAACCAAATCTTACAATTTTGCCAACCAGTAATAAAAAAAAAAATACTAAATTTTGATCAGCAGTTAACACAATAGTCTTCACAAAAGGTGGTACCTCTACAAACAAAAGTGGTGCCTATGTACACAAACGGACGTCCGATTTGATAACTTGATCGGCAAAGGAATTTTTTTTTTATTTAAAAAAAATAAATTAAATTAATATCAAAAGATCAGGGAAAATAATTTTTAGGATAGATAAAATTACAAATACCTGGACATTTGGAGTCTAATTTACAAATGCATGAAGTCAAAGTTGTGAAATTCCAAAAAACATAATTGTCCAAAAATATTGATGTGGATTTCAAAAAACACTTTTTATTCTATTCAAGTGCCCAAACTACTCTAATTATTTTAAGAACCGGTGATGAAAAAAAAAAAAAACTAAATTTTTAACCGTTCTTGTCAAAATAGCATTCACAAAAATAGTACCTCTATTCACAAAAGTGGTGCTACGTTCACAAAATTGGTGTTACAAAAATGGAGTCATCTAATGATGATAAATTGATCAGATTCAAAAACTGCATTTATTTGTCACGGTAAGATTTCAGTACATGAGTACTTTCATATATGCGTAAATTCCATAATCCGATCTAAAAACCCAACGGATATCCGATTTGATAACTTGATCTGCTAAGGATAATTTATTTAAAAAGTAAAATAAAATAAATTGATATCGAAAGAGAAGGGCAAATAATGATTAGAATTGGGAAAATTACAAATATATGGACTTTTTGAGTCAAATTTACAAAAGCATGAAGTCAAAGTCATGAAATTTCAAAAACATGAATTAACCTAAATTGGTGATGTAGATATCAAATAATACTGTTTATTTTATTTAATTACACGAACTACTCTTATTGTTTTGACGACATTGATACAAAAAAATATTTTAAAAAAAACTAAATTTTGATCAGTAGTTAATAAAATAGTTTTCACAAGAAGTGGTACCTCAATTCATAAAACAATGGTGCCGACGTGCCCAAAAATTGTGATGAAAAAAAATAGTCATCTGATGATGATAATTTGATTAGATTCTCGTATTGGATTTACTTGTTATTGAATGATTAGTAGTAAATGCGTACTATTATATATGCATAAGGTCATTCCTTGATCCCTTCTAATAGACCAATGGATATTTGATTTGATAACCTAATCGGCTAAGGATATATATTTTTTTAAAAAAATAAAATAAAATAAATTAATATCAAAGGGGAAGGAAAAATAATTATTCAAATAGATTAAATTACAAATACATGGACTTTTGGAGTCAAATTTACAAATACATGAAGAGAATGTCATGAAATTTCAAAAAATTGAATTGTCCTAAAATGCTTATGAGGATTTGAAGAAATATTGTTTATTTTATTCAAGTACCCAACCAAATCTTACAATTTTGCCAACCAGTAATAAAAAAAAAAATACTAAATTTTGATCAGCAGTTAACACAATAGTCTTCACAAAAGGTGGTACCTCTACAAACAAAAGTGGCGCCTATGTACACAAACGGACGTCCGATTTGATAACTTGATCGGCAAAGGAATTTTTTTTTTATTTAAAAAAAATAAATTAAATTAATATCAAAAGATCAGGGAAAATAATTTTTAGGATAGATAAAATTACAAATACCTGGACATTTGGAGTCTAATTTACAAATGCATGAAGTCAAAGTTGTGAAATTCCAAAAAACATAATTGTCCAAAAATATTGATGTGGATTTCAAAAAACACTTTTTATTCTATTCAAGTGCCCAAACTACTCTAATTATTTTAAGAACCGGTGATGAAAAAAAAAAAAAAACTAAATTTTTAACCGTTCTTGTCAAAATAGCATTCACAAAAATAGTACCTCTATTCACAAAAGTGGTGCTACGTTCACAAAATTGGTGTTACAAAAATGGAGTCATCTAATGGTGATAAATTGATCAGATTCAAAAACTGCATTTATTTGTCACGGTAAGATTTCAGTACATGAGTACTTTCATATATGCGTAAATTCCATAATCCGATCTAAAAACCCAACGGATATCCGATTTGATAACTTGATCTGCTAAGGATAATTTATTTAAAAAGTAAAATAAAATAAATTGATATCGAAAGAGAAGGGCAAATAATGATTAGAATTGGGAAAATTACAAATATATGGACTTTTTGAGTCAAATTTACAAAAGCATGAAGTCAAAGTCATGAAATTTCAAAAACATGAATTAACCTAAATTGGTGATGTAGATATCAAATAATACTGTTTATTTTATTTAATTACACGAACTACTCTTATTGTTTTGACGACATTGATACAAAAAAATATTTTAAAAAAAACTAAATTTTGATCAGTAGTTAATAAAATAGTTTTCACAAGAAGTGGTACCTCAATTCATAAAACAATGGTGCCGACGTGCCCAAAAATTGTGATGAAAAAAAATAGTCATCTGATGATGATAATTTGATTAGATTCTCGTATTGGATTTACTTGTTATTGAATGATTAGTAGTAAATGCGTACTATTATATATGCATAAGGTCATTCCTTGATCCCTTCTAATAGACCAATGGATATTTGATTTGATAACCTAATCGGCTAAGGATATATATTTTTTTAAAAAAATAAAATAAAATAAATTAATATCAAAGGGGAAGGAAAAATAATTATTCAAATAGATTAAATTACAAATACATGGACTTTTGGAGTCAAATTTACAAATACATGAAGAGAATGTCATGAAATTTCAAAAAATTGAATTGTCCTAAAATGCTTATGAGGATTTGAAGAAATATTGTTTATTTTATTCAAGTACCCAACCAAATCTTACAATTTTGCCAACCAGTAATAAAAAAAAAAAATACTAAATTTTGATCAGCAGTTAACACAATAGTCTTCACAAAAGGTGGTACCTCTACAAACAAAAGTGGTGCCTATGTACACAAACGGACGTCCGATTTGATAACTTGATCGGCAAAGGAATTTTTTTTTATTTAAAAAAAATAAATTAAATTAATATCAAAAGATCAGGGAAAATAATTTTTAGGATAGATAAAATTACAAATACCTGGACATTTGGAGTCTAATTTACAAATGCATGAAGTCAAAGTTGTGAAATTCCAAAAAACATAATTGTCCAAAAATATTGATGTGGATTTCAAAAAACACTTTTTATTCTATTCAAGTGCCCAAACTACTCTAATTATTTTAAGAACCGGTGATGAAAAAAAAAAAAAACTAAATTTTTAACCGTTCTTGTCAAAATAGCATTCACAAAAATAGTACCTCTATTCACAAAAGTGGTGCTACGTTCACAAAATTGGTGTTACAAAAATGGAGTCATCTAATGATGATAAATTGATCAGATTCAAAAACTGCATTTATTTGTCACGGTAAGATTTCAGTACATGAGTACTTTCATATATGCGTAAATTCCATAATCCGATCTAAAAACCCAACGGATATCCGATTTGATAACTTGATCTGCTAAGGATAATTTATTTAAAAAGTAAAATAAAATAAATTGATATCGAAAGAGAAGGGCAAATAATGATTAGAATTGGGAAAATTACAAATATATGGACTTTTTGAGTCAAATTTACAAAAGCATGAAGTCAAAGTCATGAAATTTCAAAAACATGAATTAACCTAAATTGGTGATGTAGATATCAAATAATACTGTTTATTTTATTTAATTACACGAACTACTCTTATTGTTTTGACGACATTGATACAAAAAAATATTTTCAAAAAAACTAAATTTTGATCAGTAGTTAATAAAATAGTTTTCACAAGAAGTGGTACCTCAATTCATAAAACAATGGTGCCGACGTGCCCAAAAATTGTGATGAAAAAAAATAGTCATCTGATGATGATAATTTGATTAGATTCTCGTATTGGATTTACTTGTTATTGAATGATTAGTAGTAAATGCGTACTATTATATATGCATAAGGTCATTCCTTGATCCCTTCTATTAGACCAATGGATATTTGATTTGATAACCTAATCGGCTAAGGATATATATTTTTTTAAAAAAATAAAATAAAATAAATTAATATCAAAGGGGAAGGAAAAATAATTATTCAAATAGATTAAATTACAAATACATGGACTTTTGGAGTCAAATTTACAAATACATGAAGAGAATGTCATGAAATTTCAAAAAATTGAATTGTCCTAAAATGCTTATGAGGATTTGAAGAAATATTGTTTATTTTATTCAAGTACCCAACCAAATCTTACAATTTTGCCAACCAGTAATAAAAAAAAAAATACTAAATTTTGATCAGCAGTTAACACAATAGTCTTCACAAAAGGTGGTACCTCTACAAACAAAAGTGGTGCCTATGTACACAAACGGACGTCCGATTTGATAACTTGATCGGCAAAGGAATTTTTTTTTTATTTAAAAAAAATAAATTAAATTAATATCAAAAGATCAGGGAAAATAATTTTTAGGATAGATAAAATTACAAATACCTGGACATTTGGAGTCTAATTTACAAATGCATGAAGTCAAAGTTGTGAAATTCCAAAAAACATAATTGTCCAAAAATATTGATGTGGATTTCAAAAAACACTTTTTATTCTATTCAAGTGCCCAAACTACTCTAATTATTTTAAGAACCGGTGATGAAAAAAAAAAAAAACTAAATTTTTAACCGTTCTTGTCAAAATAGCATTCACAAAAATAGTACCTCTATTCACAAAAGTGGTGCTACGTTCACAAAATTGGTGTTACAAAAATGGAGTCATCTAATGATGATAAATTGATCAGATTCAAAAACTGCATTTATTTGTCACGGTAAGATTTCAGTACATGAGTACTTTCATATATGCGTAAATTCCATAATCCGATCTAAAAACCCAACGGATATCCGATTTGATAACTTGATCTGCTAAGGATAATTTATTTAAAAAGTAAAATAAAATAAATTGATATCGAAAGAGAAGGGCAAATAATGATTAGAATTGGGAAAATTACAAATATATGGACTTTTTGAGTCAAATTTACAAAAGCATGAAGTCAAAGTCATGAAATTTCAAAAACATGAATTAACCTAAATTGGTGATGTAGATATCAAATAATACTGTTTATTTTATTTAATTACACGAACTACTCTTATTGTTTTGACGACATTGATACAAAAAAATATTTTAAAAAAAACTAAATTTTGATCAGTAGTTAATAAAATAGTTTTCACAAGAAGTGGTACCTCAATTCATAAAACAATGGTGCCGACGTGCCCAAAAATTGTGATGAAAAAAAATAGTCATCTGATGATGATAATTTGATTAGATTCTCGTATTGGATTTACTTGTTATTGAATGATTAGTAGTAAATGCGTACTATTATATATGCATAAGGTCATTCCTTGATCCCTTCTATTAGACCAATGGATATTTGATTTGATAACCTAATCGGCTAAGGATATATATTTTTTTAAAAAAATAAAATAAAATAAATTAATATCAAAGGGGAAGGAAAAATAATTATTCAAATAGATTAAATTACAAATACATGGACTTTTGGAGTCAAATTTACAAATACATGAAGAGAATGTCATGAAATTTCAAAAAATTGAATTGTCCTAAAATGCTTATGAGGATTTGAAGAAATATTGTTTATTTTATTCAAGTACCCAACCAAATCTTACAATTTTGCCAACCAGTAATAAAAAAAAAAATACTAAATTTTGATCAGCAGTTAACACAATAGTCTTCACAAAAGGTGGTACCTCTACAAACAAAAGTGGTGCCTATGTACACAAACGGACGTCCGATTTGATAACTTGATCGGCAAAGGAATTTTTTTTTTATTTAAAAAAAATAAATTAAATTAATATCAAAAGATCAGGGAAAATAATTTTTAGGATAGATAAAATTACAAATACCTGGACATTTGGAGTCTAATTTACAAATGCATGAAGTCAAAGTTGTGAAATTCCAAAAAACATAATTGTCCAAAAATATTGATGTGGATTTCAAAAAACACTTTTTATTCTATTCAAGTGCCCAAACTACTCTAATTATTTTAAGAACCGGTGATGAAAAAAAAAAAAAACTAAATTTTTAACCGTTCTTGTCAAAATAGCATTCACAAAAATAGTACCTCTATTCACAAAAGTGGTGCTACGTTCACAAAATTGGTGTTACAAAAATGGAGTCATCTAATGATGATAAATTGATCAGATTCAAAAACTGCATTTATTTGTCACGGTAAGATTTCAGTACATGAGTACTTTCATATATGCGTAAATTCCATAATCCGATCTAAAAACCCAACGGATATCCGATTTGATAACTTGATCTGCTAAGGATAATTTATTTAAAAAGTAAAATAAAATAAATTGATATCGAAAGAGAAGGGCAAATAATGATTAGAATTGGGAAAATTACAAATATATGGACTTTTTGAGTCAAATTTACAAAAGCATGAAGTCAAAGTCATGAAATTTCAAAAACATGAATTAACCTAAATTGGTGATGTAGATATCAAATAATACTGTTTATTTTATTTAATTACACGAACTACTCTTATTGTTTTGACGACATTGATACAAAAAAATATTTTCAAAAAAACTAAATTTTGATCAGTAGTTAATAAAATAGTTTTCACAAGAAGTGGTACCTCAATTCATAAAACAATGGTGCCGACGTGCCCAAAAATTGTGATGAAAAAAAATAGTCATCTGATGATGATAATTTGATTAGATTCTCGTATTGGATTTACTTGTTATTGAATGATTAGTAGTAAATGCGTACTATTATATATGCATAAGGTCATTCCTTGATCCCTTCTAATAGACCAATGGATATTTGATTTGATAACCTAATCGGCTAAGGATATATATTTTTTTAAAAAAAGAAAATAAAATAAATTAATATCAAAGGGGAAGGAAAAATAATTATTCAAATAGATTAAATTACAAATACATGGACTTTTGGAGTCAAATTTACAAATACATGAAGAGAATGTCATGAAATTTCAAAAAATTGAATTGTCCTAAAATGCTTATGAGGATTTGAAGAAATATTGTTTATTTTATTCAAGTACCCAACCAAATCTTACAATTTTGCCAACCAGTAATAAAAAAAAAAATACTAAATTTTGATCAGCAGTTAACACAATAGTCTTCACAAAAGGTGGTACCTCTACAAACAAAAGTGGTGCCTATGTACACAAACGGACGTCCGATTTGATAACTTGATCGGCAAAGGAATTTTTTTATTATTTAAAAAAAATAAATTAAATTAATATCAAAAGATCAGGGAAAATAATTTTTAGGATAGATAAAATTACAAATACCTGGACATTTGGAGTCTAATTTACAAATGCATGAAGTCAAAGTTGTGAAATTCCAAAAAACATAATTGTCCAAAAATATTGATGTGGATTTCAAAAAACACTTTTTATTCTATTCAAGTGCCCAAACTACTCTAATTATTTTAAGAACCGGTGATGAAAAAAAAAAAAAACTAAATTTTTAACCGTTCTTGTCAAAATAGCATTCACAAAAATAGTACCTCTATTCACAAAAGTGGTGCTACGTTCACAAAATTGGTGTTACAAAAATGGAGTCATCTAATGATGATAAATTGATCAGATTCAAAAACTGCATTTATTTGTCACGGTAAGATTTCAGTACATGAGTACTTTCATATATGCGTAAATTCCATAATCCGATCTAAAAACCCAACGGATATCCGATTTGATAACTTGATCTGCTAAGGATAATTTATTTAAAAAGTAAAATAAAATAAATTGATATCGAAAGAGAAGGGCAAATAATGATTAGAATTGGGAAAATTACAAATATATGGACTTTTTGAGTCAAATTTACAAAAGCATGAAGTCAAAGTCATGAAATTTCAAAAACATGAATTAACCTAAATTGGTGATGTAGATATCAAATAATACTGTTTATTTTATTTAATTACACGAACTACTCTTATTGTTTTGACGACATTGATACAAAAAAATATTTTAAAAAAAACTAAATTTTGATCAGTAGTTAATAAAATAGTTTTCACAAGAAGTGGTACCTCAATTCATAAAACAATGGTGCCGACGTGCCCAAAAATTGTGATGAAAAAAAATAGTCATCTGATGATGATAATTTGATTAGATTCTCGTATTGGATTTACTTGTTATTGAATGATTAGTAGTAAATGCGTACTATTATATATGCATAAGGTCATTCCTTGATCCCTTCTAATAGACCAATGGATATTTGATTTGATAACCTAATCGGCTAAGGATATATATTTTTTTAAAAAAATAAAATAAAATAAATTAATATCAAAGGGGAAGGAAAAATAATTATTCAAATAGATTAAATTACAAATACATGGACTTTTGGAGTCAAATTTACAAATACATGAAGAGAATGTCATGAAATTTCAAAAAATTGAATTGTCCTAAAATGCTTATGAGGATTTGAAGAAATATTGTTTATTTTATTCAAGTACCCAACCAAATCTTACAATTTTGCCAACCAATAATAAAAAAAAAAATACTAAATTTTGATCAGCAGTTAACACAATAGTCTTCACAAAAGGTGGTACCTCTACAAACAAAAGTGGCGCCTATGTACACAAACGGACGTCCGATTTGATAACTTGATCGGCAAAGGAATTTTTTTTTTATTTAAAAAAAATAAATTAAATTAATATCAAAAGATCAGGGAAAATAATTTTTAGGATAGATAAAATTACAAATACCTGGACATTTGGAGTCTAATTTACAAATGCATGAAGTCAAAGTTGTGAAATTCCAAAAAACATAATTGTCCAAAAATATTGATGTGGATTTCAAAAAACACTTTTTATTCTATTCAAGTGCCCAAACTACTCTAATTATTTTAAGAACCGGTGATGAAAAAAAAAAAAAAACTAAATTTTTAACCGTTCTTGTCAAAATAGCATTCACAAAAATAGTACCTCTATTCACAAAAGTGGTGCTACGTTCACAAAATTGGTGTTACAAAAATGGAGTCATCTAATGGTGATAAATTGATCAGATTCAAAAACTGCATTTATTTGTCACGGTAAGATTTCAGTACATGAGTACTTTCATATATGCGTAAATTCCATAATCCGATCTAAAAACCCAACGGATATCCGATTTGATAACTTGATCTGCTAAGGATAATTTATTTAAAAAGTAAAATAAAATAAATTGATATCGAAAGAGAAGGGCAAATAATGATTAGAATTGGGAAAATTACAAATATATGGACTTTTTGAGTCAAATTTACAAAAGCATGAAGTCAAAGTCATGAAATTTCAAAAACATGAATTAACCTAAATTGGTGATGTAGATATCAAATAATACTGTTTATTTTATTTAATTACACGAACTACTCTTATTGTTTTGACGACATTGATACAAAAAAATATTTTAAAAAAAACTAAATTTTGATCAGTAGTTAATAAAATAGTTTTCACAAGAAGTGGTACCTCAATTCATAAAACAATGGTGCCGACGTGCCCAAAAATTGTGATGAAAAAAAATAGTCATCTGATGATGATAATTTGATTAGATTCTCGTATTGGATTTACTTGTTATTGAATGATTAGTAGTAAATGCGTACTATTATATATGCATAAGGTCATTCCTTGATCCCTTCTAATAGACCAATGGATATTTGATTTGATAACCTAATCGGCTAAGGATATATATTTTTTTAAAAAAATAAAATAAAATAAATTAATATCAAAGGGGAAGGAAAAATAATTATTCAAATAGATTAAATTACAAATACATGGACTTTTGGAGTCAAATTTACAAATACATGAAGAGAATGTCATGAAATTTCAAAAAATTGAATTGTCCTAAAATGCTTATGAGGATTTGAAGAAATATTGTTTATTTTATTCAAGTACCCAACCAAATCTTACAATTTTGCCAACCAGTAATAAAAAAAAAAAATACTAAATTTTGATCAGCAGTTAACACAATAGTCTTCACAAAAGGTGGTACCTCTACAAACAAAAGTGGTGCCTATGTACACAAACGGACGTCCGATTTGATAACTTGATCGGCAAAGGAATTTTTTTTTATTTAAAAAAAATAAATTAAATTAATATCAAAAGATCAGGGAAAATAATTTTTAGGATAGATAAAATTACAAATACCTGGACATTTGGAGTCTAATTTACAAATGCATGAAGTCAAAGTTGTGAAATTCCAAAAAACATAATTGTCCAAAAATATTGATGTGGATTTCAAAAAACACTTTTTATTCTATTCAAGTGCCCAAACTACTCTAATTATTTTAAGAACCGGTGATGAAAAAAAAAAAAAACTAAATTTTTAACCGTTCTTGTCAAAATAGCATTCACAAAAATAGTACCTCTATTCACAAAAGTGGTGCTACGTTCACAAAATTGGTGTTACAAAAATGGAGTCATCTAATGATGATAAATTGATCAGATTCAAAAACTGCATTTATTTGTCACGGTAAGATTTCAGTACATGAGTACTTTCATATATGCGTAAATTCCATAATCCGATCTAAAAACCCAACGGATATCCGATTTGATAACTTGATCTGCTAAGGATAATTTATTTAAAAAGTAAAATAAAATAAATTGATATCGAAAGAGAAGGGCAAATAATGATTAGAATTGGGAAAATTACAAATATATGGACTTTTTGAGTCAAATTTACAAAAGCATGAAGTCAAAGTCATGAAATTTCAAAAACATGAATTAACCTAAATTGGTGATGTAGATATCAAATAATACTGTTTATTTTATTTAATTACACGAACTACTCTTATTGTTTTGACGACATTGATACAAAAAAATATTTTAAAAAAAACTAAATTTTGATCAGTAGTTAATAAAATAGTTTTCACAAGAAGTGGTACCTCAATTCATAAAACAATGGTGCCGACGTGCCCAAAAATTGTGATGAAAAAAAATAGTCATCTGATGATGATAATTTGATTAGATTCTCGTATTGGATTTACTTGTTATTGAATGATTAGTAGTAAATGCGTACTATTATATATGCATAAGGTCATTCCTTGATCCCTTCTAATAGACCAATGGATATTTGATTTGATAACCTAATCGGCTAAGGATATATATTTTTTTAAAAAAATAAAATAAAATAAATTAATATCAAAGGGGAAGGAAAAATAATTATTCAAATAGATTAAATTACAAATACATGGACTTTTGGAGTCAAATTTACAAATACATGAAGAGAATGTCATGAAATTTCAAAAAATTGAATTGTCCTAAAATGCTTATGAGGATTTGAAGAAATATTGTTTATTTTATTCAAGTACCCAACCAAATCTTACAATTTTGCCAACCAGTAATAATAAAAAAAAAATACTAAATTTTGATCAGCAGTTAACACAATAGTCTTCACAAAAGGTGGTACCTCTACAAACAAAAGTGGTGCCTATGTACACAAACGGACGTCCGATTTGATAACTTGATCGGCAAAGGAATTTTTTTTTATTTAAAAAAAATAAATTAAATTAATATCAAAAGATCAGGGAAAATAATTTTTAGGATAGATAAAATTACAAATACCTGGACATTTGGAGTCTAATTTACAAATGCATGAAGTCAAAGTTGTGAAATTCCAAAAAACATAATTGTCCAAAAATATTGATGTGGATTTCAAAAAACACTTTTTATTCTATTCAAGTGCCCAAACTACTCTAATTATTTTAAGAACCGGTGATGAAAAAAAAAAAAAACTAAATTTTTAACCGTTCTTGTCAAAATAGCATTCACAAAAATAGTACCTCTATTCACAAAAGTGGTGCTACGTTCACAAAATTGGTGTTACAAAAATGGAGTCATCTAATGATGATAAATTGATCAGATTCAAAAACTGCATTTATTTGTCACGGTAAGATTTCAGTACATGAGTACTTTCATATATGCGTAAATTCCATAATCCGATCTAAAAACCCAACGGATATCCGATTTGATAACTTGATCTGCTAAGGATAATTTATTTAAAAAGTAAAATAAAATAAATTGATATCGAAAGAGAAGGGCAAATAATGATTAGAATTGGGAAAATTACAAATATATGGACTTTTTGAGTCAAATTTACAAAAGCATGAAGTCAAAGTCATGAAATTTCAAAAACATGAATTAACCTAAATTGGTGATGTAGATATCAAATAATACTGTTTATTTTATTTAATTACACGAACTACTCTTATTGTTTTGACGACATTGATACAAAAAAATATTTTAAAAAAAACTAAATTTTGATCAGTAGTTAATAAAATAGTTTTCACAAGAAGTGGTACCTCAATTCATAAAACAATGGTGCCGACGTGCCCAAAAATTGTGATGAAAAAAAATAGTCATCTGATGATGATAATTTGATTAGATTCTCGTATTGGATTTACTTGTTATTGAATGATTAGTAGTAAATGCGTACTATTATATATGCATAAGGTCATTCCTTGATCCCTTCTAATAGACCAATGGATATTTGATTTGATAACCTAATCGGCTAAGGATATATATTTTTTTAAAAAAATAAAATAAAATAAATTAATATCAAAGGGGAAGGAAAAATAATTATTCAAATAGATTAAATTACAAATACATGGACTTTTGGAGTCAAATTTACAAATACATGAAGAGAATGTCATGAAATTTCAAAAAATTGAATTGTCCTAAAATGCTTATGAGGATTTGAAGAAATATTGTTTATTTTATTCAAGTACCCAACCAAATCTTACAATTTTGCCAACCAGTAATAAAAAAAAAAAATACTAAATTTTGATCAGCAGTTAACACAATAGTCTTCACAAAAGGTGGTACCTCTACAAACAAAAGTGGTGCCTATGTACACAAACGGACGTCCGATTTGATAACTTGATCGGCAAAGGAATTTTTTTTTATTTAAAAAAAATAAATTAAATTAATATCAAAAGATCAGGGAAAATAATTTTTAGGATAGATAAAATTACAAATACCTGGACATTTGGAGTCTAATTTACAAATGCATGAAGTCAAAGTTGTGAAATTCCAAAAAACATAATTGTCCAAAAATATTGATGTGGATTTCAAAAAACACTTTTTATTCTATTCAAGTGCCCAAACTACTCTAATTATTTTAAGAACCGGTGATGAAAAAAAAAAAAAACTAAATTTTTAACCGTTCTTGTCAAAATAGCATTCACAAAAATAGTACCTCTATTCACAAAAGTGGTGCTACGTTCACAAAATTGGTGTTACAAAAATGGAGTCATCTAATGATGATAAATTGATCAGATTCAAAAACTGCATTTATTTGTCACGGTAAGATTTCAGTACATGAGTACTTTCATATATGCGTAAATTCCATAATCCGATCTAAAAACCCAACGGATATCCGATTTGATAACTTGATCTGCTAAGGATAATTTATTTAAAAAGTAAAATAAAATAAATTGATATCGAAAGAGAAGGGCAAATAATGATTAGAATTGGGAAAATTACAAATATATGGACTTTTTGAGTCAAATTTACAAAAGCATGAAGTCAAAGTCATGAAATTTCAAAAACATGAATTAACCTAAATTGGTGATGTAGATATCAAATAATACTGTTTATTTTATTTAATTACACGAACTACTCTTATTGTTTTGACGACATTGATACAAAAAAATATTTTAAAAAAAACTAAATTTTGATCAGTAGTTAATAAAATAGTTTTCACAAGAAGTGGTACCTCAATTCATAAAACAATGGTGCCGACGTGCCCAAAAATTGTGATGAAAAAAAATAGTCATCTGATGATGATAATTTGATTAGATTCTCGTATTGGATTTACTTGTTATTGAATGATTAGTAGTAAATGCGTACTATTATATATGCATAAGGTCATTCCTTGATCCCTTCTAATAGACCAATGGATATTTGATTTGATAACCTAATCGGCTAAGGATATATATTTTTTTAAAAAAATAAAATAAAATAAATTAATATCAAAGGGGAAGGAAAAATAATTATTCAAATAGATTAAATTACAAATACATGGACTTTTGGAGTCAAATTTACAAATACATGAAGAGAATGTCATGAAATTTCAAAAAATTGAATTGTCCTAAAATGCTTATGAGGATTTGAAGAAATATTGTTTATTTTATTCAAGTACCCAACCAAATCTTACAATTTTGCCAACCAGTAATAAAAAAAAAAAATACTAAATTTTGATCAGCAGTTAACACAATAGTCTTCACAAAAGGTGGTACCTCTACAAACAAAAGTGGTGCCTATGTACACAAACGGACGTCCGATTTGATAACTTGATCGGCAAAGGAATTTTTTTTTATTTAAAAAAAATAAATTAAATTAATATCAAAAGATCAGGGAAAATAATTTTTAGGATAGATAAAATTACAAATACCTGGACATTTGGAGTCTAATTTACAAATGCATGAAGTCAAAGTTGTGAAATTCCAAAAAACATAATTGTCCAAAAATATTGATGTGGATTTCAAAAAACACTTTTTATTCTATTCAAGTGCCCAAACTACTCTAATTATTTTAAGAACCGGTGATGAAAAAAAAAAAAAACTAAATTTTTAACCGTTCTTGTCAAAATAGCATTCACAAAAATAGTACCTCTATTCACAAAAGTGGTGCTACGTTCACAAAATTGGTGTTACAAAAATGGAGTCATCTAATGATGATAAATTGATCAGATTCAAAAACTGCATTTATTTGTCACGGTAAGATTTCAGTACATGAGTACTTTCATATATGCGTAAATTCCATAATCCGATCTAAAAACCCAACGGATATCCGATTTGATAACTTGATCTGCTAAGGATAATTTATTTAAAAAGTAAAATAAAATAAATTGATATCGAAAGAGAAGGGCAAATAATGATTAGAATTGGGAAAATTACAAATATATGGACTTTTTGAGTCAAATTTACAAAAGCATGAAGTCAAAGTCATGAAATTTCAAAAACATGAATTAACCTAAATTGGTGATGTAGATATCAAATAATACTGTTTATTTTATTTAATTACACGAACTACTCTTATTGTTTTGACGACATTGATACAAAAAAATATTTTAAAAAAAACTAAATTTTGATCAGTAGTTAATAAAATAGTTTTCACAAGAAGTGGTACCTCAATTCATAAAACAATGGTGCCGACGTGCCCAAAAATTGTGATGAAAAAAAATAGTCATCTGATGATGATAATTTGATTAGATTCTCGTATTGGATTTACTTGTTATTGAATGATTAGTAGTAAATGCGTACTATTATATATGCATAAGGTCATTCCTTGATCCCTTCTAATAGACCAATGGATATTTGATTTGATAACCTAATCGGCTAAGGATATATATTTTTTTAAAAAAATAAAATAAAATAAATTAATATCAAAGGGGAAGGAAAAATAATTATTCAAATAGATTAAATTACAAATACATGGACTTTTGGAGTCAAATTTACAAATACATGAAGAGAATGTCATGAAATTTCAAAAAATTGAATTGTCCTAAAATGCTTATGAGGATTTGAAGAAATATTGTTTATTTTATTCAAGTACCCAACCAAATCTTACAATTTTGCCAACCAGTAATAAAAAAAAAAAATACTAAATTTTGATCAGCAGTTAACACAATAGTCTTCACAAAAGGTGGTACCTCTACAAACAAAAGTGGTGCCTATGTACACAAACGGACGTCCGATTTGATAACTTGATCGGCAAAGGAATTTTTTTTTATTTAAAAAAAATAAATTAAATTAATATCAAAAGATCAGGGAAAATAATTTTTAGGATAGATAAAATTACAAATACCTGGACATTTGGAGTCTAATTTACAAATGCATGAAGTCAAAGTTGTGAAATTCCAAAAAACATAATTGTCCAAAAATATTGATGTGGATTTCAAAAAACACTTTTTATTCTATTCAAGTGCCCAAACTACTCTAATTATTTTAAGAACCGGTGATGAAAAAAAAAAAAAACTAAATTTTTAACCGTTCTTGTCAAAATAGCATTCACAAAAATAGTACCTCTATTCACAAAAGTGGTGCTACGTTCACAAAATTGGTGTTACAAAAATGGAGTCATCTAATGATGATAAATTGATCAGATTCAAAAACTGCATTTATTTGTCACGGTAAGATTTCAGTACATGAGTACTTTCATATATGCGTAAATTCCATAATCCGATCTAAAAACCCAACGGATATCCGATTTGATAACTTGATCTGCTAAGGATAATTTATTTAAAAAGTAAAATAAAATAAATTGATATCGAAAGAGAAGGGCAAATAATGATTAGAATTGGGAAAATTACAAATATATGGACTTTTTGAGTCAAATTTACAAAAGCATGAAGTCAAAGTCATGAAATTTCAAAAACATGAATTAACCTAAATTGGTGATGTAGATATCAAATAATACTGTTTATTTTATTTAATTACACGAACTACTCTTATTGTTTTGACGACATTGATACAAAAAAATATTTTCAAAAAAACTAAATTTTGATCAGTAGTTAATAAAATAGTTTTCACAAGAAGTGGTACCTCAATTCATAAAACAATGGTGCCGACGTGCCCAAAAATTGTGATGAAAAAAAATAGTCATCTGATGATGATAATTTGATTAGATTCTCGTATTGGATTTACTTGTTATTGAATGATTAGTAGTAAATGCGTACTATTATATATGCATAAGGTCATTCCTTGATCCCTTCTAATAGACCAATGGATATTTGATTTGATAACCTAATCGGCTAAGGATATATATTTTTTTAAAAAAATAAAATAAAATAAATTAATATCAAAGGGGAAGGAAAAATAATTATTCAAATAGATTAAATTACAAATACATGGACTTTTGGAGTCAAATTTACAAATACATGAAGAGAATGTCATGAAATTTCAAAAAATTGAATTGTCCTAAAATGCTTATGAGGATTTGAAGAAATATTGTTTATTTTATTCAAGTACCCAACCAAATCTTACAATTTTGCCAACCAGTAATAAAAAAAAAAAATACTAAATTTTGATCAGCAGTTAACACAATAGTCTTCACAAAAGGTGGTACCTCTACAAACAAAAGTGGTGCCTATGTACACAAACGGACGTCCGATTTGATAACTTGATCGGCAAAGGAATTTTTTTTTATTTAAAAAAAATAAATTAAATTAATATCAAAAGATCAGGGAAAATAATTTTTAGGATAGATAAAATTACAAATACCTGGACATTTGGAGTCTAATTTACAAATGCATGAAGTCAAAGTTGTGAAATTCCAAAAAACATAATTGTCCAAAAATATTGATGTGGATTTCAAAAAACACTTTTTATTCTATTCAAGTGCCCAAACTACTCTAATTATTTTAAGAACCGGTGATGAAAAAAAAAAAAAACTAAATTTTTAACCGTTCTTGTCAAAATAGCATTCACAAAAATAGTACCTCTATTCACAAAAGTGGTGCTACGTTCACAAAATTGGTGTTACAAAAATGGAGTCATCTAATGATGATAAATTGATCAGATTCAAAAACTGCATTTATTTGTCACGGTAAGATTTCAGTACATGAGTACTTTCATATATGCGTAAATTCCATAATCCGATCTAAAAACCCAACGGATATCCGATTTGATAACTTGATCTGCTAAGGATAATTTATTTAAAAAGTAAAATAAAATAAATTGATATCGAAAGAGAAGGGCAAATAATGATTAGAATTGGGAAAATTACAAATATATGGACTTTTTGAGTCAAATTTACAAAAGCATGAAGTCAAAGTCATGAAATTTCAAAAACATGAATTAACCTAAATTGGTGATGTAGATATCAAATAATACTGTTTATTTTATTTAATTACACGAACTACTCTTATTGTTTTGACGACATTGATACAAAAAAATATTTTAAAAAAAACTAAATTTTGATCAGTAGTTAATAAAATAGTTTTCACAAGAAGTGGTACCTCAATTCATAAAACAATGGTGCCGACGTGCCCAAAAATTGTGATGAAAAAAAATAGTCATCTGATGATGATAATTTGATTAGATTCTCGTATTGGATTTACTTGTTATTGAATGATTAGTAGTAAATGCGTACTATTATATATGCATAAGGTCATTCCTTGATCCCTTCTAATAGACCAATGGATATTTGATTTGATAACCTAATCGGCTAAGGATATATATTTTTTTAAAAAAATAAAATAAAATAAATTAATATCAAAGGGGAAGGAAAAATAATTATTCAAATAGATTAAATTACAAATACATGGACTTTTGGAGTCAAATTTACAAATACATGAAGAGAATGTCATGAAATTTCAAAAAATTGAATTGTCCTAAAATGCTTATGAGGATTTGAAGAAATATTGTTTATTTTATTCAAGTACCCAACCAAATCTTACAATTTTGCCAACCAGTAATAAAAAAAAAAAATACTAAATTTTGATCAGCAGTTAACACAATAGTCTTCACAAAAGGTGGTACCTCTACAAACAAAAGTGGTGCCTATGTACACAAACGGACGTCCGATTTGATAACTTGATCGGCAAAGGAATTTTTTTTTATTTAAAAAAAATAAATTAAATTAATATCAAAAGATCAGGGAAAATAATTTTTAGGATAGATAAAATTACAAATACCTGGACATTTGGAGTCTAATTTACAAATGCATGAAGTCAAAGTTGTGAAATTCCAAAAAACATAATTGTCCAAAAATATTGATGTGGATTTCAAAAAACACTTTTTATTCTATTCAAGTGCCCAAACTACTCTAATTATTTTAAGAACCGGTGATGAAAAAAAAAAAAAACTAAATTTTTAACCGTTCTTGTCAAAATAGCATTCACAAAAATAGTACCTCTATTCACAAAAGTGGTGCTACGTTCACAAAATTGGTGTTACAAAAATGGAGTCATCTAATGATGATAAATTGATCAGATTCAAAAACTGCATTTATTTGTCACGGTAAGATTTCAGTACATGAGTACTTTCATATATGCGTAAATTCCATAATCCGATCTAAAAACCCAACGGATATCCGATTTGATAACTTGATCTGCTAAGGATAATTTATTTAAAAAGTAAAATAAAATAAATTGATATCGAAAGAGAAGGGCAAATAATGATTAGAATTGGGAAAATTACAAATATATGGACTTTTTGAGTCAAATTTACAAAAGCATGAAGTCAAAGTCATGAAATTTCAAAAACATGAATTAACCTAAATTGGTGATGTAGATATCAAATAATACTGTTTATTTTATTTAATTACACGAACTACTCTTATTGTTTTGACGACATTGATACAAAAAAATATTTTCAAAAAAACTAAATTTTGATCAGTAGTTAATAAAATAGTTTTCACAAGAAGTGGTACCTCAATTCATAAAACAATGGTGCCGACGTGCCCAAAAATTGTGATGAAAAAAAATAGTCATCTGATGATGATAATTTGATTAGATTCTCGTATTGGATTTACTTGTTATTGAATGATTAGTAGTAAATGCGTACTATTATATATGCATAAGGTCATTCCTTGATCCCTTCTAATAGACCAATGGATATTTGATTTGATAACCTAATCGGCTAAGGATATATATTTTTTTAAAAAAATAAAATAAAATAAATTAATATCAAAGGGGAAGGAAAAATAATTATTCAAATAGATTAAATTACAAATACATGGACTTTTGGAGTCAAATTTACAAATACATGAAGAGAATGTCATGAAATTTCAAAAAATTGAATTGTCCTAAAATGCTTATGAGGATTTGAAGAAATATTGTTTATTTTATTCAAGTACCCAACCAAATCTTACAATTTTGCCAACCAGTAATAAAAAAAAAAAATACTAAATTTTGATCAGCAGTTAACACAATAGTCTTCACAAAAGGTGGTACCTCTACAAACAAAAGTGGTGCCTATGTACACAAACGGACGTCCGATTTGATAACTTGATCGGCAAAGGAATTTTTTTTTATTTAAAAAAAATAAATTAAATTAATATCAAAAGATCAGGGAAAATAATTTTTAGGATAGATAAAATTACAAATACCTGGACATTTGGAGTCTAATTTACAAATGCATGAAGTCAAAGTTGTGAAATTCCAAAAAACATAATTGTCCAAAAATATTGATGTGGATTTCAAAAAACACTTTTTATTCTATTCAAGTGCCCAAACTACTCTAATTATTTTAAGAACCGGTGATGAAAAAAAAAAAAAACTAAATTTTTAACCGTTCTTGTCAAAATAGCATTCACAAAAATAGTACCTCTATTCACAAAAGTGGTGCTACGTTCACAAAATTGGTGTTACAAAAATGGAGTCATCTAATGATGATAAATTGATCAGATTCAAAAACTGCATTTATTTGTCACGGTAAGATTTCAGTACATGAGTACTTTCATATATGCGTAAATTCCATAATCCGATCTAAAAACCCAACGGATATCCGATTTGATAACTTGATCTGCTAAGGATAATTTATTTAAAAAGTAAAATAAAATAAATTGATATCGAAAGAGAAGGGCAAATAATGATTAGAATTGGGAAAATTACAAATATATGGACTTTTTGAGTCAAATTTACAAAAGCATGAAGTCAAAGTCATGAAATTTCAAAAACATGAATTAACCTAAATTGGTGATGTAGATATCAAATAATACTGTTTATTTTATTTAATTACACGAACTACTCTTATTGTTTTGACGACATTGATACAAAAAAATATTTTAAAAAAAACTAAATTTTGATCAGTAGTTAATAAAATAGTTTTCACAAGAAGTGGTACCTCAATTCATAAAACAATGGTGCCGACGTGCCCAAAAATTGTGATGAAAAAAAATAGTCATCTGATGATGATAATTTGATTAGATTCTCGTATTGGATTTACTTGTTATTGAATGATTAGTAGTAAATGCGTACTATTATATATGCATAAGGTCATTCCTTGATCCCTTCTAATAGACCAATGGATATTTGATTTGATAACCTAATCGGCTAAGGATATATATTTTTTTAAAAAAATAAAATAAAATAAATTAATATCAAAGGGGAAGGAAAAATAATTATTCAAATAGATTAAATTACAAATACATGGACTTTTGGAGTCAAATTTACAAATACATGAAGAGAATGTCATGAAATTTCAAAAAATTGAATTGTCCTAAAATGCTTATGAGGATTTGAAGAAATATTGTTTATTTTATTCAAGTACCCAACCAAATCTTACAATTTTGCCAACCAGTAATAAAAAAAAAAAATACTAAATTTTGATCAGCAGTTAACACAATAGTCTTCACAAAAGGTGGTACCTCTACAAACAAAAGTGGTGCCTATGTACACAAACGGACGTCCGATTTGATAACTTGATCGGCAAAGGAATTTTTTTTTATTTAAAAAAAATAAATTAAATTAATATCAAAAGATCAGGGAAAATAATTTTTAGGATAGATAAAATTACAAATACCTGGACATTTGGAGTCTAATTTACAAATGCATGAAGTCAAAGTTGTGAAATTCCAAAAAACATAATTGTCCAAAAATATTGATGTGGATTTCAAAAAACACTTTTTATTCTATTCAAGTGCCCAAACTACTCTAATTATTTTAAGAACCGGTGATGAAAAAAAAAAAAAACTAAATTTTTAACCGTTCTTGTCAAAATAGCATTCACAAAAATAGTACCTCTATTCACAAAAGTGGTGCTACGTTCACAAAATTGGTGTTACAAAAATGGAGTCATCTAATGATGATAAATTGATCAGATTCAAAAACTGCATTTATTTGTCACGGTAAGATTTCAGTACATGAGTACTTTCATATATGCGTAAATTCCATAATCCGATCTAAAAACCCAACGGATATCCGATTTGATAACTTGATCTGCTAAGGATAATTTATTTAAAAAGTAAAATAAAATAAATTGATATCGAAAGAGAAGGGCAAATAATGATTAGAATTGGGAAAATTACAAATATATGGACTTTTTGAGTCAAATTTACAAAAGCATGAAGTCAAAGTCATGAAATTTCAAAAACATGAATTAACCTAAATTGGTGATGTAGATATCAAATAATACTGTTTATTTTATTTAATTACACGAACTACTCTTATTGTTTTGACGACATTGATACAAAAAAATATTTTAAAAAAAACTAAATTTTGATCAGTAGTTAATAAAATAGTTTTCACAAGAAGTGGTACCTCAATTCATAAAACAATGGTGCCGACGTGCCCAAAAATTGTGATGAAAAAAAATAGTCATCTGATGATGATAATTTGATTAGATTCTCGTATTGGATTTACTTGTTATTGAATGATTAGTAGTAAATGCGTACTATTATATATGCATAAGGTCATTCCTTGATCCCTTCTAATAGACCAATGGATATTTGATTTGATAACCTAATCGGCTAAGGATATATATTTTTTTAAAAAAATAAAATAAAATAAATTAATATCAAAGGGGAAGGAAAAATAATTATTCAAATAGATTAAATTACAAATACATGGACTTTTGGAGTCAAATTTACAAATACATGAAGAGAATGTCATGAAATTTCAAAAAATTGAATTGTCCTAAAATGCTTATGAGGATTTGAAGAAATATTGTTTATTTTATTCAAGTACCCAACCAAATCTTACAATTTTGCCAACCAGTAATAAAAAAAAAAAATACTAAATTTTGATCAGCAGTTAACACAATAGTCTTCACAAAAGGTGGTACCTCTACAAACAAAAGTGGTGCCTATGTACACAAACGGACGTCCGATTTGATAACTTGATCGGCAAAGGAATTTTTTTTTATTTAAAAAAAATAAATTAAATTAATATCAAAAGATCAGGGAAAATAATTTTTAGGATAGATAAAATTACAAATACCTGGACATTTGGAGTCTAATTTACAAATGCATGAAGTCAAAGTTGTGAAATTCCAAAAAACATAATTGTCCAAAAATATTGATGTGGATTTCAAAAAACACTTTTTATTCTATTCAAGTGCCCAAACTACTCTAATTATTTTAAGAACCGGTGATGAAAAAAAAAAAAAACTAAATTTTTAACCGTTCTTGTCAAAATAGCATTCACAAAAATAGTACCTCTATTCACAAAAGTGGTGCTACGTTCACAAAATTGGTGTTACAAAAATGGAGTCATCTAATGATGATAAATTGATCAGATTCAAAAACTGCATTTATTTGTCACGGTAAGATTTCAGTACATGAGTACTTTCATATATGCGTAAATTCCATAATCCGATCTAAAAACCCAACGGATATCCGATTTGATAACTTGATCTGCTAAGGATAATTTATTTAAAAAGTAAAATAAAATAAATTGATATCGAAAGAGAAGGGCAAATAATGATTAGAATTGGGAAAATTACAAATATATGGACTTTTTGAGTCAAATTTACAAAAGCATGAAGTCAAAGTCATGAAATTTCAAAAACATGAATTAACCTAAATTGGTGATGTAGATATCAAATAATACTGTTTATTTTATTTAATTACACGAACTACTCTTATTGTTTTGACGACATTGATACAAAAAAATATTTTAAAAAAAACTAAATTTTGATCAGTAGTTAATAAAATAGTTTTCACAAGAAGTGGTACCTCAATTCATAAAACAATGGTGCCGACGTGCCCAAAAATTGTGATGAAAAAAAATAGTCATCTGATGATGATAATTTGATTAGATTCTCGTATTGGATTTACTTGTTATTGAATGATTAGTAGTAAATGCGTACTATTATATATGCATAAGGTCATTCCTTGATCCCTTCTAATAGACCAATGGATATTTGATTTGATAACCTAATCGGCTAAGGATATATATTTTTTTAAAAAAATAAAATAAAATAAATTAATATCAAAGGGGAAGGAAAAATAATTATTCAAATAGATTAAATTACAAATACATGGACTTTTGGAGTCAAATTTACAAATACATGAAGAGAATGTCATGAAATTTCAAAAAATTGAATTGTCCTAAAATGCTTATGAGGATTTGAAGAAATATTGTTTATTTTATTCAAGTACCCAACCAAATCTTACAATTTTGCCAACCAGTAATAAAAAAAAAAAATACTAAATTTTGATCAGCAGTTAACACAATAGTCTTCACAAAAGGTGGTACCTCTACAAACAAAAGTGGTGCCTATGTACACAAACGGACGTCCGATTTGATAACTTGATCGGCAAAGGAATTTTTTTTTATTTAAAAAAAATAAATTAAATTAATATCAAAAGATCAGGGAAAATAATTTTTAGGATAGATAAAATTACAAATACCTGGACATTTGGAGTCTAATTTACAAATGCATGAAGTCAAAGTTGTGAAATTCCAAAAAACATAATTGTCCAAAAATATTGATGTGGATTTCAAAAAACACTTTTTATTCTATTCAAGTGCCCAAACTACTCTAATTATTTTAAGAACCGGTGATGAAAAAAAAAAAAAACTAAATTTTTAACCGTTCTTGTCAAAATAGCATTCACAAAAATAGTACCTCTATTCACAAAAGTGGTGCTACGTTCACAAAATTGGTGTTACAAAAATGGAGTCATCTAATGATGATAAATTGATCAGATTCAAAAACTGCATTTATTTGTCACGGTAAGATTTCAGTACATGAGTACTTTCATATATGCGTAAATTCCATAATCCGATCTAAAAACCCAACGGATATCCGATTTGATAACTTGATCTGCTAAGGATAATTTATTTAAAAAGTAAAATAAAATAAATTGATATCGAAAGAGAAGGGCAAATAATGATTAGAATTGGGAAAATTACAAATATATGGACTTTTTGAGTCAAATTTACAAAAGCATGAAGTCAAAGTCATGAAATTTCAAAAACATGAATTAACCTAAATTGGTGATGTAGATATCAAATAATACTGTTTATTTTATTTAATTACACGAACTACTCTTATTGTTTTGACGACATTGATACAAAAAAATATTTTAAAAAAAACTAAATTTTGATCAGTAGTTAATAAAATAGTTTTCACAAGAAGTGGTACCTCAATTCATAAAACAATGGTGCCGACGTGCCCAAAAATTGTGATGAAAAAAAATAGTCATCTGATGATGATAATTTGATTAGATTCTCGTATTGGATTTACTTGTTATTGAATGATTAGTAGTAAATGCGTACTATTATATATGCATAAGGTCATTCCTTGATCCCTTCTAATAGACCAATGGATATTTGATTTGATAACCTAATCGGCTAAGGATATATATTTTTTTAAAAAAATAAAATAAAATAAATTAATATCAAAGGGGAAGGAAAAATAATTATTCAAATAGATTAAATTACAAATACATGGACTTTTGGAGTCAAATTTACAAATACATGAAGAGAATGTCATGAAATTTCAAAAAATTGAATTGTCCTAAAATGCTTATGAGGATTTGAAGAAATATTGTTTATTTTATTCAAGTACCCAACCAAATCTTACAATTTTGCCAACCAGTAATAAAAAAAAAAAATACTAAATTTTGATCAGCAGTTAACACAATAGTCTTCACAAAAGGTGGTACCTCTACAAACAAAAGTGGTGCCTATGTACACAAACGGACGTCCGATTTGATAACTTGATCGGCAAAGGAATTTTTTTTTATTTAAAAAAAATAAATTAAATTAATATCAAAAGATCAGGGAAAATAATTTTTAGGATAGATAAAATTACAAATACCTGGACATTTGGAGTCTAATTTACAAATGCATGAAGTCAAAGTTGTGAAATTCCAAAAAACATAATTGTCCAAAAATATTGATGTGGATTTCAAAAAACACTTTTTATTCTATTCAAGTGCCCAAACTACTCTAATTATTTTAAGAACCGGTGATGAAAAAAAAAAAAAACTAAATTTTTAACCGTTCTTGTCAAAATAGCATTCACAAAAATAGTACCTCTATTCACAAAAGTGGTGCTACGTTCACAAAATTGGTGTTACAAAAATGGAGTCATCTAATGATGATAAATTGATCAGATTCAAAAACTGCATTTATTTGTCACGGTAAGATTTCAGTACATGAGTACTTTCATATATGCGTAAATTCCATAATCCGATCTAAAAACCCAACGGATATCCGATTTGATAACTTGATCTGCTAAGGATAATTTATTTAAAAAGTAAAATAAAATAAATTGATATCGAAAGAGAAGGGCAAATAATGATTAGAATTGGGAAAATTACAAATATATGGACTTTTTGAGTCAAATTTACAAAAGCATGAAGTCAAAGTCATGAAATTTCAAAAACATGAATTAACCTAAATTGGTGATGTAGATATCAAATAATACTGTTTATTTTATTTAATTACACGAACTACTCTTATTGTTTTGACGACATTGATACAAAAAAATATTTTAAAAAAAACTAAATTTTGATCAGTAGTTAATAAAATAGTTTTCACAAGAAGTGGTACCTCAATTCATAAAACAATGGTGCCGACGTGCCCAAAAATTGTGATGAAAAAAAATAGTCATCTGATGATGATAATTTGATTAGATTCTCGTATTGGATTTACTTGTTATTGAATGATTAGTAGTAAATGCGTACTATTATATATGCATAAGGTCATTCCTTGATCCCTTCTAATAGACCAATGGATATTTGATTTGATAACCTAATCGGCTAAGGATATATATTTTTTTAAAAAAATAAAATAAAATAAATTAATATCAAAGGGGAAGGAAAAATAATTATTCAAATAGATTAAATTACAAATACATGGACTTTTGGAGTCAAATTTACAAATACATGAAGAGAATGTCATGAAATTTCAAAAAATTGAATTGTCCTAAAATGCTTATGAGGATTTGAAGAAATATTGTTTATTTTATTCAAGTACCCAACCAAATCTTACAATTTTGCCAACCAGTAATAAAAAAAAAAAATACTAAATTTTGATCAGCAGTTAACACAATAGTCTTCACAAAAGGTGGTACCTCTACAAACAAAAGTGGTGCCTATGTACACAAACGGACGTCCGATTTGATAACTTGATCGGCAAAGGAATTTTTTTTTATTTAAAAAAAATAAATTAAATTAATATCAAAAGATCAGGGAAAATAATTTTTAGGATAGATAAAATTACAAATACCTGGACATTTGGAGTCTAATTTACAAATGCATGAAGTCAAAGTTGTGAAATTCCAAAAAACATAATTGTCCAAAAATATTGATGTGGATTTCAAAAAACACTTTTTATTCTATTCAAGTGCCCAAACTACTCTAATTATTTTAAGAACCGGTGATGAAAAAAAAAAAAAACTAAATTTTTAACCGTTCTTGTCAAAATAGCATTCACAAAAATAGTACCTCTATTCACAAAAGTGGTGCTACGTTCACAAAATTGGTGTTACAAAAATGGAGTCATCTAATGATGATAAATTGATCAGATTCAAAAACTGCATTTATTTGTCACGGTAAGATTTCAGTACACGAGTACTTTCATATATGCGTAAATTCCATAATCCGATCTAAAAACCCAACGGATATCCGATTTGATAACTTGATCTGCTAAGGATAATTTATTTAAAAAGTAAAATAAAATAAATTGATATCGAAAGAGAAGGGCAAATAATGATTAGAATTGGGAAAATTACAAATATATGGACTTTTTGAGTCAAATTTACAAAAGCATGAAGTCAAAGTCATGAAATTTCAAAAACATGAATTAACCTAAATTGGTGATGTAGATATCAAATAATACTGTTTATTTTATTTAATTACACGAACTACTCTTATTGTTTTGACGACATTGATACAAAAAAATATTTTAAAAAAAACTAAATTTTGATCAGTAGTTAATAAAATAGTTTTCACAAGAAGTGGTACCTCAATTCATAAAACAATGGTGCCGACGTGCCCAAAAATTGTGATGAAAAAAAATAGTCATCTGATGATGATAATTTGATTAGATTCTCGTATTGGATTTACTTGTTATTGAATGATTAGTAGTAAATGCGTACTATTATATATGCATAAGGTCATTCCTTGATCCCTTCTAATAGACCAATGGATATTTGATTTGATAACCTAATCGGCTAAGGATATATATTTTTTTAAAAAAATAAAATAAAATAAATTAATATCAAAGGGGAAGGAAAAATAATTATTCAAATAGATTAAATTACAAATACATGGACTTTTGGAGTCAAATTTACAAATACATGAAGAGAATGTCATGAAATTTCAAAAAATTGAATTGTCCTAAAATGCTTATGAGGATTTGAAGAAATATTGTTTATTTTATTCAAGTACCCAACCAAATCTTACAATTTTGCCAACCAGTAATAAAAAAAAAAAATACTAAATTTTGATCAGCAGTTAACACAATAGTCTTCACAAAAGGTGGTACCTCTACAAACAAAAGTGGTGCCTATGTACACAAACGGACGTCCGATTTGATAACTTGATCGGCAAAGGAATTTTTTTTTATTTAAAAAAAATAAATTAAATTAATATCAAAAGATCAGGGAAAATAATTTTTAGGATAGATAAAATTACAAATACCTGGACATTTGGAGTCTAATTTACAAATGCATGAAGTCAAAGTTGTGAAATTCCAAAAAACATAATTGTCCAAAAATATTGATGTGGATTTCAAAAAACACTTTTTATTCTATTCAAGTGCCCAAACTACTCTAATTATTTTAAGAACCGGTGATGAAAAAAAAAAAAAACTAAATTTTTAACCGTTCTTGTCAAAATAGCATTCACAAAAATAGTACCTCTATTCACAAAAGTGGTGCTACGTTCACAAAATTGGTGTTACAAAAATGGAGTCATCTAATGATGATAAATTGATCAGATTCAAAAACTGCATTTATTTGTCACGGTAAGATTTCAGTACATGAGTACTTTCATATATGCGTAAATTCCATAATCCGATCTAAAAACCCAACGGATATCCGATTTGATAACTTGATCTGCTAAGGATAATTTATTTAAAAAGTAAAATAAAATAAATTGATATCGAAAGAGAAGGGCAAATAATGATTAGAATTGGGAAAATTACAAATATATGGACTTTTTGAGTCAAATTTACAAAAGCATGAAGTCAAAGTCATGAAATTTCAAAAACATGAATTAACCTAAATTGGTGATGTAGATATCAAATAATACTGTTTATTTTATTTAATTACACGAACTACTCTTATTGTTTTGACGACATTGATACAAAAAAATATTTTAAAAAAAACTAAATTTTGATCAGTAGTTAATAAAATAGTTTTCACAAGAAGTGGTACCTCAATTCATAAAACAATGGTGCCGACGTGCCCAAAAATTGTGATGAAAAAAAATAGTCATCTGATGATGATAATTTGATTAGATTCTCGTATTGGATTTACTTGTCGTTGAATGATTAGTAGTATATGCGTATTATTATATATGCATAAGGTTATTCTTTGATCCTTTCTAATAAACCAATGGATATTTGACTTGATAACCTAATCCGCTAAGGATATATATTTTTTTAAAAAAATAAAATAAAATAAATTAATATCAAAGGGGAAGGAAAAATAATTAATCAAATAGATTAAATTACAAATACATGGACTTTTGGAGTCAAATTTACAAATACATGAAGAGAATGTCATGAAATTTCAAAAAATTGAATTGTCCTAAAATGCTTATGAGGATTTGAAGAAATATTGTTTATTTTATTCAAGTACCCAACCAAATCTTACAATTTTGCCAACCAGTAATAAAAAAAAAAAATACTAAATTTTGATCAGCAGTTAACACAATAGTCTTCACAAAAGGTGGTACCTCTACAAACAAAAGTGGTGCCTATGTACACAAACGGACGTCCGATTTGATAACTTGATCGGCAAAGGAATTTTTTTTTATTTAAAAAAAATAAATTAAATTAATATCAAAAGATCAGGGAAAATAATTTTTAGGATAGATAAAATTACAAATACCTGGACATTTGGAGTCTAATTTACAAATGCATGAAGTCAAAGTTGTGAAATTCCAAAAAACATAATTGTCCAAAAATATTGATGTGGATTTCAAAAAACACTTTTTATTCTATTCAAGTGCCCAAACTACTCTGATTATTTTAAGAACCGGTGATGAAAAAAAAAAAAACTAAATTTTTAACCGTTCTTGTCAAAATAGCATTCACAAAAATAGTACCTCTATTCACAAAAGTGGTGCTACGTTCACAAAATTGGTGTTACAAAAATGGAGTCATCTAATGATGATAAATTGATCAGATTCAAAAACTGCATTTATTTGTCACGGTAAAATTTTGGTACATGAGTACTTTCACATATGCGTAAATTTCATAATCCGATCTAAAAACCCAACGGATATCCGATTTGATAACCCGATCAGCTAAGGATAATTTATTTAAAAAGTAAAATAAAATAAATTGATATCAAAAGAGAAGGACAAATATTGATTAGAATAGGAAAAATTACAAATATATGGACTTTTTGAGTCAAATTTACAAAAGCATGAAGTTAAAGTAATGAAATTTCAAAAACATGAATTAACCTAAATTGTTGATGTATATATCAAATAATACTGTTTATTTTAATCAGTTACACGAACTACTCTTACTGTTTTGACGACTGTGATACAAAAACAAAGTTAAAAAAAAATTAAATTTTGATCAGTAGTTAATAAAATAGCTTTCAGAAGAAGTGGTACCTCAATTCATAAAACACTGGTGCCGACGTGCCCAAAAATTGTGATGAAAAAAAATAGTCATCTGATGATGATAATTTGATTAGATTCTCGTATTGGATTTACTTGTCGTTGAATGATTAGTAGTATATGCGTATTATTATATATGCATAAGGTTATTCTTTGATCCTTTCTAATAAACCAATGGATATTTGACTTGATAACCTAATCCGCTAAGGATATATATTTTTTTTTAAAAATAAAATAAAATAAATTAATATCAAAGGGGAAGGAAAAATAATTATTCAAATAGATTAAATTACAAATACATGGACTTTTGGAGTCAAATTTACAAATACATGAAGAGAATGTCATGAAATTTCAAAAAATTGAATTGTCCTAAAATGCTTATGAGGATTTGAAGAAATATTGTTTATCTTATTCAAGTACCCAACCAAATCTTACAATTTTGCCAACCAGTAATAAAAAAAAAAAATACTAAATTTTGATCAGCAGTTAACACAATAGTCTTCACAAAAGGTGGTACCTCTACAAACAAAAGTGGTGCCTATGTACACAAACGGACGTCCGATTTGATAACTTGATCGGCAAAGGAATTTTTTTTTATTTAAAAAAAATAAATTAAATTAATATCAAAAGATCAGGGAAAATAATTTTTAGGATAGATAAAATTACAAATACCTGGACATTTGGAGTCTAATTTACAAATGCATGAAGTCAAAGTTGTGAAATTCCAAAAAACATAATTGTCCAAAAATATTGATGTGGATTTCAAAAAACACTTTTTATTCTATTCAAGTGCCCAAACTACTCTGATTATTTTAAGAACCGGTGATGAAAAAAAAAAAAACTAAATTTTTAACCGTTCTTGTCAAAATAGCATTCACAAAAATAGTACCTCTATTCACAAAAGTGGTGCTACGTTCACAAAATTGGTGTTACAAAAATGGAGTCATCTAATGATGATAAATTGATCAGATTCAAAAACTGCATTTATTTGTCACGGTAAAATTTTGGTACATGAGTACTTTCACATATGCGTAAATTTCATAATCCGATCTAAAAACCCAACGGATATCCGATTTGATAACCCGATCAGCTAAGGATAATTTATTTAAAAAGTAAAATAAAATAAATTGATATCAAAAGAGAAGGACAAATATTGATTAGAATAGGAAAAATTACAAATATATGGACTTTTTGAGTCAAATTTACAAATGCATGAAGTTAAAGTAATGAAATTTCAAAAACATGAATTAACCTAAATTGTTGATGTATATATCAAATAATACTGTTTATTTTAATCAGTTACACGAACTACTCTTACTGTTTTGACGACTGTGATACAAAAACAAAGTTAAAAAAAAATTAAATTTTGATCAGTAGTTAATAAAATAGCTTTCAGAAGAAGTGGTACCTCAATTCATAAAACACTGGTGCCGACGTGCCCAAAAATTGTGATGAAAAAAAATAGTCATCTGATGATGATAATTTGATTAGATTCTCGTATTGGATTTACTTGTCGTTGAATGATTAGTAGTATATGCGTATTATTATATATGCATAAGGTTATTCTTTGATCCTTTCTAATAAACCAATGGATATTTGACTTGATAACCTAATCCGCTAAGGATATATATTTTTTTAAAAAAATAAAATAAAATAAATTAATATCAAAGGGGAAGGAAAAATAATTATTCAAATAGATTAAATTACAAATACATGGACTTTTGGAGTCAAATTTACAAATACATGAAGAGAATGTCATGAAATTTCAAAAAATTGAATTGTCCTAAAATGCTTATGAGGATTTGAAGAAATATTGTTTATCTTATTCAAGTACCCAACCAAATCTTACAATTTTGCCAACCAGTAATAAAAAAAAAAATACTAAATTTTGATCAGCAGTTAACACAATAGTCTTCACAAAAGGTGGTACCTCTACAAACAAAAGTGGTGCCTATGTACACAAACGGACGTCCGATTTGATAACTTGATCGGCAAAGGAATTTTTTTTTATTTAAAAAAAATAAATTAAATTAATATCAAAAGATCAGGGAAAATAATTTTTAGGATAGATAAAATTACAAATACATGGACATTTGGAGTCTAATTTACAAATGCATGAAGTCAAAGTTGTGAAATTCCAAAAAACATAATTGTCCAAAAATATTGATGTGGATTTCAAAAAACACTTTTTATTCTATTTAAGTGCCCAAACTACTCTAATTATTTTAACAACCGGTGATGAAAAAAAAAAAAACTAAATTTTTAACCGTTCTTGTCAAAATAGCATTCACAAAAATAGTACCTCTATTCACAAAAGTGGTGCTACGTTCACAAAATTGGTGTTACAAAAATGGAGTCATCTAATGATGATAAATTGATCAGATTCAAAAACTGCATTTATTTGTCACGGTAAAATTTTGGTACATGAGTACTTTCACATATGCGTAAATTTCATAATCCGATCTAAAAACCCAACGGATATCCGATTTGATAACCTGATCAGCTAAGGATAATTTATTTAAAAAGTAAAATAAAATAAATTGATATCAAAAGAGAAGGACAAATATTGATTAGAATAGGAAAAATTACAAATATGTGGACTTTTTGAGTCAAATTTACAAAAGCATGAAGTTAAAGTAATGAAATTCAAAAACATGAATTAACCTAAATTGTTGATGTATATATCAAATAATACTGTTTATTTTAATCAGTTACACGAACTACTCTTACTGTTTTGACGACATTGATACAAAAAATATTTTAAAAAAAACTAAATTTTGATCAGTAGTTAATAAAATAGTTTTCACAAGAAGTGGTACCTCAATTCATAAAACACTGGTGCCGACGTGCCCAAAAATTGTGATGAAAAAAATAAAGTCATCTGATGATGATAATTTGATTAGATTCTCGTATTGAATTTACTTGTTATTGAATGATTAGTAGTAAATGCGTACTATTATATATGCATAAGGTCATTCCTTGATCCCTTCTAATAGAGCAATGGATATTTGATTTGATAACCTAATCGGCTAAGGATATATATTTTATTTAAAAATAAAATAAAATTAATTAATATCAAAGGGGAAGCGAAAATAATTATTCAAATAGGTTAAATTTCAAATACATGGACTTTTGGAGTCTAATTTACAAATACATGAAGAGAATGTCATGAAATTTTAAAAAATTTAATTGTCCTAAAATGCTTATGTGGATTTGAAGAAATATTGTTTATTTTATTCAAGTACCCAACCAAATCTTACAATTTTGCCAACCAGTAATAAAAAAAAATACTAAATTTTGATCAGCAGTTAACAAAATAGTCTTCACAAAATGTGGTACCTCTATTTATAAAAGTGGTCCTATGTACACAAAAATAGTGAAGAAAAACTAGAGTCATCTGATAATAATAATTTGATGAGATTTTCAAATTAAATTACTTGTCATTGAGAGATTACTAGTACATGAGTACTTTCATATATGCATAACGTTATTCCGTAATCTGATCCAAAAAACCAAACGGACAACCGATTAGATAACCTGAACGGCTAAGGATAGTTTTTTTTATTTAAAAAATAAAAAATTAAATTAATATCAAAAGATTAAGGAAAATAATTATTAGGATAGATAAAATTACAAATACATGGACTTTTGGAGTCGAATTTACAAATGCAAGAAGTCAAAGTCATGAAATTCCAAAAAACATAATTGTCAAAAAATATTGTAGTGGATTTCAAAAAACACTTTTTATTGTATTCAAGTGTCCAAACTACTCTAATTATTTTAACAACCGGTGATGAAAAAAAAACACTAAATTTTTAACCGTTATTGTCAAAATGGCATTCACAATAATAGTACCTCTATTCACAAAAGTGGTGCTACGTTCACAAAATTGGTGTTACAAAAACACCAAAATCACCCCAAGGATGCCTAAATCCCAAAATAATCCAAGTACGTGAAACTTCAAAATCACCCTAAGTACGCCAAAACTCCAAAATCACCCCAAGTAACCCTAAACCCAAATTAACCCAAAGTACACCAAAGCCCCAAAATCACCGAAATATGCAAAAACCAAAAAATAACCACAAATATGCCAAAACCCAAAATTTGCCAAAATCCCAAAATTTTCAAAAACTCCAAATTCATTCAAAATAAGCTAAACCAAAAAATAACTCCAAGGAACCAAAATCCCAAAGATGACAAAATCCCAAAATCATCTCAAGTCACCCCTAAGACGCGAAAACCCAAAAATAACCCTAAGAAAGCCAAAACACATAAATCACCCAAGTAAGCCAAAACCACAAAATCACCCCAACTACGCTAAAACCCAATAGGCACCCAAAGTACTCTAAAACTAAAAAATCACCCCAATTACGCCAAAACCCCAATTACACCGAAAACCCAATATCACCCCAAGTACGACAAAACCCAAAAATCACTCAATTATGCTAAAACCCCAAAATCACCCAAGTACATCAAAACCTCAAAATCTCCCAGAGTACGCCAAAACTCCAAAATCACCCCATGTTCGTCAAAACCCCTAAATCAACCAAAGTACGCCCAGACCCCAAAATTAGCCGAAGAAAGCCAAACCCCATATTCACCCCAAGGAAGCCAAAACACCAAATACGAGAAAACCCAAAAATAACGGCAAGTACGCCAAAACACCAAAATCACCCCAAGGATGCCTAAACCACCAAATAATCCCAAGTACGCGAAAACTCCAAAGTCACCCCAAGTACGCCAAAACTCCAAAATCACCCAAGTAAGCTTAAACCCAAAAGAACCCAAAGTACACCAGAGTCCAAAATCACCCCAAGTACGCAAAACAAAAAAATAAAACGAAATACGCCAAAACTCAAAATTTGCCAAAATACCAAAATATTTCAAAACCCCAAAATATTTCAAAACCCCAAAATCACTCCAAATAAGCTAAAACCACAAAATAACTCCAAGTAAACCCAAACCACAAATACGCCAAATTCCCATAATCATCTCAAGCCACCCCTAAGACGCCAAAACTCCAAAATCACCGTAAGTAAGTCAAAACACCTAAATCACCCCAAATAAGCCAAAACACAAAATTAACCCAATTACGCTAAAATCCAAAAATCACCAAAAGTACACTAAAACTCAAAAATCACTCCAATTACGCCAAAACCCCAATTACACCAAAACCACAATATCACCCCAAATACAACAAAACCCCAAAATCACCAAATTATGCCAAAACTTCAAAATCACACCAAGTACATCAAAACCTCAAAATCACCCAGAGTACGCAAAAACCCAAAATCACCCCAAGTTCGCCAAAACCCCAAAATCAACCAAAGTTCGCCAAAACCAAAAACTTAGCCCAAGTATGCCAAAACCCAAAATCACCCCAAGTACCCCTTAACCCCGAAATAACCAAAAGTATACCAAAGCCCCAAAATCACCCCAAATACGCAAAAACTAAAAAATAACCACAAATACGCCAAAACCCAAAATTTACCAAAATCCAAAAATATTTCAAAATCTCAAAATCACTCCAAATAAGCTAAAACCACAAAATAACTCCAACTAACTAAACCCCAAATACGCCAAAATCCCAATATCATCTCAAGTCATCCCTAAGACGCCAAAATCCAAAAATCACCAAAAGTAAGCCAAAACATGTAAATCACTCCAAGTAAGCCAAAACCACAAAATCACCCCAACTATGGTTAAATTCAAAAATCACCCAAAGTAACCTAAAACCCAAAAATCACCCCAATTACGCCAAAATCCCAATTACACCGAAACTCCAATATCACACCAAGTACGACAAAACCCGAAAATTACTCAATTATGCCAAAACCCCAAAATCACCCCAAGTACATCAAAACCTCAAAATCACCCAGAGTACGCCAAAACCCCAAAATCATCCCAAGTTCGCCAAACCCCAAAATCAACCAAAGTACGCCAAAACCACAAAATTAGTCGAAGTAAACCAAACCCCAAATTCACCCCAAGTTAACCAAAGCCCCAAATACGATAAAACACCAAAATAACCCCAAGCACGCCAAAACTCCAAAATCACCCAAGGATGCCTAAACCCCAAAGTAAGCCCAAGTACGAATAAAACCCCAAATTTACCCAAAGTACACCAAAGTCCCAAAATCACCTCAAGTATGCAAAAACCAAAAAATAACCCCAAATAAGCCAAAACCCAAAATTTGCGAAAATCCCAAAATTTTCCAAACCCTAAAATCAAACCAAATAAGCTAAACCACAAAATCACCATAAGTAAGCCAAAACACATAAATCACCCTAAGTAAGCCAAACCACAAAATCACCCCAACTACGCTAAAACCCAAAAGTCACCCAAAGTATTCTGAAACTCAAAAATCACCCAATTACGCCAAAACCCCAATTACACCGAAACCCCAGCATCACCCCAAGTACGCCAAAACTCCAAAATCACCCAAGGATGCCTAAACTCCGAAATAAGCCCAAGTACGCGAAAACTCCAAAATCACCCCAAGTAACCCTAAACACCGAAATAACCCATAGCACACCAAAGCCCCAAAATCACCCCAAATAAGCAAAAACCAAAAAATAACCGCAAATACGCCAAAACCCAAAATTTACCAAAATCCCAAAATTTTTCAAAATCCCAAAATCACTCCAAATAAGCTAAAACCACAAAATAACTCCAACTAACCAGAACCCCAAATACGCCAAAATCCCAAAATCATCTCAAGTCATCCCCAAAATAACCCTAAGTAAGCCAAAACAAGTAAATCACCCAACTACGCTAAAATTCAAAAATTACCCAAAGTACACTAAAACCTAAAAATCACCCCAAGTACATCAAAACCTCAAAATCACCTAGAGTACGACAAAACTCCAAAATCACCCCAAGTTCGCCAAAACTCCAAAATCAACCAAAGTACGCCAAAACCACAAAATTTGCCGAAGTAAACCAAACCCCAAATTCACCCCAAGTTAGCCAAAGCCCCAAATACGATAAAACCCCAAAATAACCCAAAATACGCCAAAACACCAAAATCACCCCAAGGATGCCTAAATCCCAAAATAATCCCAACTACGCGAAACTTCAAAATCACCCTAAGTACGCCAAAACTACAAAATCACCCCAAGTAACCCTAAACCCAAATTAACCCAAAGCACACCAAAGTACGCCAAAACTCCAAAAGCACACCAAGTAACCCTAAACCCCAAATTAACCAAAAGTACACCAAAGTCTGAAAATCACCCCAAGTACGCAAAAACCAAAAAATAACCCCAAATATGCCAAAACCCAAAATTTGCCAAAATCCCAAAATTTTCAAAAACCCCAAAATCACTCAAAATAAGCTAAACCAAAAAATAACTCCAAGTAACCAAAACCCAAAAGATGAAAAAATCCCAAAATCAACTGAAGTCACCCCTAAGACGCCAAAACCCCAAAATCACCCAAAGTATACTAAAACCTCAAAAATCACCAAAGTATACTAAAACCCAAAAATCACCCCAATTACGCGAAAACCCCAAAATCACTCAATTATGCGAAAACCCCAAAATGACCCCAAGTACATCAAAACCTCAAAATCACCGACAGTACGACAAAACCCCAAAATCACCCCAAGTTCGCCAAAACCCAAAAATGAACCCCAAGTTAGCAAAAATCACAAAATTAGCCGAAGTAAACCAAACCCCAAATTCACCCCAAGTTAGCCAAAGCCCCAAATACGATAAAAACCCAAAATAACCCCAAGTACGCCAAAACTCCAAAATAACCCCAAGGATGCCTAAATCCTAAAATAATCCCAAGTACGCGAAAACTTCAAAATCACCCCAACTACGCCAAAACTCCAAAACCACCCCAAGTAACCCTAAACCCCAAAATAACCCAAAGTACAGGAAAGCCCCAAAATCACCCCAAGTACGCAAAAATAAAAAAATAACCAGAAATACACCAAAACCAAAAATTTTTAAAAATCAAAAAATATTTTAAAACACCAAAATCACTACAAATAAGCTAAAGCCACAAAATAACTCCAACTAACCAAAACCCCAAATACGCCAAAATCCCAATATCATCTCAAGTCATCCCTAAGAAGCCAAACACGTAAATCACCCCAACTACGCTAAAATCTAAAAATCACCCAAAATACACTAAAATCCAAAAATACCCCAATTACGCCAAAACCCCAATTACACCGAAACCCCAATATCACCTCAAGTACGACAAAACCCGAAAATCACTCAATTATGCAAAAACCCCAAAATCACCCCAAGTACATAAAAATCTCAAAATCACCCAGAGTACGCCAAAACCCCAAAATCACCCAAGTTTGCCAAAACTCCAAAATCAACCAAAGTACGCCAAAACTTCAATATCACGCCAAGTACGAATAAAACCCTAAAATCACCCAATTATGCCAAAACATCATAATCACCCCAAGTACACCAAACCCTCAAAATAACCCAGAATACGCGAAAATCCCAAAATCACCCCAAATCGCCAAAACCCCAAAATCAACCAAAGTTTGCCAAAATCTAAAAATTAGCCGAAGGAAGCCAAACCCCAAATTCACCCCAAGTAAGTCAAAACCCCAAATACGCGAAAACCCCAAAATAACCCCAAGTACGTCAAAACTCCAAAATCACCACAAGGATGCCTAAACCCCAAAATAAGCCCAAGTACGAGAAAACTCCAAAATCACCCCAAGTACGCCAAAACTCCAAAATCACCCCAAGTACGACAAAACCCGAAAATCACTCAATTACGCCAAAACCCCAAAATCATCCAAGTACATCAAAACCTCAAAATCACCCAGAGTACACCAAAACCCCAAAATCACCCCAAGTTCGTCAAAATTCCAAAATCAACCAAAGTACGCCAGTCCCCCAAAATTAGCCGAAGAAAGCCAAACCCCATATTCACCCCAAGTAAGCCAAAACACCAAATATGAGAAAACCCAAAAATAACCCCAAGTATGGCAAAACTCCAAAATCACCCCAAGGATGCCTAAACCACAAAATAATCTCAAGTACGCGAAAACTACAAAGTCACCCCAAGTACGCCAAAACTCCAAAATCACCCAAGTAAGCCTAAACCCCAAAAATCCCAAAGTACACCAGAGCCCCAAAATCACACCAAGTACGCAAAAACCAAAAAATAACACGAAATACGCCAAAACTCAAAATTTGCCAAAATACCAAAATATTTCAAAACCCCAAAATATTCCAAAACCCCAAATTACTCCAAATAAGCTAAAACCACAAAATAACTCCAAGTAAACCGAAACCCCAAATACGCCAAATTCCAAAAATCATCTCAAGCCACCCCTAAGACGCCAAAACCCCAAAATCACCGTAAGTAAGTCAAAACACCCAAATCACCCAAATAAGCCAAAACCACAAAATCACCCCAACTACGCTAAAATTCAAAAATCACCCAAAGTATACTAATACCCAAAAATCACCCCAATTCGGCCAAAACAACAAAATCACTCAATTATGCCAAAACACCAAAATGACGCCAAGTACATCAAAACCTCAAAATCACCGAGAGTACGACAAAACCCCAAAATCGCCCCAAGTTCGCCAAAACCCAAAAATGAACCCCAAGATAGCAAAAACCACAAAATTAGCCGAAATAAACCAAACCCCAAATTCACCCCAAGTTAGCCAAAGCCCCAAATACGATAAAAACCCAAAAAAACCCTAAGTACGCCAAAACTCCAAAATAATCCCAAGGATGCCTAAATCCCAAATTAATCCCAGGTACGCGAAAACTTCAAAATCACCCCAAGTACGCCAAAACTCCAAAATCACCGCAAGTAACCCTAAACCCCAAAATAACCCAAAGTACAGGAAAGCCCCAAAATCACCCCAAGTACGCAAAAACCAAAAAATAACCACAAATACGCCAAAACCAAGAATTTGGAAAAATCCCAAAATATTTCAAAGCACCAAATTCACTACAAATAAGCTAAAGTCACAAAATAACTATAACTAACTAAAACCCCAAATACGCCAAAATCCCAAAATCATCTCAAGTCATCCCTAAGAAGCCAAAACCCAAAAATCACACTAAATAAACCCAAACATGTAAATCACCCCAGGTAAGCCAAAACCACAAAATCACCCCAACTACGTTAAAATCCAAAAATCACCCAAAATACACTAAAACCCAAAAATCACCCCAATTACGCCAAAACCTCAATATCACCTCAAGTACGACAAAACCCGAAAATCACACAATTATGCCAAAACCCCAAAATCACCCAATTATGCCAAAACTCCAAAATCACCCCAAGTACAACAAAACCTCAAAATCACCCAGAGTACGCCAAAACCCCAAAATCAACTCAAGTTTGCCAAAACCCCAAAATCAACCAAGGTATGCCAAAACTTCAACATCACCTCAAGTACGAATAAAACCCCAAAATCACCCAATTATGCCAAAACATCATAATCACCCCAAGTACACCAAACCCTCAAAATCACCCAGAATACGCGAAAACTCCAAAATCACCCCAAGTTCGCCTAAACCCTAAACCCTAAACCCTAATCCCAAAATAAGCTAAACCAAAAAATAACTCCAAGTAACCAAAACCCCAAAGACGCCAAATTCCCAAAATCATCTCAAGTCACCCCTGAGACGCCAAAATCCCAAAATCACCCTAAGTAAGCCAAAACATATAAATCACACAACTAAGCAAAAACCACAAAATCACCCCAACTATGTTAAAACCCAAAAGCCACCCAAAGTACTCTAAAACTAAAAAAATTACCCCAATTACGCCAAAACCCCAATTACACCGAAACCCCAATATCACCCCAAGTACGACAAAACCCGGTAATCACTCAATTACCCCAAAACCCAAAAATCACCCAAGTACATCAAAACCTCAAAATCACCCAGAGTACGCCAAAACCCCAAAATCACCCCAAGTTCGTCAAAACCCCAAAATCAACCAAAGTACGCCAAAACCCCAAAATTAGCCGAAGAAAGCCAAACCCCATATTCACCCCAAGTAAGCCAAAACACCAAATACGAGAAAACCAAAAAACAACCGCAAGTACGACAAAACTCCAAAATCACCCTAAGGATGCTTAAACCACCAAATAATCCAAAGTACACGAATACTCCAAAGTCACCCCAAGTACGCCAAAACTCCAAAATCACCCAAGTACGCCAAAACTACAAAATCATCCAAGGATGCCTAAACCCCAAAATAAGCCCAAGTACGCGAAAACTCCAAAATCACCCCAAGTACGACAAAACTCTAAAATCACCCCAAGTAACCCTAAACACCGAAATAACCCAAAGCACACCAAAGCCCCTAAATCACCCCAAATACGCAAAAACCAAAAAATAACCACAAATACGCCAAAACCCAAAATTTACGAAAATCCAAAAATTTTTCAAAATCCCAAAATCACTCCAAATAAGCTAAAACCACAAAATAACTCCAACTAACCAAAACCCCAAATACGCCAAAATCCGAAAATCATCTCAAGTCATCCCCAAAATAACCCTAAGTAAGCCAAAACAAGTAAATCACCCAACTACGCTAAAATTCAAAAATTACCCAAAGTACACTAAAACCCAAAAATCACCCCAAGTACATCAAAACCTCAAAATCACCCAGAGTACGACAAAATTTCAAAATCACCCCAAGTTCGCCAAAACCCCAAAATCAACCAAAGTACGCCAAAACCACAAAATTAGCCGAAGTAAACCAAACCACAAATTCACCCCAAGTTAGCCAAAGCCCCAAATACAATAAAACCCCAAAATAACCCAAAGTACGCCAAAACACCAAAATCACCCCAAGGATGCCTAAATCGCAAAATAATCCCAAGTACGCGAAACTTCAAAATCACCCTAAGTACGCCAAAACTACAAAATCACCCCAAGTAACCCTAAACCCAAATTAACCCAAAGCACACCAAAGCCCCAAAATCACCCCAAGTACGCAAAAACCAAAAAATAACCCCAAATATGCCAAAACCCAAAATTTGCCAAAATTCCAAAATTTTCAAAAACCCCAAAATCACTCAAAATAAGCTAAACCAAAAAATAACTCCAAGTAACCAAAACCCCAAAGATGAAAAAATCACAAAATCAACTCAAGTCACCCCTAAGACGCCAAAACCCCAAAACAACCTAACTAAGCCAAAACACATAAATCACCCAAGTAAGCCAAAACCACAAAATCACCCCAACTACGCTAAAACCCAATAGGCACCCAAAGTACTCTAAAACAAAAAAATCACCCCAATTAAGCAATAACCCCAATTACACCGAAAACCCAATATCACCCCAAGTACGACAAAACCCGAAAATCACTCAATTATGCCAAAACCCCAAAATCACCCAAGTACATCAAAACCTCAAAATCACCCAGAGTACACCAAAACCCCAAAATCACCACAAGTACGGCAAAACTCCAAAATCACCCCAAGTTAGCCAAAGCCCCAAATCCGATAAAAACCCAAAATAATCCCAAGTACGCCAAAACTCCAAAATAACCCCAAGGATGCCTAAATCCCAAAATAATCCCAAGTACGCGAAAACTTCAAAATCACCCCAAGTACGCCAAAACTCCAAAACCACCCCAAGTAACCGTAAACCCGAAAATAACCCAAAGTACACGAAAGTCCCAAAATCACCCCAAGTACGCAAAAACCAAAAACTAACCACAAATACGCCAAAACCAAAAATTTGCAAAAATCCCAAAAAATTTCAAAACATCAAAATCACTACAAATAAGCTAAAGCCACAAAATAACTCCAACTAACCAAAACCCCAAATACGCCAAAACCCAAAATCATCTCAAGTCATCCCTAAGAAGCCAAAACCTAAAAATCACACTAAGTAAACCCAAACACGTAAATCACCCCAAGTAAGCCAAAACCACAAAATCACACCAATTACCCTAAAATCCAAAAATCACCCAAAGTACACTAAAACCCAAAAATCACCCCAATTACGCCAAAACCCCAATTACACCGAAACCCCAATATCACCTCAAGTACGACAAAACCCGAAAATCACTCAATTATGCCAAAACCCCAAAATCACCCCAAGTCCATCAAAACCTCAAAATCACACAGAGTACGCCAAAACCCCAAAATCACCCCAAGTTTGCCAAAACCCCAAAATCAACCAAAGTACGCCAAAACTTCAATATCACCCCAAGTACGAATAAAACCCTAAAATCACCCAGTTAAGCCAAAACATCATCATCACCACAAGTACACCAAACCCTCAAAATCTCCCAGAATACGCCAAAACCCCAAAATCACCCCAAGTTCACCAAAACCCCAAAATTAACTAAAGTTCGCCAAAATCCAAAAATTAGCCGAAGTAAGCTAAACCCCAAATTCACCCCAAGTAAGTCAAAACGCCAAATACGCGAAAACCCCAAAATAACCCCAAGTACGGCAAAACTCCAAAATCACCCCAAGGAAGCCTAAACCCCAAACTAATCCCAAGTACGAGAAAACTCCAAAATCACCCCAAGTACGCCAAAACTTCAAAATCAACTCAAGTATGACAAAACCCGGAAATCACTCAGTCACGCCAAGACCCCAAAATTAGCCGAAGAAATCCAAACCCCATATTCTCCCCAAGTAAGCCAAAATACCAAATACGAGAAAACCCAAAAATAACCGCAAGTATGGCAAAACTCCAAAATCACCCCAAGGATGCCTAAACCACAAAATAATCCCAAGTACGCGAAAACTACAAAGTCACCCCAAGTACGCCAAAACTCCAAAACCACCCAAGTAAGCCTAAACCCGAAAAATCCCAAAGTACACTAGAGCCCCAAAATCACCCCAAGTACGCAAAAACCAAAAAATAAAATGAAATATGCCAAAACTCAAAATTTGCCGAAATACCAAAATATTTCAATACCCCAAAATATTCCAAAACCCCAAAATCACTCCAAATAAGCTAAAATCACAAAATAATTTCAAGTAAACCCAAACCCCAAATACGTCAAATTCCCAAAATCATCTCAAGTCACCCCTAAGACGCCAAAACTGCAAAATCACCGTAAGTAAGTCAAAACACCTAAATCACCCCAAATAAGCCAAAACCACAAAATCACCCCAACTACGCTAAAATCCAAATATCACCAAAAGTACACTAAAACTCAAAAATCACTCCAATTACGCCAAAACCCCAATTACACCAAAACCACAATATCACCCCAATTAAAACAAAACCCCAAAATCACCCAATTATGCCAAAACTCCAAAATCACACCAAGTACATCAAAACCTCAAAATCACCTAGAGTACGCAAAAATCCCAAAATCACCCCAAGTTCGTCAAAACCCCAAAATCAACCAAAGTTCGCCAAAACCCCAAACTTAGCCCAAGTATGCCAAACCCCAAAGTCACCGCAAGTAACCCTAAACCCTGAAATAACCAAAAGTACACCAAAGCCCCAAAATCACCCCAAGTACGCAAAAACTAAAAAATAATCACAAATACGCCAAAACCCAAAATTTACCAAGATCCCAAAATATTTCAAAATCCCAAAATCACTCAAAATAAGCTAAAACCAGAAAAAAACTCCAACTAACCAAACCCCAAATACGCCAAAATCCCAATATCATCTCAAGTCATCCCTAAGACGCCAAAACCCCAAAATCATCCAAAGTAAGTCAAAACACGTAAATCAACCCAAGTAAGCCAAAACCACAAAATCACCCCAACTACGCTTAAATTCAAAAATTACCCAAAGTAACCTAAAACCCAAAAATCACCCCAATTACGCCAAAATCCCAATTACACCGAAACCCCAATATCACCCCAAGTACGACAAAACCCACAAATCACTCAATTATGCAAAAACCCAAAAATCACCCCAAGTACATCAAAACCTCAAAATCACCCAGAGTACGCCAAAACACCCCAAGTTCGTCAAACCCCAAAATCAACCAAAGTACGCCAAAACTTCAATATCACCCCAAGTACGAATAAAACCCCAAAATTACCCAATTATGCCAAAACATCATAATCACCCCAAGTACACCAAAACCTCAAAGTCACCCAGAATACGCCAAAACCCCAAAATCACCCCAAGTTCGCCAAAACCCCAAAATCAACCAAATTTTGACAAAACCCCAAAATTAGCCCAAGTAAGCCAAAACCCCAAAATCACCCCAAGTTCGCCAAACCCCAAAATCAACCAAAGTTTGCCAAAACCCCAAAAATTAGCCCAAGTAAGTCAAACCCCAAATTCACCCCAAGTAAGCCAAAACCCCAAATACACGAAAACCCACAAATAACCCCAAGTATGGCAAAACTCCAAAATCATCCCAAGGATGCCTAAACCCCAAAATAAGCCCAAGTACGACAAACTCCAAAATCGCCCCAACTACGCCAAAACTCCAAAATCACCCCAAGTAACCCTAAACCCCAAATTAACCCCAAGTACACCAAAGCCCCAAAATCACCTCAACTACGCAAAAATAAAAAAATAACCCCAAATACGCCAAAACCCAAAATTTACGAAAATCCCAAAATTTTTCAGAACCCCAAAATCACTCCAAATAAGCTAAACCACAAAATAACTCCAAGTAAAACAAAACCCCAAATACGCCAAAATACCAAAACCATCTCAAGTCACCCCTAAGACGCCAAAATCCCAAAATCACCATAAGTAAGCCAAAACACATAAATCACCCCAAATAAGCCAAACCACAAAATCACCCCAACTACGCTAAAACCCAAAAGTCACCCAAAGTATTCTGAAACTCAAAAATCACCCCAATTACGCCAAAACCCCAATTACACCGAAACCCCAGTATCACCCCAAGTACGCCAAAACTCCAAAATCACCCAAGGATGCCTAAACCCCAAAGTAAACCCAAGTATGCGAAAACTCCAAAATCACCCCAAGTACGACAAAACTCCAAAATCACCCCAACTTACCCTAAACACCGAAATAACCCAAAGCACACCAAAGCCCCAAAATCACCCCAAATAAGCAAAAACCAAAAAATAACCACAAATATGCCAAAACCCAAAATTTTTCAAAACCCAAAAATCACCCCAAGTACATCAAAACCTCAAAATCACCCAGAGTACGACAAAACTCCAAAATCACCCCAAGTTCGCCAAAACCCAAAATCAACCAAAGTACGCCAAAACCATAAAATTAGCCGAAGTAAACCAAACCCCAAATTCACCCCAAGTTAGCCAAAGCTCCAAATACGATAAAACCCCAAAATAACCCCAAGTACGCCAAAACACCAAAATCACCCCAAGGATGCCTAAATCCCAAAATAATCCCAAGTACGTGAAACTTCAAAATCACCCTAAGTATGCCAAAACTCCGAAATCACCCCAAGTAACCCTAAACCCAAATTAACCCAAAGTACACCAAAGCCCCAAAATCACCCCAAGTAAGCAAAAACTAAAAAATAACCCCAAATATGCCAAAACCCAAAATTTACCAAAATTCAAAAATTTTCAAAAACACCAAAATCACTCAAAATAAGCTAAACCAAAAAATAACTCCAAGGAACCAAAACCCCAAAGATGACAAAATCCCAAAATCATCTCAAGTCACCCCTAGGACGCCAAAACCCAAAAATAACCCTAAGCAAGCCAAAACACATAAATCACCCAAGTAAGCCAAAACCACAAAATCACCCCAACTACGCTAAAACCCAATAGGCACCCAAAGTACTCTAAAACTAAAAAATCACCCCAATTACTCCAAAACCCCAATTACACCGAAAACCCAATATCACCCCAAGTACGACAAAACCCGAAAATCACTCAATTATGCCAAAACCCCAAAATCACCCAAGTACATCAAAACCTCAAAATCACCCAGAGTACGCCAAAACCCCAAAATCACCACAAGTTCGTCAAAACCCCTAAATCAACCAAAGTACGCCAAAACCCCAAAATTAGCCGAAGTAAGCCAAACCCCATATTCACCCCAAGTAAGCTAAAACCCCAATACGAGAAAACCCAAAAATAACCGCAAGTACGGCAAAACTCCAAAATTACCCCAAGGATGCCTAAACCCCAAAATAAGTCCAAGTACGAGAAAACTCCAAAATCACCCTAAGTACGCCAAAACTCTAAAATCACCCCAAGTAACACTAAACCCCAAATTAACCCAAACTACTCCAAGGCACCAAAATCACCTCATTTACGCAAAAAGCAGAAAATAACCCCAAATACGCCAAAACCCAAAATTTGCGAAAATCCCAAAATTTTTCAAAACGCCAAAATCACTCCAAATAAGCTAAACCACAAAATAACTCCAAGTAAAATAAAACCCCAAATACGCCAAAATCCCAAAATCATTTCAAGTCATCCCCAAGACGCCAAAACCCCAAAATCACCCTCAGTAAGCCAAAACACGTAAATCACCCAAAGTAAGCCAAAACCACAAAATCATCCCAAGTACGCTAAAATTCAAAAATCATCCAAATTATACTAAAACCCAAAAATCACCCCAATTACGCCAAAACCCCAAAATCACTCAATTATACCAAAACCCCAAAATGACTCCAAGTACATCAAAACCTAAAAATCACAGAGAGTACGACAAGACCCCAAAATCAACCCAAGTTCGCCAAAACCACAAAATCAACCCCAAATAGCAAAAACCCTAAAATTAGCCGAAGTAAGCCAAACCCCATATTCACCCCAAGTAAGCTAAAACCCCAAATACGAGAAAACCCATAAATAACCGCAAGTACGGCAAAACTCTAAAATCAACCCAAGTACATCAAAACCTCAAAATCACCGAGAGTACGACAAAACCCAAAATCACCCCAAGTTCGCCAAAACCACAAAATCAACCCCAAGTTAGCACAAACCACAGAATTAGCCGAAGTAAACCAAACCCCAAATTCACCCCAAGTTAGCCAAAGACCAAAATACGATAAAAATCCAAAATAACCCCAAGTACGGCAAAACTCCAAAATAACCCCAAAGATGCCTAACCCCAAAATAAGCCCAAGTACGAGAAAACTCCAAAATCACCCCAAGTACGCCAAAACTCCAAATCACCCCAAGTAACCCTAACCCCAAATTAACCTAAAGTAACACCAAAGTCTCAAAATCACTCCAAGTACGCAAAAACCAAAAAATAACCCCAAATATGCCAAAACCCAAAATTTGCCAAAATCCCAAAATTTTTAAAAACCCAAAATCATTCAAAATAAGTTAAACCAAAAAATAACTCCAAGTAACCAAAACCCCAAAGACGCCAAAATCCCAAAATCATCTAAAGTCATCCCTAAGACGCCAAAACCCCCAAAATCACCCAAAGTAAGCCAAAACACGTAAATCACCCCAAGTAAGCCAAAACCACAAAATCATCCCAACAAAGGTTAAATTCAAAAATCACCCAAAGTAACCTAAACCCAAAAATCACCCCAATTACGCCAAAATCCCCAATTACACCGAAATCCCAATATCACCAAAAGTACGACAAAACCCAAAAATCACTCAATTATGCCAAAACCCCAAAATCACCCCAAGTACATCAAAACCTCAAAATCACCCATAGTACGCCAAAACCCCCAAAATCACCCCCAAGTTTGCCAAACCCCAAAATCAACCAAAGTACGCCAAAACTTCAATATCACCCCAAGTACGAATAAACCCGAAAATCGCCAAATTATGCCAAAACATCATAATCCACCCCCCAAGTACAACCAAAACCTCAAAGTCACCCAGAATACGCCAAAACCCCAAAATCACCCCAAGTTCGCCAAAACTCAAAAATCAACCAAAGTTCACCAAAACCCAAAAATTAGCCCAAGTAAGTCAAACCCCCAAATTCACCCCAAGTAAGCCAAAACCCCAAATACACGAAAACCCACAAATAACCCAAGTACGGCAAAACTACAAAATCACCCCAAGGATGCCTAAACCCTAAAATAAGCCCAAGTACGACAAACTACAAAATCACCCCAAGTACGTCAAAACTCCAAAATCACCCCAAGTAACCCTAAACCCCAAATTAACCCAAAGTACACCAAAGCCCCAAAATCACCTCAAGTACGCAAAAACCAAAAAATAACCCCAAATACGCCAAAACCCAAAATTTGCGACAATCCCAAAATTTTCTAAAACCCCAAAATCACTCCAAATAAGCTAAACCACAAAAATAACTCCAAGTAAAACAAAATCTCAAATACGCCAAAATCCCAAAACCATCTCAGGTCACCCCTAAGACGCCAAAATCCCAAAATCACCATAAGTAAGCCAAAACACATAAATCACCCCAAGTAAGCCAAACTACAAATCACCCCAACTACACTAAAACCCAAAAGTCACCCAAAGTATTCTGAGACTCAAAAATCACCGCAATTATGTCAAAACCCCAATTACACCGAAACCCCAGTATCACCCCAAGTATGCAAAACTCCAAAATCACCCAAAGATGCCTAAACCACAAAATAAGCCCAAGTACGCGAAAACTCCAAAATCATCCCAAGTACGACAAAACTCCAAAATCACCCCAAGTAACCCTAAACACCGAAATAACCCAAAGCACACCAAAGCCCCAAAATCACCCCAAATAAGCAAAACCAAAAAATAACCACAAATACGCCAAAACCCAAAATTTACCAAAATCCCAAAATTTTTCAAAATCCCAAAATCACTCCAAATAAGCTAAAACCACAAATAACTCCAACTAACCAAAACCCCAAATACGCCAAAATCTCAAAATCATCTCAAGTCATCCCCAAAATAACCCTAAGTAAGCCAAAACAAGTAAATCACCCAACTACGCTAAAATTCAAAAATTATCCAAAGTACACTAAAACTCAAAAATCACCCCAAGTACATCAAAACCTCAAAATCACCCAGAGTATGCCAAGTTCGCCAAAACCCCAAAAACAACTAAAGTACGCCAAAACCACAAAATCCCAAATTCACCCCAAGTTAGCCAAAGCCCCAAATACTATAAAACCCAAAATAACCCCAAGTACGGCAAAACTCCAAAATCACCCCAAGGATGCCTAAACCACAAAATAATCCCAAGTACGCGAAAGCTACAAAGTCACCCCAAGTACGCCAAAACTCCAAAATCACCCAAGTTAGCCTAAACCCCCAAAAAACCCAAAGTACACCAGAGCCCCAAAATCACCCCAAGTACGCAAAAACCAAAAAATAACACGAAATACGCCAAAACTCAAAATTTACCAAAATACCAAAATATTTTAAAACCCCAAAATATTCCAAAACCCCAAAATCACTCCAAATAAGCTAAAACCATAAAATAACTCCAAGTAAACCGAAACCCCAAATACGCCAAATTCCAAAAATCATCTCAAGCCACCCCTAAGACGCCAAAACCCCAAAATCACCGTAAGTAAGTCAAAACACCCAAATCACCCAAATAAGCCAAAACCACAAAATCACCCCAACTACGCTAAAATTCAAAAATCACCCAAAGTATACTAAAACCCAAAAATCACCCCCAATTACGCCAAAACCCCAAAATCACTCAATTATGCCAAAACCCCAAAATGACCCCAAGTACATCAAAACCTCAAAATCACCGAGAGTACGACAAAACCCCAAAATCACCCCAAGTTCGCCAAAACCCAAAAATGAACCCCAAGTTAGCAAAAACCACAAAATTAGCCGAAATAAACCAAACCCCAAATTCACCCCAAGTTAGCCAAAGCCCCAAATACGATAAAAACCCAAAAAAACCTTAAGTACGCCAAAACTCCAAAATAATCCCAAGGATGCCTAAATCCCAAATTAATCCCAAGTACGCGAAAACTTCAAAATCACCTCAAGTACGCCAAAACTCCAAAACCACCCCAAGTAACCCTAAACCCCAAAATAACCAAAAGTACAGGAAAGCCCCAAAATCACCCCAAGTACACAAAAACCAAAAAATAACCACAAATACGCCAAAACCAAGAATTTGCAAAAATCCCAAAATATTTCAAAACACCAAAATCACTACAAATAAGCTAAAGTAACAAAATAACTATAACTAACCAAAACCCCAAATACGCCAAAATCCCAAAATCATCTCAAGTCATCCCTAAGAAGCCAAAACCCAAAAATCACACTAAGTAAGCCCAAACACATAAATCACCCCAAGTAAGCCAAAACCACAAAATCACACCAACTACGCTAAAATCCAAAAATCACCCAAAGTACACTAAAACCTAAAAATCACCCCAATTACGCCAAAACCCCAATTACACCGAAACCTCAATATCACCTCAAGTACGACAAAACCCGAAAATCACTCAATTATGCCAAAACCCCAAAATCACCCCAAATACAACAAAACCTCAAAATCACCCAGAGTACGCCAAAACCCCAAAATCACCCCAAGTTTGCCAAAACCCCAAAATCAACCAAAGTATGCCAAAACTTCAATATCACCGCAAGTACGAATAAAACCCCAAAATCACCCAATTATGCCAAAACATCATAATCACCCCAAGTACACCAAACCCTCAAAATCACCCAGAATACGCGAAAACCCCAAAATCACCCCAAGTTCGCCAAAACCCCAAAATCATTCAAAATAAGCTAAACCAAAAAATAACTCCAAGTAACCAAAACCCCAAAGACGCCAAAATCCCAAAATCATCTCAAGTCACCCCTGAGACACCAAAACCCCAAAATCACCCTAAGTAAGCCAAAACATATAAATCACACAAGTAAGCAAAAACCACAAAATCACCCCAACTTTGCTAAAACCCAAAAGGCACCCAAAGTACTCTAAAACTAAAAAATTACCCCAATTACGCCAAAACCCCAATTACACCGAAACCCAATATCACCCCAAGTACGACAAAACCCAAAAATCACTCAATTATGCCAAAACCCCAACATCACCCAAGTACATCAAAACCTCAAAATCACCCAGAGTACGCCAAAACCCCAAAATCACCACAAGTTCGTCAAAACCCCTAAATCAACCAAAGTACGCCAAAACCCCCAAAATTAGCCAAAGTAAGCCAAACCCCATATTCACCCCAAGTAAGCTAAAACCCCAAATACGAGAAAACCCAAAAATAACCGCAAGTACGGCAAAACTCCAAAATCACCCCAAGGATGCCTAAACCCCAAAATAAGCCCAAGTACGAGAAAACTCCAAAATCACCCCAAGTACGCCAAAACTCTAAAATCACCCCCAAGTAACACTAAACCCCAAATTAACACAAAGTACACCAAGGCAACAAAATCACTTCATTTACGCAAAAACCAGAAAATAGCCCCAAATACGCCAAAACCCAAAATTTGCGAAAATCCCAAAATTTTCCAAAACGCCAAAATCACTCCAAATAAACTAAACCACAAAATAACTCCAAGTAAAACAAAACCCCAAATACGCCAAAATCCCAAAATCATCTCAAGTCATCCCAAGACGCCAAAACCCCAAAATCACCCTAAGTTAGCCAAAACACGTAAATCACCCAAAGTAAGCCAAAACCACAAAATCACCCCAAGTACGCTAAAATTCAAAAATCACCCAAAGTACTAAAACCCAAAAATCACCCCAATTACGCCAAAACCCCCAAAATCACTCAATTATGCCAAAACCCCAAAATGACCCCATGTACATCAAAACCTCAAAATCACAGAGAGTAGGCCAAAACCCCCAAAATCACCCAAGTACATCAAAACCTCAAATCACCCATAGTACGCCAAAACCCCCAAAATCACCCCAAGTTCGTCAAAACTCCAAAATCAACCAAAGAACGCCAAAACCCCAAAATTAGCCGAAGAAAGCCAAACCCCATATTCACCCCAAGTAAGCCAAAACATCAAATACGAGAAAACCCAAAAATAACCGCAACTACGGCAAAACTCCAAAATCACCCCAAGGATGCCTAAACCACAAAATAATCCCAAGTACGCGAAAACTACAAAGTCACCCCAAGTATGCCAAAACTTCAAAATCACCCAAGTAAGCCTAAACCGAAAAAACACAAAGTACACCAGAGCCCCGAAATCACCCCAAGTACGCAAAATAAGCCAAAACTCAAAATTTGCCAAAATACCAAAATATTTCAAAACCCCAAAATATTCCAAAATTCCAAAATCACTCCAAATAAGCTAAAACCACAAAATAACTCCAAGTAAACCCAAACCCCAAATTCCCAAAATCATCTCAAGCCACCCCTAAGACGCCAAAACCCCAAAATCACCGTAAGTAAGTCAAAACACCTAAATCACCCCAAATAAGCCAAAACCACAAAATCACCCCAACTACGCTAAAATCCAAAAATCACCAAAAGTACACTAAAACTCAAAAATCATTCTAATTACGCCAAAACCCCAATTACACCAAAACCACAATATCACCCCAAATACAACAAAACCCCAAAATCACCCAATTATGCCAAAACTCCAAAATCACACCAAGGACATCAAAACCTCAAAATCACCCAGAATACGCAAAAACCACAAAATCACCCCAAGTTCGCCAAACCCCCAAATTCAACCAAAGTACGCCAAAACTTCAATATCACCCCAAGTACGAATAAAACCCAAAATCACCCAATTATGCCAAAACATCATAATCACCCCAAGTACACCAAAACCTCAAAGTCACCCAGAATAGGCCAAAACCCCAAAATCACCCCAAGTTCGCCAAAATCCCAAAATCAACCAAAGTTCGCCAAAACCCCAAAATTAGCCCAAGTAAGCCAAACCCCAAATTCACCCCAAGTAAGCCAAAACCCCAAATACAAGAAAACCCACAAATAACCCCAAGTACGGCAAAACTCCAAAATCACCCCAAGGATGCCTCAACCCCAAAATAAGCCCAAGTATGACAAACTCCAACATCATCCCAAGTACACCAAAGCCCCAAAATAACCTCAAGTATGCAAAATCCAAAAAATAACCTCAAATACGCCAAAACCCAAAATTTGCAAAAATCCCAAAATTTTCCAAAACTCCAAAATCACTCCAAATAAGCTAAACCACAAAATAACTCCAACTAAAACAAAACCCCAAATACGCCGAAATCCCAAAACCATCTCAAGTCACCCCTATGACGCCAAAATCTCAAATCACCCTAAGTAATCCAAAACACATAAATCACCCCAAGTAAGCCAAACCACAAAATTACCGCAACTACGCTAAAACCCAAAAGTCACCCAAAGTATTCTGAAACTCAAAAATCACCTCAATTACGCCAAAACTCCAATTACACTGAAACCCCAGTATCACCCCAAGTACGCCAAAACTCCAAAATCACCCAAGGATGCCTAAACCCCAAAATAAGCCCAAGTATGCGAAAACTCCAAAATCACCCAAAGTACGACAAAACTCTAAAATCACCCCAAGTAACCCTAAACACCGAAATAACCCAAAGCACACCAAAGCCCCAAAATCACCCCCAAATACTCGTACACCAAAATCCCAAAATCACCCCAAGTTTGTCAAACCCCAAAATCAACCAAAGTACGCCAAAACTTCAATATCACCCCAAGTACGAATAAAACCCCAAAATCACCCAATTATGCCAAAACATCATAATCACCCCAAGTACAACCAAAACCTCAAAATCACCCAGAATACGCCAAAATCCCCAAAATCACCCCAAGTTCGCCAAAACCCCAAAATTAGCCCAACTAAGCCAAACCCCAAATTCAACCCAAGTAAGCCAAAACCCCAAATAAACGAAAACCCACAAATAACCTCAAGTACGGCAAACTCCAAAATCACCCCAAGGATGCCTAAACCCCAAAATAAGCCCAAGTACAACAAACTCCAAAATCACCCCAAGTACGCAAAACTCCAAAATCACCTCAAGTAACCCAAACCCCAAATTAACCCAAAGTACACCAAAGCCCCCCAAAATCATCTCAAGTACGCAAAAACCAAAAAATAACCCCAGATACACCAAAACCCAAAATTTGCGAAAATTCCAAAATTTTCCAAAACCCCAAAATCACTCCAAATAAGCTAAACCACAAAATAACTCCAAGTAAAACAAAACCCCAAGGACGCCAAAATCCCAAAACCATCTCAAGTCACCCCTAAGACGCCAAAATCCCAAAATTACCCTAAGTAAGCCAAAACACATAAAACACCCCAAGTAAGCCAAACCAAAAATCACCCCCAACTACGCTAAAATCCAAAAATCACCAAAAGTACACTAAGTCTCAAAAATCACTCCAATTACGCCAAAACCCCAATTACACCGAAATCACAATATCACCCCCAAATACAACAAAACCCCAAAATCACCCAATTATGCCAAAACTCCAAAATCACACCAAGTAAATCAAAACCTAAAAATCACCCAGAGTACGCAAAAACCCCAAAATCACCCCAAATTCGCCAAAACCCCCAAAATCACCCAAAGTTCGCCAAAACCCCAAACTTAGCCCAAGTATGCCAAACCCCAAAATCACCCCAAGTAACACTAAACCCAGAAATAACCAAAAGTATACCAAAGCCCCAAAATCACCCCAAGTACGCAAAAACCAAAAAATAACCACAAATACGCCAAAACCCAAAATTTACCAAAATCCCAAAATATTTCAAAATCCTAAAATCACTCCAAATAAGCTAAAACCACAAAATAACTCCAACTAACCAAAAGCCCAAATACGCCAAAATTCCAATATCATCTAAATTCATCCCCAAGACGCCAAAAACCCCAAAATCACCCAAAGTAAGCCAAAACACGTAAATAACCACAAGTAAGCCAAAACCCCGAAGTAACCCAAAGTACACCAAAGTAAGCCAAAACCACAAAATCACCCCAAGTAAGCCAAAACCACAAAATCACCCCAACTACGCTAAAATTCAAAAATCACCCAAAGTACACTAAAACCCAAAAATCACCCCAATTACGCTAAAATCCCAAAATCACCCAAAGTACATCAAAATCTCAAAATCATCTAGAGTACGACAAAACCCCGAAATCACCCCAAGTTCGCCAAAACCCCAAAATCAACCAAGTATGCCAAAACCACAAAATTAGCCGAAGTAAACCAAACCCCAAATTCACCCCAAGTTAGCCAAAGCCCCCAAATACGATAAAACTCCAAAATAACCCCAAGTACACCAAAATCCCAAAATCATCTCAAGTCACCCCTAAGACGCCAAAAACCCCCAAAATCACCCTAAGTAAGCCAAAACACATAAATCACCCAAGTAAGCGAAAATCACAAAATCACCCCAACTACGCTAAAATCCAAAAGGCACCCAAAGTACTCTAAAACTAAAAACTCACCTCAATTACGCCAAAATTCCAATTACACCGAAACCCCAATTACACCGAAACACCAATATCACCCCAAGTACGACAAAACCCAAAAATCACTCAATTATGCCAAAATCCCAAAATCACCCCAAGTACATCAAAACCTCAAAATCACCCAGAGTACGCCAAAACCCCCAAAATCACCCAAAGTTCGTCAAAACCCCAAAATCAACCAAAGTACGCCAAAACTTCAATATTACCCCAAGTACGAATAAAATCCCAAAATCAGCCCAAGTACGCCAAAACTCCAAAATCCCCTCAAGTAATCCTAAACCCCAAAATAAGCCAAAGTACACGAAAGCCCAAAAATCACCCCAACTACGCAAAAACCAAAAAATAACCACAAATACGCCAAAACCCAAAATTTACCAAAATCCCAAAATATTTCAAAATCCCAAAATCTCTCCAAATAAGCTAAAACGACAAAATAACTCCAACTAACCAAAACCCCTAATACGCCAAAATCCCAAAATCATTTCAAGTCATCCCTAAGACGCCAAAACCCAAAAATCACCCTAAGTAAGCTCAAACACGTAAATCACCCCAAGTAAGCCAAAACCACAAAATAATCCCAACTACGCTAAAATCCAAAAATCACCCATACTACACTAAAACCAAAAAATCACCCCAATTACGCCAAAACCCCAATTACACCAAAACCCCGATATCACCCTAAGTACGACAAAACCCCAAAATCACCCAATTATGCCAAAACTCCAAAATCACCCAAGTACACTAAAACCTCAAAAATCACCCAGAGTACGACAAATCCCCAAAATCACCCCAAGTTCGCCAAAACCCCAAAATCAACCAAAGTTCGCCAAAACCGCAAATTTAGCCCAAGTAAGCCAAACCCCAAATTCACCCCAAGTAAGGCAAAACCTCAAATAAGCGAAACCCCAAAATAACCCCATGTACGCCAAAACTCCAAAATCACCCAAGGATGCCAAAACCCCAAAATAAGCCCAAGTACGCGAAAACCCAAAAATCACCCCAAGTACGACAAAACTCCAAAATCATCCCAAGTAACCCTAAACCCCGAAATGACCCAAAGTACACTAAAGCCCAAAAATCACCCCAACTACGCAAAAACCAAAAAATAACCACAAATACGCCAAAACCCAAAAATATTTCAAAATCCCAAAATCTCTCCAAATAAGCTAAAACGACAAAATAACTCCAACTAACCAAAACCCCAAATACGCCAAAATCCCAAAATCATTTCAAGTCATCCCTAAGACGCCAAAGCCCAAAACTCACCCTAAGTAAGCTCAAACACGTAAATCACCCCAAGTAAGCCAAAACCACAAAATAATCCCAACTACGCTAAAATCCAAAAATCACTCATACTACACTAAAACCAAAAAATCAACCCAATTACGCCAAAACCCCAATTACACCGAAACGTCAATATCACCCCAAGTACGACAAAACCCAAAAATCACTCAATTATGCCAAAACCCCAAAATCACCCCAAGTACATCAAAACCTCAAATTCACGTAGAGTACACCAAAACCCCAAAATCACCCCAAGTTCGCCAAACCCCAAAATCAACCAAAGCACGCCAAAACTTCAATATCACCCCAAGTACGAATAAAACCCCAAAATCACCTAATTATCCCAAAACATCATAATCACCCCCAAGTACACCAAAACCTCAAAATCACCCAGAATATGCCAAAACCCCAAAATCACCCAAAGTTCGCCAAAACCCCAAAATAACCAAAGTTCGCCAAAATCCCAAAATTAGCCCAAGTAAGCAAAACCCCAAATTCACCCCAAGTAAGTGAAAACCCCAAATACACAAAAACCCCAAAATAATCCCAAGTTCGGCAAAACTCCAAAATCACCCCAAGGATGCCTAAACCCCAAAATAAGCCCAAGTACGAGAAAACTACAAAATCACCCGAAGTACACCAAAACTCCAAAATCACCCCAAGTAACCCTAAACTCTAAATTAACCCAAAGTACACCTAAGCACCAAAATCACCTCAAGTACGCAAAAACCAAAAAATAACCCCAAATACGCCAAAACCCAAAATTTGCCAAAATTCCAAAATTTTCCAAAACCCCAAAATCACTCAAAATAAGCTAAACCAAAAAATAACTCCAAGTAAACCAAAACCCCAAAGACGCCAAAACCCCAAAATCATCTCAAGTCACCCCTAAAACGCCAAAACCCCAAAATCACCCTAAATAAGCCAAAACACATAAATCACCCCAAGTAAGCCAAAACTATAAAATCACCCCAACTACGCTAAAACTCAAAAGGCACCTAAAATACTCTAAAACTCAAAAATCACCCCAATTACGCCATAACCCCAATTACACCGAAACCCCAATATCACCCCAAGTACGACAAAACCCGAAAATCACTCAATTATGCCAAAACCCAAAAATCACCCCAAGTACATCAAAACCTCAAAATCACCCAGAGTACGCGAAAATCCCAAAATCACCCCAAGTTCGTCAAAACCCAAAATCAACCAAAGTACGCCAAAACTCCAAAATTAGCCGAAGTAAGCCAAACCCCATATTCACCACAAGTAAGCCAAAACCCCAAATACGAGAAAACCAAAAAATAACCGCAAGTACGCCACAACTCTAAAATCACCCCAAGGATGCCTAAACGACAAAATAATCCCAAGTATACGGAAACTCCAAAATCACACCAAGTACGCCAAAACTCTAAAATCACCCAAGTAACCCTAAACCCGAAATAACCCAACGTACACCAGAGCCCCAAAATCACCCCAAGTGCGCAAAAACCAGAAAATCACACGAAATACGCCAAAACTCAAAATTTGCCAAAATACCAAAATATTTCAAAACCCCAAAATATTCCAAGTCCCCAAAATCACTTCAAATAAGCTAAAACCAGAAAATAACTCCAAGTAAACCCAAACCCCAAATACGCCAAATTCCCAAAATCATCTCAAATCACCCTAAAATGCCAAAACCCCAAAATCATCCTAAGTAAGCCAAAACACTTAAATCACCCCAAATAAGCCAAAATAACAAAATCACCCCAACTTCGCTCAAATCCAAAAATCACCAAAAGTACACTAAAACCCAAAATCACTCCAATTACGCCAAAACCCCAATTACACCAAAACCCCGATATCACCCTAAGTACGACAAAACCCCAAAATCACCCAATTATGCCAAAACTCCAAAATCACCCAAGTACACTAAAACCTCAAAAATCACCCAGAGTACGACAAATCCCCAAAATCACCCCAAGTTCGCCAAAACCCCAAAATCAACCAAAGTTCGCTAAAACCGCAAATTTAGCCCAAGTAAGCCAAACCCCAAATTCACCCCAAGTAAGACAAAACCTCAAATAAGCGAAACCCCAAAATAACCCCATGTACGCCAAAACTCCAAAATCACCCAAGGATGCCAAAACCCCAAAATAAGCCCAAGTACGCGAAAACCCAAAAATCACCCCAAGTACGACAAATCTCCAATATCATCCCAAGTAACCCTAAACACCGAAATAACCCAAAGTACACTAAAGCCCAAAAATCACCCCAAGTACGCAAAAACCAAAAAATAACCACAAATACGCCAAAACCCAAAATTTACCAAAATCCCAAAATATTTCAAAATCCCAAAATCACTCCAAATAGGCTAAAACCACAAAATAACTCCAACTAACCAAAACCCCAAATACGCCAAAATCCCAAAATCATCTCAAGTCATCCCTAAGATGCCAAAATCCCAAAATTACCTTAAGTAAGCCAAAACACGTAAATCACCCCAAATAAGCCAAAACCACAAAATCATCCCAACAACGCTTAAATTCAAAAATTACCCAAAGTAACCTAAAACCCAAAAATAACTCCAATTACTCCAAAACCCCAATTACACCGAAACCCCAATATCACCCCAAGTACGACCAAACCCAAAAATCACTCAATTATGCCAAAATCCCAAAATCACTCCAAGTACATCAAAACCTCAAAATCACCCAGAGTACGCCAAAACCCCAAAATCACCCCAAGTCCGCCAAACCCCAAAATAAACCAAAGTACCCCAAAACTTCAATATCACCCCAAGAACGAATAAAACCCCAAAATCACCCAATTATGCCAAAACATCATAATCACCCCAAGTACACCAAAACCTCAAAATCACCCAGAATACGCCAAAACCCCAAAATCACCCAAAGTTCGCCAAAACCCCAAAATCAACCAAAGTTCGCCAAAACCCCAAAATTAGCCCAAGTAAGCCAAACCCCAAATTCACCCCAAGTAAGCCAAAACCCTAAATACGCGAAAAACCCAAAATAACCCCAAGTACGGCAAAACTCCAAAATCACACTAAGGATGTCTAAACCCCAAAATAAGCCCAAGTACGAGAAAACTTCAAAATCACCCCAAGTAAGCCAAAACTCCAAAATCACCCCAAGTAAACCTAAACCCCAAATTAACCCAAAGTACACCAAAGCCCCAAAATCACCTCAAATACGCAAAAACCAAAAAATAACCCCAAATACGCCAAAACCCAAAATTTGCAAAAATTCCAAAATTTTCCAAAAGCCCAAAATCACTCCAAATAAGCTAAACAACAAAATAACTCCAAATAAAACAAAACCCAAAGACGCCAAAATCCCAAAATCATCTCAAGTCACTCCTAAGACGCCAAAATCCCAAAATCACCCTAAGTAAGCCAAAACACATAAATCACCCCAAGTAAGCCAAACCACAAAATCACCCCAACTACGCTAAAACCCAAAAGTCACCCAAAGTACTCTAAAACTCAAAAATCAAACCAATTAGGCCAACACCCCAATTATACCAAAACCCCAATATCACCCCAAGTACGCCAAAACTCCAAAATCACCCAAGGATGCCTAAACCCCAAAATAAGCCCAAGTACGCGAAAACTCTAAAATCACCCCAAGTACGACAAATCTCCAAAATCACCCCAAGTAACCCTAAACCCCGAAGTAACCCAAAGTACACCAAAGCCCCAAAATTACCCCAAATACGCAAAAACCAAAAAATAACCACAAATACGCCAAAACCCAAAATTTACCAAAATTCCAAACTTTTTCAAAATCCTAAAATCACTCCAAATAAGCTAAAACCACAAAATAACTCCAACTAAACAAAAGCCCAAATACGCCAAAATCCCAAAATCATGTCAAGTCATCCCCAAGACGCCAAAACCCCAAAATAAGCCAAAACACGTAAATAACCCCAAGTAAGCCAAAACCCCGAAGTAACCCAAAGTACACCAAAGTAAGCCAAAACCACAAAATCACCCCAAGTAAGCCAAAACCACAAAATCACCCCAACTACGCTAAAATTCAAAAATCACCCAAAGTACACTAAAACCCAAAAATCACCCCAATTACGCTAAAATCCCAAAATCACCCAAAGTACATCAAAATCTCAAAATCATCTAGAGTACGACAAAACCCCGAAATCACCCCAAGTTCGCCAAAACCCCAAAATCAACCAAGTATGCCAAAACCACAAAATTAGCCGAAGTAAACCAAACCCCAAATTCACCCCAAGTTAGCCAAAGCCCCAAATACGATAAAACTCCAAAATAACCCCAAGTACACCAAAACCCCAAAATCACCCTAAGGATGCCTAAATCCAAAAATAACCCAAAGTACACGAAAGCCCTAAAATCACCCTAACTACGCAAAAACCAAAAAATAACCACAAATACGCCAAAACCCAAGATTTGCAAAAATCCTAAAATATTTCAAAACCCCAAAATCACTCCAAATAAGCTAAAACCACAAATTAACTCCAACTAACCAAAACACCAAATACGCCAAAATCCCAAAATCATCTCAAGTCACCCCTAAGACGCCAAAACCCCAAAATCACCCTAAGTAAGCCAAAACACATAAATCACCCAAGTAAGTGAAAATCACAAAATCACCCCAACTACGCTAAAACCCAAAAGGCACCCAAAGTACTCTAAAACTAAAAAATCACCTCAATTACGCCAAAATTCCAATTACACCGAAACCCCAATTACACCGAAACACCAATATCACCCCAAGTACGACAAAACCCAAAAATCACTCAATTATGCCAAAATCCCAAAATCACCCCAAGTACATCAAAACCTCAAAATCACCCAGAGTACGCCAAAACCCCAAAATCACCCAAAGTTCGTCAAAACCCCAAAATCAACCAAAGTACGCCAAAACTTCAATATTACCCCAAGTACGAATAAAACCCCAAAATCAGCCCAAGTACGCCAAAACTCCAAAATCCCCTCAAGTAATCCTAAACCCCAAAATAAGCCAAAGTACACGAAAGCCCAAAAATCACCCCAACTACGCAAAAACCAAAAAATAACCACAAATACGCCAAAACCCAAAATTTACCAAAATCCCAAAATATTTCAAAATCCCAAAATCTCTCCAAATAAGCTAAAACGACAAAATAACTCCAACTAACCAAAACCCCTAATACGCCAAAATCCCAAAATCATTTCAAGTCATCCCTAAGACGCCAAAACCCAAAAATCACCCTAAGTAAGCTCAAACACGTAAATCACCCCAAGTAAGCCAAAACCACAAAATAATCCCAACTACGCTAAAATCCAAAAATCACCCATACTACACTAAAACCAAAAAATCAACCCAATTACGCCAAAACCCCAATTACACCGAAACGCCAATATCACCCCAAGTACGACAAAACCCAAAAATTACTCAATTATGCCAAAACCCCAAAATCACCCCAAGTACATCAAAACCTCAAATTCACGTAGAGTACACCAAAACCCCAAAATCACCCCAAGTTCGCCAAACCCCAAAATCAACCAAAGCACGCCAAAACTTCAATATCACCCCAAGTACGAATAAAACCCCCAAATCACCTAATTATGCCAAAACATCATAATCACCCCAAGTACACCAAAACCTCAAAATCACCCAGAATACGCCAAAATCCAAAAATCACCCAAAGTTCGCCAAAACCCCAAAATAACCAAAGTTCACCAAAATCCCAAAATTAGCCCAAGTAAGCAAAACCCCAAATTCACCCCAAGTAAGTGAAAACCCCAAATACACAAAAACCCCAAAATAATCCCAAGTACGGCAAAACTCCAAAATCACCCCAAGGATGCCTAAACCCCAAAATAAGCCCAAGTACGAGAAAACTCCAAAATCACCCGAAGTACACCAAAACTCCAAAATCACCCCAAGTAACCCTAAACCCTAAATTAACCCAAAGTACACCTAAGCACCAAAATCACCTCAAGTACGTAAAAACCAAAAAATAACCCCAAATACGCCAAAACCCAAAATTTGCCAGAATTCCAAAATTTTCCAAAACCCCAAAATCACTCAAAATAAGCTAAACCAAAAAATAACTCCAAGTAAACCAAAACCCCAAAATCATCTCAAGTCACCCCTAAAATGCCAAAACCCCAAAATCACCCTAAGTAAGCCAAAACACATAAATCACCCCAAGTAAGCCAAAACTATAAAATCACCCCAACTACGCTAAAACTCAAAAGACACCTAAAATACTCTAAAACTCAAAAATCACCCCAATTACGCCAAAACCCCAATTACACCGAAACCCCAATATCACCCCAAGTACGACAAAACCCGAAAATCACTCAATTACGCCAAAACCCAAAAATCACCCCAGTACATCAAAACTTCAAAATCACCCAGAGTACGCGAAAACCCCAAAATCACCCCAAGTTCGTCAAAACCCAAAATCAACCAAAGTACGCCAAAACTCCAAAATTAGCCGAAGTAAGCCAAACCCCATATTCACCACAAGTAAGCCAAAACCCCAAATACGAGAAAACCCAAAAATAACCGCAAGTACGCCACAACTCTAAAATCACCCCAAGGATGCCTAAACGACAAAATAATCCCAAGTATGCGGAAACTCCAAAATCACACCATGTACGCCAAAACTCCAAAATCACCCAAGTAACCCTAAACCCGAAATAACCCAAAGTACACCAGAGCCCCAAAATCACCCCAAGTGCGCAAAAACCAAAAAATCACACGAAATACGCCAAAACTCAAAATTTGCCAAAATACCAAAATATTTCAAAACCCCAAAATCACTTCAAATAAGCTAAAACCGCAAAATAACTCCAAGTAAACCCAAACCTCAAATACGCCAAATTCCCAAAATCATCTCAAGTCACCCCTAAAACGCCAAAACCCCAAAATCATCCTAAGTAAGCCAAAACACTTAAATCACCCCAAATAAGCCAAAATAACAAAATCACCCCAACTACGCTCAAATCCAAAAATCACCAAAAGTACACTAAAACCAAAAAATCACTCCAATTACGCCAAAACCCCAATTACACCAAAACCCCGATATCACCCTAAGTACGACAAAACCCCAAAATCACCCAATTATGCCAAAACTCCAAAATCACCCAAGTACACTAAAACCTCAAAAATCACCAAGAGTACGACAAATCCCCAAAATCACCCCAAGTTCGCCAAAACCCCAAAATCAACCAAAGTTTGCCAAAATCACAAATTTAGCCCAAGTAAGCCAAACCCCAAATTCACCCCAAGTAAGGCAAAACCTCAAATAAGCGAAACCCCAAAATAACCCCATGTACGCCAAAACCCTAAAATGGGCCAAAATACGCCAAAACCCTAAAATGGGCCAAAATACGCCAAAACCCTGATTATTATCAATTATATGGTTTGTTAAGTAAATTATTATTTATGTTACGTAATTCATTTTTTGTTGTACAGTTAGTTAATTAAATTGTTTCTTATGCTACATAGTTTGTTTTGAATTAAATTTATTATTAATTAAATAAATTATTATTTTGATACATAGTTTCTTAGATATTTGTTGAATAAATTATTATTCATTCTACATATTTTATTATTAGTTAAATTGTTTTTAAAATAAATTATTATCTATGCTTCACAACTTATTATTATTTAGAAATTTGTTGAATAAATTTTTATTTATGCTGCATAGTTTATTATGACTTGCATTGTTTATTAATAAACTATTATTTATGCAATATAGTTTATTATTTTTGCAAAGTTTGTTAAATAAATTATTAATAATGCTACATAGTTTGAACCAATCTAGTTTACTTTTAATTACAAAATTTGTGAAATATATTATTGTTTATACAGCATAGTTCATTATTAGTTAAACTTTTGTTAAATAAATTATTATTTATGCTACATATTTCAACATTAATTAGATATTTGTTGAAAAAAAATTATTTGTGCTACATAATTCATTATTAGATACATTCTTAGTTATATAATTTATTATTAGTTAAATATTTGTTGAGTAAATTGTTATTTATGAGATATAGTCACTATTAATAAAATATTTTTTAAATAAATTATTATTTTTGCTACATATTTTACTTGATATTTGTTAAATAAATTATTATTCATGCACAATGGTTTATTACAAGTTACATAGTTTATTATTAATTATATATTTGTTATATAAATTATTATTTATTCTGCATATTTCGTTATTAAATACTTTGTCCTTTATTAAATTATTATTTATTATACATAGTTGATATTTAATAATAAATTATTCTTTATGTTACATAATTACTTATTTGTTGCATAGTTAGTTAATTAAATTGTTTCTTATTTTACATACCTCGTTTCTTATGCAAATTATTATTTATGATATGTAGTTTATATTTAATAATAGTTTATTATTTATGCTACATAATTTCTTGTAAATAACATAGTTTGTTTAATAAATTATTATTTATGTTACATAGTTTATATTTCATAATAAATTTATAATTATACACATAGTTTATTACTAATTATATTTTTTGTTAAATAAATAATTATTTGTGTTACATAATTCATTATTTGTTTTATAGTTAGTTAATTAAATTGTTTCTTATGCTACATAGTTTGTTTTGAATTAATTTTTTTATTAATTAAATAAATTATTATTTTGATACATAGTTTCTTAGATATTTGTTGAATAAATTATTATTCATTCTAAATTTTTTATTATTAGTTAAATAGTTTGTTAAATAAAATATTATTTATGCTACACAACTTACTATTAATTATAAATTTGTTGAATAAATTTTTATTTATGCTGCGTTGTTTATTATTACTTGGTTTATTTAATAAACTATTATTTATGCAATATAGTTTATTATTATTGCAAGTTTGTTTAATAAATTATTAATAATGCTACATAATATGTATTTAATATTAAATTATAATTTATACAATCTAGTTTACTATTAATTACATAATTTGTGAAATAAATTATTGTTTATACTACATAGTTCATTATTAGTTCAATTGTTTTTTAAAATTAAATTATTATTTATGCTACATAGTTCAAAACTAATTAGATATTTGTTGAAGAAATTTTTATTTATGCTACATATTTTATTATTCGATACATTATTAGATATATAAATTATTATTTATGTTGCATAGTTTATTATTAATTAGGTGCATGCAAATAAATTTTATTTATACCGCACAATTTATTGTTAATAAAATATTTGTTGAATAAATTATTATTTATGCTATATAGTCATTATTTGTAAAATATTTCATTAAATAAATTATTATTTTTGCTACATAGTTTACTCGATATTTGTTAAATAAATTATTATTCATGCACAATGGTTTATTACATGTTACATAGTTTATTATTAAATATATATTTGTTATATAAATTATTATTTATTCTACATATTTCATTATTAAATACATTGTCCTTAAGTAAATTATTATTTATGATACATAGTTGATATTTAATAATAAATTATAATTTTTGCTACATATTTTCATGTCCAATAAATAGTTTTTTTAATAAATTATTATTTATGTTATAGAGTTTATAATGGATAATAAATTATTATCTATGCACAAAGTTTACTTTTAATTATATATTTTGTTAAAAAAATTATTATTTATGTTACATAATTCCTTATTTGTTGCATAGTTAATTAAGTAAATTGTTTCTTATTTTACATAGTTGATTTCGAGTTAAATAAATTATTATTTGTGTTGCATAATTTATTATTAATTAGGTGTTTGTTGAGTAAATTATTAACTATGCTACATAATTTATTTTTATTTAGATATTTGTTGAATAAATTGTAATTTATGCTATATAGTCATTATTAATAAAATATTTGCTAAAAAAATTATTATTCTTGTTAGATAGTTTACTAGTTATTTTTTAAATAAATTATTATTCATGGACAATAGTTTATAACTTGTTACATGGTTTGTTAAATAAATTAATATTTATCTTACATAGTATATATTATTAGTTATATGTTTGTTATATAAATTATTATTTATGCAACATATATCACTATTAAATACATTGTTTCTTAAGCAAATTATTATTTATGATACGTAGTTGATATTTGATAATAATTTATTATTTATGCTACATAGATTCTTGTTAATTACATAGTTTGTTTAATAAATTATTATTTGAGTTACATAGTTTATAATTCATAATAAATTATTATATGTACACATACTTTATTACTAATTATATAGTTTGTTAAATAAATTATTATTTTTGTTACATAATTCATTATTTGTTGTATAGTTAGTTAATTAAATAGTTTCTTATGCCACATAGTTTGTTTTGAATTAAATTGTTTATTAATTAAATAAATTATTATTTTGATACATAGTTTCTTAGATATTTGTTGAATAAATTATTATTCATTCTACAAATTTTATTATTAGTTCAATTGTTTTTTAAAATAAATTATTATTTATGCTACATAGTTCAATATTAATTATTTATTCGTTGAAGAAATTATTATATATGCTATATAATTCATTATTAGATACATTCTTAGTTATATAAATTATTATTTATTTTGCATATTTTATTATTAATTACGTGTTTGTAAATAAATTATTAATTATGCCACATAATTTATTTTTAGTTAAATATTTGTAGAGTAAATTGTTATTTATGAGATATAGTCATTATTATTAAAATAGTTTTTAAATAAATTATTTTTTTTGCTACATATTTTACTTGATATTTGTTAAATAAATTATTATTCATGCACAATGGTTTATTCCAGGTTACATAGTTTATTATTAATTATATATTTGTTATATAAATTATTATTTATTCTACATATTTCATTATTAAATACATTGTCCTTAAGTAAATTATTATTTATGATACATAGTTGATATTTAATAATAAATTATAATTTTTGCTACATATTTTCATGTTCAATAAATAGTTTTTTTAATAAATTATTATTTATTTTATACAGTTTATAATGGATAATAAATTATTATCTATGCACATAGTTTACTTTTAATTATATATTTTGTTAAATAAATTAGTATTTATGTTACATAATTCCTTATTTGTTGCATAGTTAGTTAAGTAAATTATTTCTTATTTTACATAGTTGATTTCGAGTTAAATAAATTATTATTTGTGCTGCATAATTTATTATTAATTAGGTGTTTGTTGAGTAAATTATTAACTATGCTACATAATTTATTTTTATTTAGATATTTGTTGAATAAATTGTAATTTATGCTATATAGTCATTATTAATAAAATATTTGTTAAAAAAATTATTATTCTTGTTAGATAGTTTACTCGATATTTGTTAAATAAATTATTATTCATGGACAATAGTTTATTACTTGTTACGTAGTTTGTTAAATAAATTAATATTTATCTTACATGGTATATATTATTAGTTATATGTTTGTTATATAAATTATTATTTATGCAACATATATCGCTATTAAATACATTGTTTCTTAAGCAAATTATTATTTATGATACGTAGTTGATATTTGATAATAATTTATTATTTATGCTACATAGTTTCTTGTTAATTACATAGTTTGTTTAATAAATTATTATTTGAGTTATATAGTTTATAATTCGTAATAAATTATTATATGTATACATACTTTATTACTAATTATATAGTTTGTTAAATAAATTATTATTTTTGTTACATAATTCATTATTTGTTGTATAGTTAGTTAATTAAATAGTTTCTTATGCCACATAGTTTGTTTTGAATTAAATTGTTTCGTAATTAAATAAATTATTATTTTGATACATAGTTTCTTAGATATTTGTTGAATAAATTATTATTCATTCTACAAATTTTATTACTAGTTCAATTGTTTTTTAAAATAAATTATTATTTATGCTACATAGTTCAATATTAATTATTTATTCGTTGAAGAAATTTTTATTTATGCTACATAATTCATTATTAGATACATTCTTAGTTATATAAATTATTATTTATGTTGCATATTTTATTATTAATTAGGTGTTTGTAAATAAATTATTAATTGTGCCACAATTTATTATTAGTTAAATATTTGTTGAGTAAATTGTTATTTATGAGATATAGTCATTATTAATAAAATATTTTTTAAATAAATTATTATTTTTGCTACATATTTTACTTGATATTTGTTAAATAAATCATTATTCATGCACAATGGTTAATTACAAGTTACATAGTTATTTATTAATTATATATTTGTTATGTAAATTATTACTTATTCTACATATTTCATTATTAAATACATTGTCCTTAAGTAAATTATTATTTATGATACATAGTTGATATTTAATAATAAATTATTATTTATGCTACATATTTTCATGTTCATTAAATAGTTTGTTTAATAAATTATTATTTATGTTATAGAATTTATAATGGATAATAAATTATTATCTATGCACATAGTTTACTTTTAATTATATATTTTGTTAAAAAAATTATTATTTATGTTACATAATTCCTTATTTGTTGCATAGTTAATTAAATAAATTGTTTCTTATTTTACATAGTTGATTTCGAGTTAAATAAATTATTATTTGTGCTGCATAATTTATTATTGATTAGGTGTTTGTTGAGTAAATTATTAACTATGCTACATAACTTATTCTTATTTAGATATTTGTTGAAGAAATTGTAATTTATGCTATATAGTCATTATTAATAAAATATTTGTTAAAAAAATTATTATTCTTGTTAGATAGTTTACTAGATATTTGTTAAATAAATTATTATTCATGGACAATAGTTTATTACTTGTTACATAGTTTGTTAAATAAATTAATATTTATCTTACATAGTATATATTATTAGTTATATTTTTGTTATATAAATTATTATTTATGCAACATATATCATTATTAAATACATTGTTTCTTAAGCAAATTATTATTTATGATACGTAGTTGATATTTGATAATAATTTATTATTTATGCTACATAGTTTCTTGTTAATTACATAGTTTGTTTAATAAATTATTATTTGAGTTACATAGTTTATAATTCATAATAAATTATTATTTATACACAAAGTTTATTATCAATTATATAGTTTGTTAAATAAATTATTATTTATGTTCCATAATTCATTATTTTTTGTATAGTTTGTTAAATAAATTATTATTTATGTTACATAATTCATTATTTGTTGTATAGTTAGTTAATTAAATTGTTTCTTAAGCTACATTGTTTGTTTTGAATTAAATTGTTTATTAATTAAATAAATTATTATTTTGATACATAGTTTCCTAGATATTTGTTAAATAAATTATTATTCATTCTACATATTTTATTATTAGTTAAATGGTTTATTAAATAAATTATTATTTATGCTTCACAACTTATTATTAATTAGAAATTTGTTGAATAAATTTTTATTTATGCTGCATAGTTTTATTATTACTTACATGGTTTATTAAATAAACAATTATTTTTGCTTTATAGTTTATTATTATTACAAAATTTTTTAAATAAATTATAAATAATGCTACATAGTTTGTATTTAATAATAAATTATAATTTATACAATCTAGTTTACTATTAATTACATAATTTGTGAATAAATTATTTGTTATACTACATAGTTCATTATTAGTTAAGCTTTTGTTAAATAAATTATTATTTATGCTACATAGTTCAATATTAACTTGATATTTGTTGAAGAAATTTTTATTTATGCTACATAATTCATTATTAGATACATTATTAGTTAGATAAATTATTATTTATGTTGAATATTTTATTATTAATTAGGTGTTTGTAAATAAATTATTAATCATGCCACATAATTTATTGTTAATTAAATATTTGTTGAGTAAATTGTTATTTATGATATATAGTCATTATTAATTAAAAAAATTAAATAAAGTATTATTTTTGCTACAAATTTTACTAGATATTTCTTAAATAAGTTATTATTCATGCACAATGGTTTATTACAAGTTACATAGTTTTTTATTAATTATATATTTGTTAGGTAAATTATTATTTATTCTACATATTTCATTATTAAATACATTGTCCTTAAGTAAATTATTATTTATGATACATACTTGATATTTAATAATAAATTATTATTTATGCTACAAATTTTCATGTTCTTTAAATAGTTTGTTTAATAAATTATTATTTATGTTATAGAGTTTATTATGGAAAATAAATTATTAACTATGCACATAGTTTACTTTTGATTATATATTTTGTTAAATAGTTTACTTTTAATTATATATTTTGTTAAATAAATTATTATTTATGTTAAATAATTCCTTATTTGTTGTATAGTTAGTTAATTAAATTGTTTCTTATGCTACATTGTTTGTTTTGAATTAAATTGTTTATTAATTAAATAAATTATTATTTTGATACATAGTTTCTTAGATATTTGTTGAATAAATTATTATTCATTCTACATATTTTATTATTAGTTCAATTTTTTTTAAAAATAAATTATTATTTATGATACATAGTTCAATACTAATTAGATATTTGTTGAAGAAATTTTTATTTATTCTACATAATTCATTATTAGATACATTATTAGTTATATAAATTATTATTTATTAATTATGCCACATAATTTATTATTAGTTAAATATTTGTTGAGTAAATTGTTATTTATGAGATATAGTCATTATTAATAATATATTTTTTAAATAAAATATTATTTTTGTTACATATTTTACTTCATATTTGTTAAATAATAATTCGTGCACAATGGTTTATTACAAGTTACATAGTTTATTATTAATTATATATTTGTTATATAATTTATTATTTATTCTACATATTTCATTATTAAATACATTGTCCTTAAGTAAATTATTATTTATGCTACAAATTTTCATGTTCTTTAAATAGTTTGTTTAATAAATTATTATTTATGTTATAGAGTTTATTATGGAAAATAAATTATTAACTATGCACATAGTTTACTTTTAATTATATATTTTGTTAAATAAATTATTTATGTTACATAATTCCTTATTTGTTGCATAGTTAATTAAGTAAATTGTTTCTTATTTTACATAGTTGATTTCAAGTTAAATAAATTATTATTTGTGCTGCATAATTTATTATTAATTAGGTGTTTGTTGAGTAAATTATTAACTATGCTACATAATTTATTTTTATTTAGATATTTGTTGAATAAATTGTAATTTATGCTATATAGTCATTATTAATAAAATATTTGTTAAAAAAATTATTATTCTTGTTAGATAGTTTACTAGATATTTGTTAAATAAATTATTATTCATGGACAATAGTTTATTACTTGTTACATAGTTTGTTAAATAAATTAATATTTATCTTAGATAGTATATATTATTAGTTATATGTTTGTTATATAAATTATTATTTATGCAACATATATCATTATTAAATACATTTTTTCTGAAGCAAATTATTATTTATGATACGTAGTTGATATTTGATAATAATTTATTATTTACGATACATAGTTTCTTATTAATTACATAGTTTGTTTAATAAATTATTATTTGAGTTACTTAGTTTATAATTCATAATAAAATTTGTTTTTACATTCTTAAATAACCATTTACTAAACAAATTCCAAATACTCTATGTAGCATATATAATAATTTTTTTAACAAACTTTGTAACAAAATATATTTTTTTAAATGGATAGATAATTTGATATAAATTCATGAATAAGTAGCTTTTACATTATTTAATTATACAATATAAAATAAACTTACTATAATGATTAATGCTAATTTTAAAAAACATATAGTATGTATCATAAATAGTAATTTATTTAAGAGAAATATAATCAATAATAAATTATGTAGCTTAAATAATAATTTATTTATCAAACAATGCAATTTATAAAAAACTGTGTTGCATAAATAGTAATTTATTTGATAAATTATGAAACTAATAATAAACTAGGTAGCATAAATAACTATTTATCCAAAAAAAATTATAATTTATTTAACTTACAATGTAGTCTAAATAATAATTTATTATGAATTATAAACTATGTAACTTAAATAATAATTTATTTAATAAACTATGCATAAAATGTTCAACTATGAGGCATAAATAATCATTTATTAAAAAAACATTTTTTAATAAATAATAGACTACGTAGCTTAAATTATAAAGTATTTATCAAACAATGCAATTAATAAAAAATTATGTTGCATAAATAGTAATTTATTTTACAAATTATGGAACCAATAATAAACTAGGTTGTATAAACAACTATTTATCCAAAAAAAATTATAATTTATTTAACTTACTATTTAGTTTAAATAATAATTTATTATGAATTATAAACTATGTAACTTAAATAATAATTTATTTAATAAACTATGTTTAAAATATTTAACTATGCGGCAGAAATAATCAATTATTAAACAAACATTTTTTTAAATTGATAAATAATAAAAAAATTAATAAAAATAAATTATGTACATTAAATAGTAATTTATTTGACAAAATTATAATTGATAATAAACTATGTTGTATAAATATTAATTTGTTTGACAAATTTGTAATTAATAAAAAAATGTGTAGTACAAATATTAAGTTTTTTAATAAATGTCTAATTAGTAATAAACTATGTACCATAAATTATAATTTATTTAACAAACTATGAAATTAATATTGAACTCTGTGGCATAAATTATCATTTATTTAACAAAATATAAATTAATAACAAATTATGTAGCATAAATAATAATTTATTAGATATTATGACCAATGTAACACAAATAATAATTTATTATCCAAACTCTGCAATTAATTTTCTAATATGTAACATAAATAATCATTCATTTAACGAATATATAATTTATAATTAGCTATGTTTTTACATTCATAAATTATCATTTATTAAACAAATTTCAAATACTCTATGTAGCATATATAGTAATTTTTTTTACAAACTTTGTAGCTAATATATTTTTTTTACAATGATAGATAATATGAAATAAATTATTGAATAAGTATGTTTTACATTATTTAATTATACAGTATAAAATAAACTCACAATAATAATTAATGCAAATTTTAAGGAGCATGTAGTATGTATCATAAATAATAATTTATTTAACAAAGAGTTCAATTAATAAAAAGCTATGTTGCATAAATAATAATTTATTTAACAAATTATGATACTAATAGTAAACTAAGTAGCATAAATAACTATATATTAAAAAAAATTATGATTTATTTAACATACCATGTAAATTAAAAAAAAAATTATTATGAATTATAAACTACGTAAATTAAATAATAAATTTTGTAGTAAATATTCAACTATGCGGCATAAATAATCATTTATTTAACAAAATTTTTTTTTTCATTGATAGAGATTATGATATACATTCATGAATAGTATCTTTTACATTATTTAATTATAACATCCAAACTAAACTTACAATAATAATTAATGAAAATTTAGATAAAAGTAAACTATGTAGCATAAATAGTAATTTATTTAACAAAAATATTATTGATAATAAACTATGTAGTATAAATGTTAATTTAGTTGACAAATATTATTTAATAATAACTTGTGTAGCATAGATAATAATTTATTTAACAAAACAATGTAATTAATAAAAAAATATTTAGCAAAAAAAAATAATATTTCAACAAATATCTAATTACTAATAAACAATGTAGCATAAATAATAAGTTATTTAACAAACTTTGAATTAATAACAAACTATGTAGCATAAATAATAATTTATTTACCAAACTTTGAAATTAATAATAAACTATGTTGCTTAAATAATAATTTATTTAAAAACTCTTAAATTAATAATAAACTATGTAACATAAATAATAATTTATTATGAATTATGATCTATGTGACACAAATAATAATTTATTATCCCAACTCTACAATTAATTGTCAAATATGTAGCATAAATAATCATTTGTTTAACGAATATATAATTTATAATAAACTAGGTTTTTATATTCTTAAATAATCATTTACTAAACAAATTGCAAATACTCTATGTAGCATATATAATAATTTTATTAATAAATATCTAATTACTAATAAACTATGTAGCACAAATTATAATTTATTTAACAAACTATGAAATTAATAATGAACTATGTAGCATAAATAATAATTTATTTAACAAAATATGAAATTAATAACAAACAATGTAACATAAATAATAATTTATTATGGATTATGACCAATGTAACACAAATAATAATCTATTATCCCAACTCTGCAATTTATTTTCAAATATGTAGCATAAATAATCATTTGTTTAACGAATATATAATTTATAACAAACTATGTTTTTACATTCATAAATGATCATTTAATAAACAAATTCCAAATACTCTATGTAGCATATATAATAATTTTTTTAACAAACTTTGTAACTAATATATTTTTTTACATTGATAGACAATTTGATATAAATTCGTGAATAAGTTTCTTTTACATTATTTAAATATACAATATAAAAAAAACTTACAATAATGATTAATGTAAATTTTAATAAACATATAGTATGTATCTTAAATTGTTATTTATTTAACAAAAATATAATTGATAATAAACTATGTAGCATAAAAATTAATTTATTTAAAAAAAATGTAATTAATAAAAAACTATGTTACATAAATAGTAATTTATTTAGCAAATTAAGAAACTAATAATAAACTAGGAAGCATAAATAACTATTTATTGAAAAAAAATTATAACTTATTTAACATACTACGTAGCATAAATAATAATTTATTATGAATTATAAACTATGTAACTTAAATAATAATTTATTTAATAAACTATGAAATAAATATTAAACTATGTGACATAAATTGTCATTTATTTAACAAATTTTTTTTTTAAATTGAGCGATATTATGATATACATTCAAGAATAAGTATCTATTACATTATTAAATTATACCAGATAAAATAAACTTACAAAAATAATTAACAAAAATTTTGATAAAAATAAAGTATGTAGCATAAATAGTAATTTATTTAACAAAAATATTATTGATAATAAACTATGTAGTATAAATGTTAATTTATTTGACAAATATTATTTAATAATAACTTGTGTAGCATAAATAATAATTTATTTAACAAACAATTGTAATTAATAATAAAATATTTAGCAAAAAAAAATAATTTTTCAACAAATATCTAATTACTAATAAACAATGTAGTATAAATAATAATTTATTTAACAAACTTTGAAATTAATAATAAACTATGTAGCATAAATAATAATTTATTTAACAAACTTTGAAATTAATAATAAACTATGTTGCTTAAATAATAATTTATTTAAAAACTCTTAAATTAATAATAAACTATGTAACATAAATAATAATTTATTATGAATTATGATCTATGTGACACCAATAATAATTTATTATCCCAACTCTACAATTAATTGTCAAATATGTAGCATAAATAATCATTTGTTTAACGAATATATAATTTATAATAAACTAGGTTTTTATATTCTTAAATAATCATTTACTAAACAAATTGCAAATACTCTATGTAGCATATATAATAATTTTAATAAATATCTAATTACTAATAAACTATGTAGCATAAATTATAATTTATTTAACAAACTATGAAATTAATAATGAACTATGTAGCATAAATAATAATTTATTTAACAAAATATGAAATTAATAACAAACAATGTAACATAAATAATAATTTATTATGAATTATGACCAATGTAACACAAATAATAATCTATTATCCCAACTCTGCAATTAATTTTCAAATATGTAGCATAAATAATCATTTGTTTAGCGAATATATAATTTATAACAAACTATGTTTTTACATTCATAAATGATAATTTACTAAACAAATTCCAAATACTCTATGTAGCATATATAATAATGTTTTTAACAAACTTTGAAACTAATATATTTTTTTACATTGATAGACAATTTGATATAAATTTGTGAATAAGTTTCTTTTACATTATTTAAATATACAATATAAAAAAAACTTACAATAATGATTAATGTAAATTTTAATAAACATATAGTATGTATCATAAATTGTAATTTATTTAAAAAATATAATTGATAATAAACTATGTAACATAAAAATTAATTTATTTAAAAAAAATGTAATTAATAAAAAACTATGTTACATAAATAGTAATTTATTTAGCAAATTAAGAAACTAATAAAAAACTAGGAAGCATAAATAACTATTTATTGAAAAAAATTATAATTTATTTAACATACTACGTAGCATAAATAATAATTTATTATGAATTATAAACTATGTAACTTAAATAATAATTTATTTAATAAACTATGAAATAAATATTAAACTATGCGACATAAATTATCATTTATTTAACAAACATTTTTTTTTTAAATTGAGCGATATTATGATATACATTCATGAATAGTATCTTTTACATTATTTAATTATAACATCCAAACTAAACTTACAATAATAATTAATGAAAATTTAGATAAAAGTAAACTATGTAGCATAAATAGTAATTTATTTAACAAAAATATTATTGATAATAAACTATGTAGTATAAATGTTAATTTAGTTGACAAATATTATTTAATAATAACTTGTGTAGCATAGATAATAATTTATTTAACAAAACAATGTAATTAATAAAAAAATATTTAGCAAAAAAAAATAATATTTCAACAAATATCTAATTACTAATAAACAATGTAGCATAAATAATAAGTTATTTAACAAACTTTGAATTAATAACAAACTATGTAACATAAATAATAATTTATTTACCAAACTTTGAAATTAATAATAAACTATGTTGCTTAAATAATAATTTATTTAAAAACTCTTAAATTAATAATAAACTATGTAACATAAATAATAATTTATTATGAATTATGATCTATGTGACACAAATAATAATTTATTATCCCAACTCTACAATTAATTGTCAAATATGTAGCATAAATAATCATTTGTTTAACGAATATATAATTTATAATAAACTAGGTTTTTATATTCTTAAATAATCATTTACTAAACAAATTGCAAATACTCTATGTAGCATATATAATAATTTTATTAATAAATATCTAATTACTAATAAACTATGTAGCACAAATTATAATTTATTTAACAAACTATGAAATTAATAATGAACTATGTAGCATAAATAATAATTTATTTAACAAAATATGAAATTAATAACAAACAATGTAACATAAATAATAATTTATTATGAATTATGACCAATGTAACACAAATAATAATCTATTATCCCAACTCTAGAATTTATTTTCAAATATGTAGCATAAATAATCAATTGTTTAGCGAATATATAATTTATAACAAACTATGTTTTTACATTCATAAATGATCATTTACTAAACAAATTTCAAATACTCTATGTAGCATATATAATAATGTTTTTAACAAACTTTGTAACTAATATATTTTTTTACATTGATAGACAATTTGATATAAATTTGTGAATAAGTTTCTTTTACATTACTTAAATATACAATATAAAAAAAACTTACAATAATGATTAATGTAAATTTTAATAAACATATAGTATGTATCATAAATTGTAATTTATTTAACAAAAATATAATTGATAATAAACTATGTAACATAAAAATTAATTTATTTAAAAAAAATGTAATTAATAAAAAACTATGTTACATGAATATTATTTATTTAGCAAATTAAGAAACTAATAAAAAACTAGGAAGCATAAATAACTATTTATTGAAAAAAATTATAATTTATTTAACATACTACGTAGCATAAATAATATTTTATTATGAATTATAAACTATGTAACTTAAATAATAATTTATTTAATAAACTATGAAATAAATATTAAACTATGCGACATAAATTATCATTTATTTAACAAACATTTTTTTTTAAATTGAGCGATATTATGATATACATTCATGAATAGTATCTTTTACATTATTTAATTATAACATCCAAACTAAACTTACAATAATAATTAATGAAAATTTAGATAAAAGTAAACTATATAGCATAAATAGTAATTTATTTAACAAAAATATTATTCATAATAAACTATGTAGTATAAATGTTAATTTAGTTGACAAATATTATTTAATAATAACTTGTGTAGCATAGATAATAATTTATTTAACAAAACAATGTAATTAATAAAAAAATATTTAGCAAAAAAAAATAATATTTCAACAAATATCTAATTACTAATAAACAATGTAGCATAAATAATAATTTATTTAACAAACTTTGAATTAATAACAAACTATGTAGCATAAATAATAATTTATTTAACAAACTTTGAAATTAATAATAAACTATGTTGCTTAAATAATAATTTATTTAAAAACTATTAAATTAATAATAAACTATGTAACATAAATAATAATTTATTATGAATTATGATCTATGTGACACAAATAATAATTTATTATCCCAACTCTACAATTAATTGTCAAATATGTAGCATAATTAATCATTTGTTTAACGAATATATAATTTATAATAAACTAGGTTTTTACATTCTTAAATAATCATTTACTAAACAAATTGCAAATACTCTATGTAGCATATATAATAATTTTATTAATAAATATCTAATTACTAATAAACTATGTAGCATAAATTATAATTTATTTAACAAACTATGAAATTAATAATGAACTATGTAGCATAAATAATAATTTATTTAACAAAATATGAAATTAATAACAAACAATGTAACATAAATAATAATTTATTATGAATTATGACCAATGTAACACAAATAATAATCTATTATCCCAATTGTGCAATATATAGTTTATAATTAGATATGTTTTTACATTCATAAATTATCATTTATTAAATAAGTTTCAAATACTATATGTAGCATATATAGTAATTTTTTTTACAAACTTTGTAGCAAATATATATTTTTTACATTGATAGATAATATGATATAAATTATTGAATAAGTATCTTTTACATTATTTAATTATACAGTATAAAATAAACTCACAATAATAATTAATGCAAATTTTAATGAGCATATAGTATGTATCATAAATAGTAATTTATTTAATAAAAATATAATTGATAATCAACAATGTATCAAAAATAATAATTTATTAAACAAACAGTTCAATTAATAAAAAGCTATGTTGCATAAATAGTAATTTATTTAACAACTTATGATACTAACAGTAAACTAAGTAGCATAAATAACTATATTAAAAAAAATTATGATTTATTTAACATACCATGTAAATTAAATAGAATTTTATTATGAATTATAAACTATGTAAATTAAATAATAATTCATTTAATAAATTTTGTAGTAAATATTCAACTATGCGGCATAAATAATCATTTATTTAACAAAATTTATTTTTCATTGATCGATATTATGATATACATTCATGAATAGTATCTTTTACATTATTTAATTATAACATCCAAAATAAACTTAGAATAACAATTAATGAAAATTTAGATAAAAATAAAGTATGTAGCATAAATAGTAATTTATTTAACAAAAATATAATTGATAATAAACTATTTAGTATAAATATTAATTTATTTTAAAACTATAAAATTAATAATAAATTGTGTTGCATAAATAATAAATTATTTAACAAACAATTGAATTAATAATAAGCTATTTAGCACAAATTATAATTTATTTAACAAATTATGAAATTAATAATGAAATATGTAGCATAAATAATAATTTATTTAACAAAATAAGAAATTAATAACAAACTATGTAACATAAATAATAATTTATTATGAATTATGACCAATGTAACACAAATAATAATCTATTATCCCAACTCTACAATTAATTTTCAAATATGTAGCATAAATAATCATTTGTTTAACGAATATATAATTTATAACAAACTATGTTTTTACATTCATAAATGATCATTTACTAAACAAATTCCAAATACTCTATGTAGCATATATAATAATTTTTTTAACAAACTTTGTAACTAATATATTTTTTTACATTGATAGACAATTTGATATAAATTCGTGAATAAGTTTCTTTTACATTATTTAATTATACAATATAAAAAAACTTACAATAATGATTAATGTAAATTTTAATAAACATATAGTATGTATCATAAATTGTTATTTATTTAACAAAAATATAATTGATAATAAACTATGTAGCATAAAAATTAATTTATTTAAAAAAAATGTAATTAATAAAAAACTATGTTACATAAATAGTAATTTATTTAGCAAATTAAGAAACTAATAATAAACTAGGAAGCATAAATAACTATTTATTGAAAAAAAATTATAATTTATTTAACATACTACGTAGCATAAATAATAATTTATTATGAATTATAAACTATGTAACTTAAATAATAATTTATTTAATAAACTATGAAATAAATATTAAACTATGCGACATAAATTATCATTTATTTAACAAACATTTTTTTTAAATTGAGCGATATTATGATATACATTCATGAATAAGTATCTATTACATTATTTAATTATACCAGATAAAATAAACTTACAAAAATAATTAACGAAAATTTTGATAAAAATAAAGTATGTACCATAAATAGTAATTTATTTAACAAAAATATTATTGATAATAAACTATGTAGTATAAATGTTAATTTATTTGACAAATATACATTTAATAATAAATTGTGTAGCATAAATAATAATTTATTTAAAAAAACAATGTAATTAATAATAAACAATTTAGCAAAATAATATTTTTTCAACAAATATATAATTACTAATAAACAATGTAGCATAAATAATAATTTATTTAACAAACTTTGAAATTAATAATAAACTATGTAGCATAAATAATAATTTATTTAACAAACTTTGAAATTAATAATAAACTATGTTGCATAAATAATAATTTATTTAACAAACTATGAAATTAATAATAAACTATGTAACATAAATAATAATTTATTATGAATTATGATCTATGTGACACAAATAATAATTTATTATCCCAACTCTACAATTAATTGTCAAATATGTAGCATAAATAATCATTTGTTTAACGAATATATAAATTATAATAAACTTTGTTTTTACATTCATAAATAATCATTTTCTAAAAAACTCTCAAATACTCTATGTAGCATATATTATAATTTTTTTAACAAACTTTTTGGCTAATATATTTTTTTACATTGATATATAATTTGATATAAATTCCTGAATAAGTATCTTTTACATTATTTAATTATACAATATAAAATAAAATTACAATAATGATTAATGCAAATTTTAATAAACTTATAGTATGTATAATAAATAGTAATTTATTTAACAAAAATATAATTTATAATAAATTATGTAGCATAAAGAATTATTTATTTAACAAAAATATAATTTATAATAAATTATGTAGCATAAATAATTATTTATTTAACAAAAAATGCAATTAATAAAAAATTATGTTGCAGAAATAGTAATTTATTATCAAATTATGAAACAAATAATTAACTAGGTAGCATAAATAACTATTTATTCAAGAAAAAATTATAATTTATTTAACATACTATGTAGCTTAAATAATAATTTATTATGAATTATAAACTATGTAACTTAAATAATAATTTATTTAATAAAATATGTAATAAATATTCAACTATCTTTGCGGCATAAATAAACATTTATTTAACAAACATTTTTTTTACATTGATAGATATTATGATACACATTCATGAATAAGTATCTTTTACATTATTTAATTATAACATATAAAATAAACTTACAATAATAATTAATGAAAATTTTAATAGAAATAAAGTATGTACCATAAATAGTAATTTATTTAACAAAAATGTAATTGATAATAAACTATGTTGTATAAATATTAATTTATTTGACAAGTATATAATTAATAATAAATTGTGTAGCATAAATAATAAATTATTTAACAAATTATGAAATTAATAATAAACTATTTATCATAAATAATACTTTATTTAACAAAATATGAAATTAATAATAAATTATGTAACATAAATAATAATTTATTATGAATTAGGACCTATGTAACACAAATAATAATTTATTATCCCAACTCTCAAATTAATTTTCAAATACATAGCAAAAATAATAATTTGTTTTATGAATATATAATTTATAATAATCTATGTTTTTACATTCATAAATAATTATTTATTAAACAAATTCCAAATAATCTATGTAGCATATGTAATAATTTTTTTAACAAATTTTGTAACTAATATATTTTTTTACATTGATAGGTAATTTGATATAAATTCCTAAATAAGTATCTTGTACATTATTTAATTATAAACTATAAAATAAACTAATAATAATTATTAATGCTAATTTTAATAAACATATAGTATGTATCATAAATAGTAATTCCCGGTTCACACTGATGAACAATAAATTCTAGAACTTGACTTCTTGTGTGTTTAGAATTTCAGAGTAATACTTAGTCTATTAGAAAGAGGATCCAAAAATATTCAATTTAAAAAGAAAAATCACGCTCAAATCCGAACTAAGACAAAGAAGTTACGCCCGATTGAAGTTTTGACCAATTTTAGAGAATGCTGTAAATAGTAATTACGATCAGTTATAATTACAAGGGTGATTGTGTCCATTCACTCTATTGAACTACCTCAACCACTAAATTAACGTGAAATCATAATTACATACATACGTTTACTTACGTATAACTTACCCTCAATAATCTATTATGGCCCCACACGTGGCCACACATTTGCATCCCCAAATAATTCTTCAATTTTATCTCAACAATCCACCCAGTCACACATTACGATGCATTGTATATTTACGATGCATCGCACAAGGTGTGTAATATCCTGCGAACTTCACTCGAATCCCACTCAAAACACCAAACTATTTATGATGCATCACTGTATCACAAGGCATCGTAATGGGCGTTATGATATAACGTAATCACTCACCCTGTCACATTAACAAATCCATTAAATGATTACAACAATCACTCCTCCCAATTATCATTTTTATACATTCCAAGCATCCAAAAAGTGATAATTCATCACAATAAGATTCCACCTCATACACTTGAAACACAAAAATGAGAATTCATGCATTATCATACACATACTTCAAAAACCATCAAATTTACACAATATTCAAGAGTTGTCCAACTTATCATACATAGATAGAATATTGAAAGTCGCATACATACTTCTTATCCAAACTATATACAATATTTCTAAACTAATTCACATGCCACAAATCGGCATGGGCATCTATGTACATGTCTCAAAACACAAAACACTCAAAAATGAAGTTCTTCTACTCTAGGTCCAACTCATGGTTCCGCATCCTCAACCACCTCCTTGCCATGTCCTGAAAGTGTTAGTATATGGGGATGAGTAATTTAAACGGCTCAAGGTTAACATGTCGTGCAATCCATACAAGTCCACATTTCATATTCAATGCAGTAATACTAAAATATGATTCAACGACTACGTGTCATACTCCCTAGCATTTCTAGTGAAAGCTCACATTTTTTTTCATTTAAATCGTGGCGTAGGCATCAAATGTAACTTGACAACCACATAACTACAAATCATGCATTAAGACACATTTCATCATATTTGAGACATACGACATAACCAAAATCGGATTAAAATTCACACAAGTCATATAAATCACCTAAATTACACACAAGCCTTAACACGGTCTCAGAATTGGTTCACACTCACACACACAAGATACGCACCGAAGTCCCATATCTCAAGTTCATGGTTATTATGGGCTACTAACCCATGCAGTTACCACCCATCTTGAGTAAGTTTGAGACTTTTCAACCCCCAATAATATGTTCCCTGACTACTTTCCCATGAGCCACTTCTGAGACATTACCCTACTCATACAAAATACATCATATTTTGCATACACAATTACAAGTCACGATGCATTGTGTAAGAACCGTGACCACTTTTACCCAATTTTCGTTAATTTCATTTAATTATCATATTAGTGTTTTAAATGATTATTTATGTATTTTAAATGTGAAATACATGTTTAGATAACATATCTAAGGTTTGGTAAAAATTTTGGAGCGTTTGGCAAAAATTGACTTTTTCGGGTCCGGTCAATCCAAAGGCGCAGAAAATCCGAAAGTGTCGGAATGACTTCAAATTCGTAGAGTAATTTAAATTTGCGTCAATCGGAGTTACGAAACTCTGAAAACGAGTCCGGGAAAGATTAGGAAAAAGTAATGGCAATGTTGTAAATAAGAGTAGGTCATTTTCTATAACTAAAAAGAGAGAGTGCCCAGCCCTTATTTCACAAATGCATCAGTCGTGAGCAACATTAAATATACATATAAAGTAACTTCTTCTTCTTCTTCCATTCTTCATCAAAATACGCCAAAACCATAAAATGGACCAAAATAGGCCAAAATCCTAAAATGAACCAAAATACGCCAAAACCATAAATGGAACAAAAAACGTTAAAAAACCCTAAAATGGACCAAAATACGCCAAAACCATAAAATGAAACAAAAAACGTTAAAAAATCCTAAAATGGACCAAAATACGCCCCAAAACTCTAAAATGGACCAAGATACTCCCAAAAACCCTAAAATGGACCAAAATACGCCAAAACATTAAAATTGACCAAAATACGCCAAAACACTAAAATTGACCAAAATCACCCCAAAACCCTAAAATGGAACAAAATACGCCAAAATTCTAAAATGGGCCAAAATACGCCAAAACCCAAAAATGGACCAAAATCACCCCAAATACGCCAAAACTCCAAAATCACCCCAAACCTCAAAATCACCCAAAAAACGTAAAAACCACAAAATCACCCAAAATAAACCAAAACCCCAAATACGCCATAACCCGAAAATCACAACAAATACGTCAAAACCCCAAAATCACCCCAAATATGCCAAAACCAAAAATCAAGCTAAATACTCCAAAACCCAAAATATACCCCAAGTAAGTTAAAACCCAAAAATCAGACCAAGTACGCCAAAACACCAAAATCACATAAAGTAAGCCAAAACCCCATAATCACTCCAAGTAAGCCAGAAACATTGAATTAACCCAAGTACGCCAGAACCCCAAAGTCAACCCAAGTACGCAAAGACCCCAAAATCACCCAAAGTACGCCAAAACCCCAAAATCACCCAAAGCCTCAAAATCAGACCAAGTACGCCAAAACTCCAAAATCACCTCAAGTACGCTAAAATTTCAAAATCATCCCAAGTACGCCAAAACCCCAAAATCACCCCAACTATGCCAAGACCCCAAAATCACCCCCAGTACTCCAAAACACAAAAATCACCCAAAAAGAAAAAATTCCAAAATCACTTCAAATACGCCAAAACTCCAAAATCACTCCAAGTACACAAAAACGAAAAAATCACCCAAAGTAAGCCAAAACCGACAAATCACCTCAAGTACACCAAAACACCAAAATCACTCCAATTACGGCAAAACCCCAAAATCACCCCAAGTTCGCCAAAACCCAAAAATCACACCAAATAAACAAAAAGCCCAAAATCACCCCAAATACGCCAAAACCCCAAAATCACCACAAATACGAAAAAGCTCCAAAATCACTCCAAATACGTCAAAACCCCCCAAAACACCCCAAGTATGCGAAAACCTCCAGATCAACCAAAGTACCCCAAAATCCAAAAATCACCCCAATTACGCCGAAATCGTAAAATCACCCCAAGTACGCCAAAACCCCAAAATCACCCCAAGTACGCCATAACACAAAAATCAACCAAATTACGCAAAAATCCCAAAATCACCCCAAGTACGCCAAAACTCAAAAATCACCCCAAGTACGCTTAAACGCAAAAATCACCCAAAGTAAGCCAAAACCCGAAAAACACCTCAAGTATGCCAAAATACCAAAATCACTCCGAGTACGCCAAAACCACAAAATCAACCCAAGTTCGCCAAAACCCCAAAATCATACCAAATAGGCCAAAAGCCCAAAATCACCCCAATTACGCCAAAAATCCAAAATCACCTAAATTACGAAAAAACCCAAAATACGCCAAAACCCCAAAATCACCTTAACTACACGAAAACCTCAAGATCACCCCAAGTACGAAATAACCCCAAAATGACCCCAAGTACACAAAAACCTAAAATCACCCCAATTACGCCGAAATCGCAAAATCACCCCAAGTACGCCCAAAATAAAAAATCACTCCAAGTACGCAAAAATGCCAAAAATACCCAAAATAGGACAAAACCCCAAAATAACCCCAGATACGCTAAAATCCCGAAATCACCACAAGTTAGCCAAAACCCCAAAATCAACCAAAGTAAGCCAAAACTCAAAAATCACCCCAAGTACTCTAAAACTCCAAAATCACCCCAAGTACACTAAAACCCAAAAATCACCCCAATTACGCCAAAACCCCAAAATCACCACAAGTATGACAAAACACAAAAATCACCCAAAGTAAGCCAAAACCCAAAAATGGGTTCACCCCAAGTATGCCAAAACCCCAAAATCACCCCGAGTACTCCAAAACCCAAACTCACCTCAAGTTCGCCAAAACCCAAAAATCAACCCAAGTACACCAAAATCCCAAAAAATCACCTCAATTACGCCAAAACTCCAAAATCAACCCAAGTAAGCACAAAACCACAAAATCACCCCAAGTAAGCAAAAACCACAAAATCACTCCAAGTACGCCAAAACCCCAAAATCAGCCCAAGTAAGCCAAAACCCCAAAATCTCCCCAAATACGCCAAAACCACAAAATTAGCCCAAGTAAGCCAAAACCCCAAAATCACTCCAAGTAAGATAAAACTCGAAATCACCCTAAGTAAACCAAAACCCCAAAATCAACCCAAATGCGCCTAAACCCCAAAATCAATCCAAGAAAGCCAAAACCCCAAAATCACCCCAAGTAAACCAAAACAACAAAATCACTCCAAGTACGCTAAAATCCCAAAATCACCCCAAATATGCCCAAACCCCAAAATCAGCCAAAATATTTCAAAACTCCAAAATCACTCCAAGTAATCCAAAACCCTAATACGCCAAAATCTCAAAATCACCACAAGTCACCACTCGTAAGCCAAAACCCCAAAATCACCCCAATTAGTCAAAACCCCAAAATCACCAAAAGTAAGCCAAAACTCCTAAATCACCCCAAGTACCCCAAAACCCAAAAATCACCCCAAGTACTCCAAAACCCAAAATCACCCCAAGTTCGCCAAAACCCAAAAATTAACCCAAGTACACCAAAATCACAAAAAATTATCTCAATTACGCCAAAACGCTAAAATCACCCCAAGCAAGCCAAAACCACAAAACACACCAAATATGTCAAAACCTAAAAATCACCCAAAGTACGCCAAAATCCCAAAATCACCCAAAATTCACCAAACCCCAAAATCACCCAAAATATTCCAAAACCCCAAAATCACTCCAAGTAAGCCAAAACCCAAATACCCCAAAATTCCAAAATCACCTCAAGTCACCACTCATACGCCAAAATCCCAAAATCACCCAAAGTAAGCCAAAACTCTAAAATCACCCCAAGTACGATAAAACCCCAAATTCACCCCAAGTACACTAAAACCCAAAAATCACACCAATTACACTAAAACTCCAAAATCACCCCAAATACGCTAAAACCCCAAAATCACCCCAAGTATACTAAAACCCAAAAATCAACCCAATTATGCCAAAACCCCAAAATCACCACAAGTAAACCAAAACCCCAACATCACCCCAAGTACTCCAAAACCCAAAATCACCCTAAGTTCGCCACAACCAAAAAATCAACCCAATTACACCAAAATCACAAAAAATCACCTCAATTACACAAAAACTCCAAAATCACCCCAAGTAAGCCAAAACTACAAAATCACTCCAAGTACGCCAAAACCTCAAAATCATCCCAAGTAAGTCAAAACCCCAAAATCTACCCAAATACGCCAAAATTACAAAATTACCCCAAGTAAGCCAAAACCCAAAAATCAGTCCAAGTAAGACAAAACTCGAAATCCCCCCAAGTAAACCAAAATCCCAAAATCATCCCAAATGCGCCTAAACCCCAAAATCACTCCAAGTAAGCCAAAACACCAAAATCACCCCAAGTAAACCAAACCAACAAAATCACTCCAAGTATGCCAAAATCCCAAAATCACCCCAAAAATGCCCAAACCCAAAATTCGTCAAACCCCAAAATCAGCCAAAATATTCCAAAACACCAAAACCACTCCAAGTAAGCCAAAACCTAAATGCGCCATAATCTAAAAATCACCTCAAGTCCCCACTTGTAATCTTCTTCTTGAATTAATGTTGAAACAAAATTTTGAATATTTGTGGGTAACATTTCTGGAAACCCTCACGAGACTATACTCGTCCACTAGGGGGAACCTAGGGGTTTAAAGGCTTGTTGCATATGCTAAATGCAATCGTTTCTCCCATGAAAGTGGAGTTGGGTAGTTTAGTTAGTATTTGTTAGTTTCTTTTGTTTTATTCTATTGCTAAGGAACTAGCAATATGTAAGTTTGGGGGTGTGATAGGCGTTGAATGTTACGCATTCTAGCCTCTTAATTTATTTATTTTATTCTTATTTTATGATTTTACTTTGTTTTAGTGTTTTCTGTATTTTCAGGGCCTTAATGATTATTTCAGTTAAAACCAAGTTTTTGGGCTTTTAAAGAAGACGTCCAAGATGGTTAGATGAAGCCTACACCAAGGAGAATCATTCAACCATTTATTTTAACTCAATTCAGCCCAAGAAAGAGGTTCAAGAGAATTACAGCTGCTTAAGAAGGTTTCGGGCCTGAAGCCCAAATCTGCGTTTAATACAGTCTTAATCCCGTTTTGGAAAATAGATCAGAAGTCTTATTTTCGAGCCTCAAATCGACATAATTTTCGTGTAGGGTTGAACGAAATTTGATTCTACACACTTTTGTATTTCACGAAAATTCCATAAATCGGACTTCTAGTGGGTCAAAAGTTGGGCCGAAGTCAGCAGAAAAAACCCACCTGATTAGTGCTGCGGGAAACCCTAATTTATTCCTAATTGGATTAGGACTTTGGTGTATTCTCTTGGGGAAGAAAGTGAAGAATAAGAGGCTGAGTTTGGGAGACACAGAGAGATTGGAGAGTCTGAGAGGGCTGAGAAGAGAACAGAAACATATTTGCAGAGCCATTGGAGAACGAAGTCATACGCAGAAGTCATGAAGATGATGCCTTCTTCCTCAACAGTTGAAGCTTCTTCTTCTACCATGAGCGGCTAGTTCATCCACTAGGGTTTTGATGTAGCCCTAACAAAGCATCAATGGTTTGATTGTTTTAATTATTGGGGACCTTTCTATACATGCATAGATTGTGTAAATCAGAGGATTCTTATTATAGAATTGAGCAATAAAAGTCTTGTAAATTCAATCTCAATGATTTCTTATCTTGTCTTAGATATTTAGTTGTTGTTATTGAACTCAATCTCTCTTGTTTTCTGTGATCATGAGAGAGATTATTACACAATAGTAATCACTGAATATATTGTTAAGAGCTTTGATGGATTATGCCTAGAGAAGATGAACCATACTGCACCCTAGATTAGAGTAGTTAGGCAGATGGCCCATGCCAATCGAAGATAGTCCATGACTTAACCTTAATCATATGTTATCTTCTTGACGGATGAAGGTGAGCTTGTAGCCACCGACACCACTTATGCATGATGTAATTCCCCTATAGTTGATTCAATTGACCATTGATTGTGGAGTTAGTGGTGAAATCAAACACCCTAGATTTCTCTCATATTATCTTTACTATCTGTTTTACTTTGATTTATTTTATTTTACTTTTTAATTAATTTAGTTTAAAAATCAGAATTCTTTTCTTATAAATTTAGTTAGAATTAATTCAGCAATTCCAACTCATCAGACCATAATCCCTGAGGTACGATACCCCTTTCGATAGCCCTATTCTGCAAGGAATTCGTTCTATTGCGAAGTGTGAAAAATTTTAATTGATATAATTTTTGAGTCACACTCACACACGAATCAATTATGCGCAGATTCGGGCCTCAGGCCCGAAACCTTCTTAAGCAGCTGTAATTCTCTTGGACCTCTTCCTTGGGCTGATTTGTATTGAAATAAATGGTTGAATGAATCTCCTTGACGTAGGCTTCATCTAACCATCTTGGATGTCTTCTTTAAAAGCCCAAAAGCTTGGTTTTAACTGAAATAATCATTAAAGCCCTGAAAATACAGAAAACACTAAAACAAAGTAAAATAACAAAATAATCTATCACTAAGAAAATAAAATACATAAGTTAAGAGGCTAGAATGCGTAAAATTCAACGCCGATCAATATGCCAAAACACCAAAATCACCCCAAGTACGCCAAAATCTCAAAATCAACCCAAGTTCGCCAAAACCCCAAAATCTACCCAAATACGCCAAAACCCCAAAATCACTCCAACTAAAACAAAACCTCAAAATCACAACAAATAAGCCAAAACCTCCAAATCATCCCAAGTGCGCCTAAACGCCAAAATTACCACAACTAAGCCAAAATCCCAAATTCATCCCAAGTAAACCAAAATAACAAAATCACTCCAAGTACATTAAAATCCCAAAATCACCCCAAATACGCCAAAACCCCAAATTCGCCAAACCCCAAAATCATCCAAAATATTCCAAAACCCCAAAATCACTCCAAGTAAGCCAAAACCCAAACACACCAAAATCCGAAAATCACCTTAAGTCACCAATCGTACGCCAAAACCTATAACCCACCCCAACTTAGCCAAAATCCCAAAATCACCCAAAATAATCCAAAACTCAAAAATCAACCCAAGTACGCTAAAACCCCAAAATCACCCCAAGTACACTAAAACACAAAAATCACCCCAATTATGCCAAGACCCGAAAATCACCACAAGTACGACAAAACCCCAAAATCACCCAAAATAAGCCAAAACACCAAAATCACCCCAAAACCCAAAAATCATCCCAAATACTTCAAAACCCAAAATCACCCCAAGTTCGCCAAAACTCAAAAATTAACAAAGTACAACAAAATCCCAAAAAATCACCTCAATTACGCCAAAACCCCAAAATCACCCCAAACAAGCCAAAACCACAAAATCACACCAAATATGCCAAAACCCCAAAATCACCCCAAATACGCCAAAATCCAAAAATCACCCAAAGTTCGCCAAAACCCAAAAATCTACCCAAATACGCCAAAACTCCAAAATCTGCCCAAGTAAGCCAGAACCCCAAAATCACTCCAAGTAAAACAAAACCTCGAAATCACACCAAGTATGCCAAAACTCTAAAATCATCCCAAGTGCGCCTAAACCCCAAAATCACCCCAAGTATGCCAATATCCCAAAATCATCCCAAGTAAACCAAAATTACAAAATCACTCAAAGTACGCCAAAATTCCAAAATAACCCCAAATACGCCCAAACCCCAAATTTGCCAAACCCCAAAATCACCCAAAATATTCCAAAACTCCAAAATTACTCTAACTAAGCCAAAACCCAAAAATCACCCCAAATACGCCAAAACCCCAAAATCATCACAAATACGAAAAAACTCCAAAATCACCCCAAATACGCCAAAACTCCAAAATCACCCCAAGTATGCGAAAACCTCAAGATCAACCCAAGTACGCCAAAACCCCAATTACGTCGAAATCACAAAATCATCCCAAGTACGCCAAAATTCTAAAATCACCCCAAGTACGCCATAACACAAAAATCAACCAAGGTACGCAAAAATCCAAAAATCACCCCAGGAACGCCAAAACTCAAAAATCACACCAAGTACGCTAAAACGAAAAAATCACTCAAAGTAAGCCAAAACCCAAAAAACACCTCAAGTACGCCAAAACACCAAAATCACTCGAGTACGCCAAAACCACAAAATCACCCCAAGTACGACAAAACCCCATAATCATACCAAATAAGCCAAAAGCCCAAAATCACCCCAAAAAAGCCAAAATCCCAAAATCACCGACGCCTAAACCCTAAAATCTCCCCAAATACACCAAAACCCCAAAATCAACTCAAATACGCCAAAACCCCAAAATCAACTCAAATACGCCAAAACTCAAAAATCAACCAAATATGCAAGAACCCCAAAATCTCCCCAAAAAATGAAAAACCCCAAAATCACCCCAAATACACCAAAACTCCAAAATCACCCCTAGTACGCCAAAACTCCACAATCACCCCAAGCATGCCAAAACACAAAAATCACCCCAAATACCACATAATCAACCTAAATCCCCAAAATAATCCAAAAACCTAAAATCACCACCAAATACGCCAAAAAAATCACCATATAAAATGCTAAAACCACAAAATCATCCAAATACCAAAACCGCAAAATCACCCCCAAGTTCGCCAAAACTCCAAAATCACCCCAAATAAGCCAACACCCATAAATCACCCCGAATACCGCAAAACCCAAAATTCACCCAAAATACGCAACAACCCTAATATCACCCCAAATACGCCAAAATCCCAAAATAACCCCCAAATAAGCAAAGACCCCAAAATCACTCCCAAATAAGCCAAAACCCCAACATCATCCCAAATACGAGAAAATCCCAAAATCACCCCAACTACGCACAAACCCCAAAATACGAGAAAACTCCAAAATCACCCCAAATACACCAAAATTAAAAATTCACACCCAAATACACCAAAACTCCAAATTTCACCCCAAATACTCCAAAATTTCAAAATTATCTGAAAAATGCCAAAACCCCAAAATCACCCCAAACACTCTAAAACCACAAAATCACCCCGAGTACACAAATACCCAAAATCACCCCAAACACTCCAAAACCACAAAATCACCTCGAGTACGCAATTACCCAAAATCACCCCAAGTGGGGCGAAATCCCAAAATCACCCCAAGTGCGTCAAAACCTAAAAATCACCCCAATTCTGCCAAAACCCAAAATTACCCCTTCTACGCCAAAACCCCATTATCACCCCACGTACGCCAAAACCCCAAAATCACCCTAAGAACGCCAAAACATCAAAATCCCCCCAAATACCCAAAACCCCAAAATCACCCCAAATACGCCAAAACACTAAAATTACCCAACTACGCCAAAACCCAAATTCACCCCAAGTACGCCAAAACCTCCAAATAATTCCAAATAGTCAAACTTCTAAATCACACCAAATAGGCCAAAATAGCAAAATCACCCCCAAATACGACAAAACCCAAAGATAACCCCCAATACGCCAAAACCTCCAAATCATCCCAAATACGCCAAAATCACAAAATCGCCACAAATACGCCAAAATTCCAAAATCACAAGCTAATATGCCAGAACTTCAAAATTATCACAAATATCCCAAAATCACCCCAAGTACACCAAAGACCCGAAAATCACCCCAAATACTCCAAAACCCCAAAATCACCATTGATACGCGAAAACTCCCAAATCACCCCAAGTACGTCGAAACCCCCAAATCACAACAAATATGCCGAAACCCCAAAATCACCCCCAATTTGCAAGAATCCTCACCTCGCCCCAAATAAGCTAAAACCCCAAAATTCATAACTCACCCAAAATTTCCCAAAACCCAAAAATCACCCCAAAACACTAACCCAAAGAGACACCAAATCACCCCAAATACGCCTCAACCCCAAAATCTCCAACAATACGCCAAAATCCCAAAATCACCCAAAATACGCCAAAACCCCAAAATAACCCAAAATACGCCAAAACCCAAAAATCACCCCAAAAAATGCAAAAATCCCAAATTCAACACAGGTACGCCAATACTCCAAAATCACCCCGAGTACACCAAAACTCCAAAATCACCGCAAATACGCCAAAACCCCAAAATCACCCCAAGCATGCCAAAACACAAAAATCACTCCAAGTACACCGAAACCCAAAAATGACCCCAAATATGCCAAAATCACAAAGAATGCCAAAACCCCCAAATGACCCCAAATATGCCAATACCCCAAAATCACCCCAAATATGCAAAAACCCTAAAATAACCCAAAACACGGCAAATCCCAAAATTACCCCAAATATGCCAAAACCCCAAAATTACCCCCAGTCGCCAAAACCCAAAATCAACCCACGTACGCAAAAACCCCAAAATCACCCCAAGTAAGCCAAAACCCTAAAATCAATCCAAGTACGTCAAAACACAAAAATCACCCCTAGTACGCAAAAACTACAAAATTACCCCAAATATGCCAAAACCCAAAAATCACCCCAAATATGCCAAAACCCAAAAATCACCCCAAATATGCCAAAACCCCAAAGTCACCAAAGATACACCAAAACTCCAAAATCACCCCAAGTACACCAAAAACCCCAAATCACCCAAAATATGCCAAAACCCCAAAATCACCACAAAAATGACAAAACCCTAAAATAACCCCAAAATTCCAAAATAACCCCAAATACCCATAAACTCCAAAATCACCCCAAATACGCAAAAATCCCAAAATCACCATAACTATGCCAAAATCCAAAAATCACCCCAAGTAAGCGAAAACCCTAAAATCACCCCAAGTACAACCAAACCCCAAAAAAAGCCAAAATTCCAAAATTACACCAAAACCCCAAAATCACCCCTAGTACACCAAAACCCCAAAATCACCCCAACTAAGCCAAACACCAAAAATCATCCCAAATACGCCAAAACCCAAAATTACCCCTAGTACGCCAAAACCCCAGAATTACCTCAAATACGCCAAACCCCAAAAACACCCCAAGTACACCAAAACCCCAAAATCTCCTCAAGTACGCCAAAACCCCAAAATCACCAATAGTACGCCAAAATCCCAAAATCACCCCAAGCACGCCAAAACAAAAAAATCACCCCATATCACTCCAAGTACACCGAAACCCAAAAAAGATCACAAATATGCCAAAATCCCAAAACCCCAAAATCACCCCAAATACGCCAAAACCCTAAATTCACCCCAAATATGCAAAAACCGTAAAATAACCCCAAACACGGCAAATCTCAAAATTACCCCAAATATGCCAAAACCCCAAAATTACCCCTAATCGCCAAAACCCAAAATCAACCCACGTACGCCAAAACCCCAAAATCACCCCAAGTACGCCAAAACACAAAAATCACCCCAAGTACGCAAAAACCACAAAATTACCCTAAATACGCCAAAACCCAAAAATCACCCCAAATATGCCAAAACCCCAAAATTACCAAAAATACACCAAAACCCCAAAATCACCCCAAGTACGCCAAAACCCCCAAATCACCCAAAAAATATGCCAAAACCCCAAAATCACCCCAAATACGCCAAAACCCAAAAATCACCCCAGATAAGTCAAAACCCCCAAATCACCCCAAATACACCAAAACCACCAAACTACCCCAAGTACGCCAAAACACAAAAATTACCCTAGCACGCCAAAACCCCAGAATTACCTCAAATACGCCAAAACTCCAAAATCACCCCAAGTACGCCAAAACCCCAAAATCTCCAAAAGTATGCCAAAACCTCAAAATAATCCCAAATACACAAAAACCCAAAAATCAACCCTAATATGCCAAAACTCCAAAATCACCCCAAATACGCAAAAACCCCAAAATCACCCCAAGTACGCCAAAGCCCCAAAATAACCCCAAATACGCCAAAACCCAAAATCACCGCAGATACGCCAAAACCCTAAAATCACACCAAATACGCCAAAACACTAAATTCACCCCAAATACACCAAATCCCAAAATCATTCCAAATATGCCAAAACCCCAAAATCACCTCAATTACGCCAAAACCCAAAAATACCCAAGTTGCCAAAACTCCAAAATCAACCCACGTAAGTCAAAACCCCAAAATCACCCCAAGTACACCAAAACACAAAAATCACCCCTAGTACGCCAAAATCCCAAAATCACCGCAAGTACGTCAAAACACAAAATTCACCCCTAGTACGCCAAAACTCCAAAATTACCCCAAATATGCTAAAACTACAAAATCACCACAAATACGCCAAAACCATAAACTCACCCCAAATATGAGAAAACCCTAAAATAACCCCATAATCCCAAAATAACCCCAAATACCCAAAAACACACAAATCACCATAAATACGCCAAAACCCCAAAATCACCCCAAGTACGCCAAAATACCAAAATAAGCCAAAACCCCAAAATCACACCAAATACGCTAAAACAACAAAGTCACCCCTAGTACTCCAAAAATCCAAAATAACCCCAAGTACCCCAAAACACCAAAATCACCCCAAGTACGCCAAAACACCCAAATCATCTCAAATACGCCAAAACCCCAAAATCACCCCAAATACGCCAAAACCCCCCAAACCACCCCAAATACGCCAAAACCCAAAATTCACCACAAATAAGCCAGAACCCAAAAATCTCACCAAATATGCCAAAACTCCAAAATCAAACCAAGTATGCCAGAACTCAAAAATTACCCAAAATATGACAAAACCCACAAATCAACCCAACTACACCAAACCCAAAAATACCTCAAGTTGCCAAAACCCCAAAATCAACCCAAGTACACCAAAACCCAAAATCAGCCCAAGTACACCAAAACCCAAAAATAACCTCAAGTACATCAAAACCCCAAAATCTCCCCAAATACGCCAAAACCCCAAAATCACCCCAAGTACGCCAAAACCCCAAAATCACCCCATGTATGCAAAAACCCTAAAAGCCCAAAATTAATTCAAGTACGCCAAAACTCCAAAATCACCCCAAATAGGCCATAACCCAAAAATCACCCCAAGTACGCCAAAACCCCAAAATCATTACAAGTACCCCAAAACCCCAAAATCATCCAAAGCACGCCAAAACCCCAAAATAAGCCGAAACCCCAAAATCACCCAAATAAGCCAAAACCAAAATCACCCTAGATACGCCAAAAATCCAAAATTACCTCAAATACACCTAAACCCTAAATTCATCCCAAATACGCCAAAATCCTAAAATAGCCCAAAATACCCCAAATCCCAAAATCAATCGAAATATGCTAAAACCCCAAAATCACCCAAACTACGTCAAAACCCAAAAATACCCTAAGTCGCCAAAACCCCAAAATTAACCCAAATACGCCAAAACCCAAAATCACCCCAAGTACACTAAAATCCCAAAAACACCCCAAGTACGCCAAAACCCCAAAATCTCCCCAAGTACGCCAAAACCCAAAAATCTCCCCAAGTAAGCAAAACTCCAAAATCACCCCAAGTATGCAAATACCCAAAAATTAACCCAAATACGCCAAAACCCCAAAATTACCCCAAATACACCATAACTTATAAATTACCTCAAGTACGCCAAAACCCCAAAATCTCCCCAAGTACGCCAAAACCCCAAAATAAGCCAAAACTCCAAAATCACCCCAAAAATGCCAAAACCCAAAATCGCGCCAGATTCGCCAAAATCCAAAAATCACCCCAAATACGCCAAAATCGTAAATTCATTCCAAATACGCCAAAACCCTAAAATAACCCCAAATATCCCAAATCGTAAAATCAACCGAAATATACCGAAACCCCAAAATCACCCCAACTACGCCAAAATCCAAAAATACCCCAAGTAGCCAAAACCCCAAAATCAACCCAAGTACTTGATATTATTTTAAAAGTGTAAAATAACTCAAAAATGTACGAATCTATTGAAGTATAGATCGGCAAGAACGAGGTCGAACCCAAGGATATTCTTTGAGAAGAAAAGCTAATGCAAATTTAAATTAATTTAAAACTAATCTAGTTTAAACAAAAGTTGGTTGATTTGAAAGAGATTAAACTAACATGCAAATAAAATAACACAATTGAAATCAAATAGAGAAAATAACTAAGGTTTCAGATTCCACCACCATTAAATCCATGAAGCTTCTAATATTCATTTATTAATTCCTAAATTTAGAGTTGCAATCAAGAAATCAATCTATTGCTTACTCAAGATTTAACAATAAAGCACTATAAAAAATATATTAAAAAGGTAGATTTTTCTTGTCTTTACTAATGTAAAATTTTAAGCATCTTATGTATCCAATTTAATAAAAAATATAAGATCAAAGATTATCACTTGTAAGAAATACAAACCCAAGCTTAGATTAATTATAATACTTTTTAACTACCACGTATACATGATATAGATGGTGAAAGAACTATAAAATAATTAATCACAAGAAGCGAAAATCATAAGCATTTAAATCATACACATGGGAATCAATTAATGAACAAAAGAACTTCACTTCATTAATGGAGGATTCCTCCTCAACCCTAGTTGAGGAGTTTAGTTACACATAGTAGAAGAAGAAGATAACAAATAAATAAAAGAAATAATGAAATCAAATAAATAAAACCCAGATTGTCTCTCCCTTCTCTGCCCTGGCCTTCACTTGTTTTTCTCCCCTCAAAACAGCCCCCAATTCACCTCTTTATACCAAAAGAGAATACATAAAGTCCTAATCCAATTAGGAGATAATTAGGGTTTTCCCGCAGCCCTAAACAAGTAAATTTTTCTGCTGATGTTCAGCCCAAGTTTTGACCTAATCCGATTCACGAAATTTACGTGAAATACAAAAGTGTCCAAATTTGAATTTTGTTGAACTTGCGCGAAAATTAAGTTGAATTGACCCTCGAAAATAAGAATTTTGGTCCACTTTCCAAAACGGGATTAAAACTGGCAGAATTAGGCTTCAGGCCCGTAACCTCCTTAAGCAGTTGTAATTCTCTTAGACCTCTTCCTTGGTCTGATTCGAGTTGAAATATGGAGTTGAATGGATCCATTAAATTTAGACTTCTTATAACCTTCTTCTATATTATCTTTAAAAGCCCCAAAATCATGGTTTTATCCTAAATAATCATTAAGGCCCTGAAAAAAGATAGAAAACATAAAAACAGAGTAAAATCACAAATAAACTATTACTAAGAAAATCAAATATGCAAATTAAAAGGCTTAAATGCATAACATTCAACGCAGATCAGTACGCCAAAATCCCAAAATTGCCTCAAGTACGCCAAAATCTCAAAATCACCCCAAGTATGCTAAAACTCCAAAATCACCCCAAGTAGGCAAAACCCCTAAAACCCCAAAATCACACCAAATACGCAAAAACCCAAAAGTCAAACCAAATACGCCAAAACCCCAAAATCACCACAAATACGACATAACCCCAACTCACCCCAAGTACTCCAAAACCTGAAAATCATCCAAAGTACGCCAAAACCCCAAATACGCCAAAACCCAAAATCACCCCAGATATACCAAAACAACAAAATCACCCCAGATACTCCAAAATAACAAAATCACCTCAGATACGCCAAAAACTCAAAATCACCCCAAATACACCAAAACCCTAAATTCATCCCAAATACGCCAAAATCCCAAAATAACCCCAAATCCCAAAATCAACGAAAATATGCCAAAACCCCAAAATCACCCCAATTACGCCAAAACCCAAAAATACCCCAAGTCACCAAAACCCCAAAATTAACCCAAGTACGCCAAAACCCAAAATAACCCCAAGTACACCAAAACCCCAAAATCACCCCAAGTACGCCAAAACCCCAAAATCACCCCAAGTATGCAAAAACCCTAAAATCCCAAAATCATCCCAAATACGCAAAAACCCAAAAATCAACCCAAATACGCCAAAACTCCAAAATCACCTCAAATACACCATAACACCAAAATCACCCCAAGTGTGCCAAAACCCCAAAATCATCAAAAGTACGCCAAAACCCCAAAATTACCTAAAATAAGCAAAAACCCAAAATCACCCCAGATACGCCAAAACCTCAAAATCAGCCCAAATACGCCAAAACCCTAAATTCACCCCAAATACACCGAAACGCTAAAATAACCCCAAATACCCCAAATCCCAAAATCAACCGAAATAAACCAAAACCTCAAAATCACCCCAACTACGCCAAAAACCAAAAATATCCCAAGTCGCCAAAACCCCAAAATCAACCCAAGTACGCCAAAACCCCAAAATCGCCCCAAGTACGTCAAATCCCCAAAATCACCCCAAGTATGCGAAAATCTCAAAATCACTCCAAGTACGCAAAAACCCTAAAACCTCAAAATCACCCCAAATATGCAAAAATTCAAAAATCACCCCAAATACGTCAAAACCAAAAAATCACCCCCCGAACGCCAAATCCACAAAATCACAGCAAGTACGCCAAAATCCAAAGATCACCCCAAATACGGCAAAATCCCAAAATCACCCCAAATCCCCAATATCACCCTAAATACCCCAAAACCCAAAATCATCCCCAATACCCCAAATCCCCAAAATCACCCCAAATACACCAAAACCCAAAATTCACCAGAAATACGCCAAAACTCAAAAATCATCCCAAATACGACAAAACCCCTAAATCACCCCAAATACGCCAAAATCCCAAAATCACCCCAACTACACCAAAACCCAAAAATACCCCAAGTCGCCAAAATTTCAAAATCAACCGAAGTATGCCAAAAATGAAAAATTAAGCCAATTACGCCAAAACCCCAAAATCAGCCCAAGTACGCCAAAACCCCAAAACCACCTCAAGTACGCCAAAACCCCAAAATCTCCCCAAGTATGTAAAAACCCTAAAACCCCAAAATTACCCCAAATACGCCAAAACCCAAAAAGCACACCAAATAGGCCAAAACCCCAAAATCATCCCACATACACCAAATCTCCTAAATCACAGCAAGTACACCAAAACCCCAAGATCACTCCAAATACGTCAAAACCCCAAAATCACCCCAATTACGCCAAAACCCCAAAATAACCCCAAGTACCCAAAAACCCTAAAACCCCAAAATCACCCCAAATACGCGAAAACCCAAAAAGCACACCAAATACACCAAAACCCCAAAATCATCCCACATACACCAAATCCCTAAATCACAGCAAGTACGCCAAAACCCCAAGATCACCCCAAATACGCCAAAACTCCAAAATCACCCTACGTACGCCAAATCCCTAAATCACAGCAAGTACGCCAAAACCCCAAAATCACCCCAAGTACGCCAAAACCCCAAAATCTCCCCAAGTATGCCAAAACCCAAAATCACCCCAAGTACGCAAAAATCCTAAAACCCCAAAATCACCCCAAATACATAAAAACCCAAAAGTCACGCCAAATACGCCATAACCCCAAAATCACCACAAATACGCAAAAAAACCTAAAATTACCCCAAATACGCCAAAACCCTAAAATCACCCCTAGTGCACCAAAATCCCAAAATCACCCCAAATACGCCAAAACCCAAAAACCACCCCAAATACGCCAAAACCCCAAAATCACCCCAAGTACGCCAAATCTCCTAAATCACAGCAAGTACGCCAAAACCCCAAGATCACCCCAAATACGCCAAAATCCCAAAATCACCCTACGTACGCCAAATCCCTAAATCATAGCAAGTAGGCCAAAACCCCAAAATCACCCCAAGTACACCAAAGCCCCAAAATCACCCCAAATAGGCCGAAACCCAAATTCACCCCAAGTACGCTAAAACCCCAAAATCACCCCAAGGACGCCAAAACTCCAAAATCACCACAAATATGCCAAAATCCCAAAATCATGCCCAATTACGCAAAAACCCCAAAATCACCCCAAGTACGCCAAAACACCAAAATCACCTCAAGTATGCCAAAACCCCAAAATCACCCCCAAATAAACCAAAACCCCAAAATTACCCCAAATACGCCAAAACCCCAAAATCAACCCAAGTACACCAAAACCCCAAAATTAACCCAAGTACGCCAAAACACAAAACTCACCCCAAGTACGCCAAAACCCCCAAATCCCCCCAAGTATGCCAAAACCCCCAAATCACCCTAAATACGCCAAAACCCAAAATTCACCCCCAAATACGCCAAAATCCCAAATTCACCCCAAATACATCAAAACTCCAAAATCATCACAAATACACCAAAACCCTAAAATCACCCCAAATAAGCCAAAATTACCAAATCACCTTGAGTACGCCAAAACCCCAAAATCACCCCAAGTGCGCCAAAACCCCAAAATCATCGCACACCCGCCCACAATGGTCACTACAATCCACCCCCTATGAGGCCCAACATCCTCGTCAGCCCATCACACCCGCACACAATGGTCACTACAATCCACCCCCCTATGAGGCCCGACGTCCTCGTCAGCACACTTCCAGCTGGGTTCAGGCTCTGAACCAACTATAACATTTCGCTCTAACACATGGTATGATATTGTCTACTTTGGGCCCAAACTCGCACGATTTTGCTTTTAGGTTTTACCCCAAAAGGCCTCATACCATTTGGAGAGAACATACTACATATAAGCACATCCCCTTCTCCACACTCAGGCAATGTGGGATTGAGCACCCTATAGCCTGTCAGTATGGTAGCTCAGCCTAATGTCTTTTCTTGCACCCGCCCACAAGAGTCACTATAGTTTTGATAAATCATGTTAAGGAAAAATGTATTAAACTACACAAAATGTTAGGGTAGTTAGGTGGATAGTCCATGTTAACCAAAGATAAGTTATAAGTAACTGTATTAATTGAACTTCTTTATGGTTTTGTAGTGAGCTTGTAGCCACACAATTTAGTTGATACCTAGAGTGGTTCCATAATTAATCATTGTTGATGCTAGTGGTGAAGTCAATTCCTTAGACCTTTTCTCTCTTGATGCCTTACCTTGCTTAGTTTACTTTTGCTATTATTAATTCACAAGTCATTTTTAGATATAGAAACATTGATCTTCTCCTCTTGAATTAAAATAGAACTAAACTTGATAACCAAATAGTACAACCTAATCTTTTTACGCAAGTATTTGAGGTTCGATATCCTACAAGGATTTGTTCTATTGCGAGTAGTAAATTTAATTGATAATCACTTAACCACGATTATTATGCTCCATTCAAAGTGTTGACAGACCAATTTCAGTAATTATGGCTCAAACTTTCACTTCTTGTTTTTATTTAGGATAAATTACACTCACCTCTTCCGAGGTTCACTGTAATAACACTATGTTCCCCCATTGACTTCTCTGGTCAAAAAATTATGCTTTGTCTCATTAACGAAAATTACAAAATAACTTACATACCCTTAACTTTTTAAATAATTAAATGACCGTAAGACACATTGTTTTGTCCTCTCTCCTATTTTTTAATTTATTTTTTACCAATTTCTCTCTCTTAAAAGAAAAAACTCGTTTAGAAATATGTATACAAACACATAAAGATCTGTGTATATACTGTGGTGGTCGAGCGTAATGGTTGAGTTGAAGATTTTTTATTTTATTTTATTTTTTTGGCTGTGTGGTAAAGTACTTGATTAGAGAGTTTGAGAGAGAGAGAGAGAGAGAGAGAGAGAGAGAGAGCTCCTTTTTGCGGTGGATACTAGCTTAGCCAATAATGTTGACCGTAAATGGTGGAGGCTAGTGTGGCCCATGAGAGAGACTTTTTACGCCGTTAAACATTACAATAAAGGACTACAATGCAACCTCCATTGTTGATCAGAGGAAGAACACGTGATAACAAAGAGAGAGAGAGAGAGAGAGAGAGAGAGAGAGAGATGGGTGAGGAGGGGTGGAGAGAAAGGGTGGGGTTGTGTTAGTTAATATCATTGCAAGGCATTCTAGTCATTTCACTTATAAATTTTTTAACTATAAATTACATTATAAAATAAGGAGCAAATATTACATTTCATACAAAATTTAAGGACATAAGCTCACTATTGTCAATAAAGGTCAGTATTAAGGCCCATTTTGACCACCGTGTGTAATTATTGATCAGAATAAGAGCATGTATTAGAGTTTTAGATGTGGAAGCACTTAAAAGAATTTAAAAAATGAGAGGAAAAGGTCCATTGCTACGAGTCCTTTCTTTTCTTTTAGAAAAGATAAAAGGGTCCAAAACTCCCCATGTGGTTTTAAAAAGGTGCAATAAACCTCCCTATGTCATATTTTGGATCATATCACACTCTCAGTTTTACAAAAGTGAGCAAAGTACCCCCTTTTACACATATTCTCATTTTCTATAACTATTTTATCATTTCTATTATTATAAAAAAATAAAGAAAAATAGAGAGAAGAGGGGTTTTTTTATATTAAGTTTTATTTTACCTTAATAAAAAAAAAGATGAGTTTTTTTTTCTAGGAAAAAAAATTTCAGAAAAAAACTAAAAATGCACAATTATATAATAAAAGTTTTTAATTTTTTTTTTTGTTTTTCGGAAATTGTTTCAGTAAAATTTTCCATTAGAAAGAGAGGAGTTTTTTTATATTAAGTTTTTCTTTACCTTAATAATAAATAAAAAAAGATGAGTTTTTTTCCGGGAAAAAAATTCAGGAAATAATTTTCGGGAAAGAAAATTAAATACGCACAATAATAAAAAAAATTGAATTTTTTTTTTTTTTGAAAAATGTTTTATTTTCATAAATTATATCTCTTTCTAATAAAATTTTTTCCAGAAAACATAAAAAAAAAAAAATATTATTATGTAATTGTGCATTTTTAGTTTTTTTTTTCCCCAAAAAAAACTCCTTTTTTTTATTAAGGTAAAAAAAAAAAACTTAATATAAAAAAACCTCTCTTTTCTCTATTATTTTTTTATTTTTTATAATAATGGAAATGATAGGTCATAGAAAATGAGATATGTGCAAAAGGAAGTATTTTGCTCACTTTTGCAAAGATGAGAGTGTGATATATATGATCTAAAATATACCACAAAAAAATTTATTACATCTTTTTAAAATCACATGGGTGTTTTGAACCCTTGTGCTAAATGATAAAAGTGATAATAAGTTAGCGTTGTGATCTCTTTTACATGAGAAATGGATCCCGCGATAGCTTTTATTTCAACAATCGTTTGACACAAAACTCTAATCACAATAAGTTGATAACACAAAATCCTTATTCTAATTCTTTGGACATTAAAAAAATAATTTTACAAGTTGCAAATTCTTTTGTTATCTCATAGACTCAGACTCTCATTTCGTAACATTTTTCCAGCAACGCTTTTCTTGCATAAAAGACGATTTGTTAGAATTCTATAACCAAATGAGGTATATATCTGATGTGGCTGAGATGCGTTAACAAGAGGTAAGAGTACGCATAAATTTTCAAATTTCATTCAAATTCAACCTTTAATATTTTAGAACAATAATTTGATGGTATTTAGTATCAGATTTAGAATTTGATTGTCCACAGAAATAAATCACCTTATTTATATATAAGAATAAATTACACTGACCTCTAATCTAAGTAGGTTAAATAACAATGACCTCATATGTTTTCAAAAATAACATCTACCTCTACAATTATATAACACCGACCTCTACAATGATCTCTCCTCTAAATAGGCTAAATAATGCGATTAACCAAAATTGTAAAATGACAATAATGCCTATAAATTTTTATGCATTGATTATTCATAAAAATTCAGTCATACAAAAAGTCAAAAAAATGCCCTTTTGTGAATACAAAGATGGGAAGACTCTTATGTCTTTTTGTCAAAAATGCCATTTTATGCATTGTTTAGGACAATTCTAACCTAAACAAAAGCAAGAATCAACATGCTTATGGTCCGCGCTGGTGACTCTTACCATACCATATATACTTCCCAATTCAGTTTCATTGCAACATCACCAAGCAACTTCCCATTTCAGTTTCATTGCAACATCACCAAGCAACGTTCTTCCACTGGTTGAACTTATAGAGACGAACTACGCTGTTAAGTTTTTTTTTTTTCCTCATATATATATATATATATATATATATATATATATATATATGAGGAAAAAAAAAAAACTTAACAGCGTAGTTCGTCTCTATATTCCTAAATTATTCTCCAACAAAATAAATGAAAAAAGAAACTATAGAGATGATGATGCAAGAGAAAAAAACAAAATTTGAATAAAAACATACTTGTTTATCATATCTGAGTCATTTTTTTCACCGGATTTAAAAAAAATTCTATCTAACATCACGTTAGAACAATTCTTCCAAGAGCACGGGATGATTCTGGATGATTGAACAAGCCGACTCTGCCACGGGATCCGACTTCGATCACACCGCACAAGATCAAAAATTACGATCAAAACAACAATAATCAGTCAACCGATGACAAAACTATTGCCATTAGCGATGCGGGTGATGAAAGTGATGGATTTGTTAAAGATAATGCTACTCAAGCAGAATTCGTAGGCAGAAATATTTACATCCATTGGATGCATGTGGTGAGTGTATGTGGTGGAGCCTACCACATGAATCTAATGGATCCAAAAGTTTCTGCTTGTGAATTCTGCCTAAGAATTCTACCCAAGTAGCATTACCCATTTGTTAAACCCCGGATGGTACATATTGCAAAAAGTTCGGAGTGCAGCGGAGATCAAGGGGTTGATGGATGAGACGTGATGTCAGAAGCAATCGTCTTATCTGAGGAAATACCACAATAACTACCAGTATATCAACGCCGCCCCCTCCAACGGGTATCCACAGCCGGGCCATGGTGTCTCCATCGCTTAATTCTACGACAAGAACAAGTTTTCACAAGAAGATGAAAAGAAAGAAGAGAGAGTTGAGATTTAGGATTATGCTGATGAGATTGATTATGGGGTTGAGCTTGATTTTGGTGACCAAATTAGGGCTTTTTAAGGGAAGAAAAAGTGAGGAAGAAGAGGGCATTTTTGTTAATTTATTTATGTTAAAATAAGGGTATTTAAATAATTGAATAAATTACACTCACCTCCCTCTAAATAGGCTAAATACTAGAGACCTCCCTTATCTTTTCAAAAATAACACTAATCTCTCCTAAGCATCCTATTCCATAATCGTTTGGCTTGACTCCATAAAAACATCCAATTCAGAGCCTCGACTCCATAAAAACTCGCCGGTTGGAAGAATTGAGGAATTCCTTTTTCCCTGAGCATCCTATTCCATAACCGTTTGGCTGATTTATAGCCGCACCGGCATGACATGGACCTCCCTCGGTAGCTTAAGATTCAACAAAACGCTACTCATGCGACCTAATTAAAATCTACATCAGCGCCTTACACAGTACAAACTTGGACATCACACCTGTAATAATATGGCAAACAATGGGTCCAATGTTATCAACATAACGAAGCCCTATGACATAGTGACCACAAACAAGTTTATCATTATTCCACACTAATATGGATGGAAGGGAAGGACATATGTTCTTACCCTACTGCAAGACCTCGTCTACTTTAAAAAATCTTTTATTACAATGCCATCCATATCGTCTTTAAAAGCTTACCCTATAGAAGAGACTGCTATCTAGTTCAAATGGCTACAAGAAAATGCATTAAGTTGTCAATCACCAAGCAAAATCTCTCCAGTCTCAAGTTTTGAAGTCCACGAGTTCATCTTAGCCAGGGGGCCAGTTCATTTGTCTTCCCCCAAGGAGGTGAATATGAAGGTGATAAACAGATTGACCTGTCAAAAACATTTCACATCAAAATGACTGGGAAAACAATTATATATAACTCAAGATGTAGGAGAAAATGTAGAAAGACTACGAACATCCATTTGGACCATCATTGATCACAAGTCTGAATCCATCTTCAAGGCCTTCCTGCTTAGCAATGAGTTTGGCAGTATAAAGAAGGTATCCAAGAATCTCACAGTGCCTCTCCTCAGCCTGGGAAGCAAAGCTAATATGATGAAATGAACATGACTACCAAAAGACATGAGAATTGGCTTATTTCGTTTTCCTTCTTTATTTTCTATTTTTTTTAATCTTTACAAAAGCAAAAGACGCCAAAAATAATAATAATAATAATAAATAAATAAATTCAACTCCACACAATGGTATCATCTCGTTCGTGGTCTTCTCACCAGCGATTGTTGTCATCTCGCTGTTGTCTCGTCGACTTCTCACTCTGGTAAAGTCAACCTCTTTCTTGGACAACATTTCACGCACATTTCTAGCTATCTGGGTTACAATCTTCTGTTTTTGATATTAGGGTTTTTGGAGGTGGTGATATCCTAGCCTTTCTGTTCTATAAAAACCTTGTATAATTGGGTTATATAGTTAACAGAAAATTTTGTTGAGACAATTATTCTGCTTCAAATCTAGCATTTTGGTTCTGTTCATTGCCAACCACTGGGCTGAATTGTTGGATTACTGAAGTTATATGCTTTCCTTGTTATAATCCATTTTATTGTAACACAATACATATATATATACATTTATGAGAAGGTGAGTTATCTAATCGGCCGGCGGCTGAGGTTTGCGAGATGAGAAGGCTTTAGAAGATTGCCGATCGGAAAGTCTACGGCCATGAATCTGAGTATGTGAGCTGAACAAAAGCAGCCACTTCTCAAATAACTACTCTTATCATCACAGAGATACAATAATCTCTGTTTTATACAAAACTTGTGGAGAGAGAGAAATTTAGACAGAGGGAGAGTAAAGTAGAAGTAGAAGAAGAAGAGATGATGTGGTTCTTAATTGGCAATGATGTATCATATCAAAGTTTTTAGATATAATAGCATTTGTCCTTTCTTCAGTCGTCCTTTCATTTCCAACCACTAAATATAATACATTTGATCAACTTAAAACAACTACAAAGTCAAGAATTTGAGTGTCTGTAGTGGCATATAGGGTTCAAAGATTTATAAGTAGAAAAAGAGCTACTGCTTGAAAGAGAAGAATGTGACAAAGGTCTAATCAGATGTTCAAGAGTGGTCATATGATCAAGGTCCAATCACTTTAGATTACACCGAGTTCTTTAAACTTATTTTAATGAACCATGCAGAAATATAAGGAGGCTGTAACTTTTTCTGTATTTGAGCAATGGGAAGTTCACAATAGGGGGATTTAATTGGGTATTAAGAATTCAAGATTTCAGGAGGCTGTAGCTTTTTCTGTATCTGAACAATGCGAATTTGGAATGGTTATCAGTAGGTTTATCTCTTTCGTGCTATTGTCAGATTGTTCATTAAAAATATTTATGGCCTCATTTGTAATGTCGCCTTTTTCTTGTTCTTTTAGCAGTTCGCTGGTGATTTGATGTTGCAGTTTTATACATTTGAATTCTTCTCTACTTTCTTTGACTGATATGCTCTTGTTTGGCTTTCCCTAAACTTACACCTTCTTCCTGGATTATTTTTCTTTTTTTTCTATTTTTTCAAAAGCAAAAGCAAGCTAAACGAGTTATCTATCTAAGACCTTATCACTTAAGCCACACTACCATATCTTATACTTCTTTCAACCATGTTAACGACTTCCCCTATATTACCCTCAATTTGACTACTTTACTCTTCCTTGTGGTGCAATTATTAATCTTTGGTGCATCAATTTTCTTTATTATCTCCCATATATGCCACTTCAACTGCTACACGAATGTATTCATTTTCAATTGTCCTTTATCGTCTTACCATACATCCATCTCAATTTTCGCACATCTCCCACCCTCATTTTACAAACATATTTTTTATTAATCCAACATTTTGTCATAAATTATAATTGGTCTAATAACCATTTATTAAATTTAACTTTAATTTTAGAACTATATGTTGATCACATTATATGCTAGAAACACTTCCATTTAACCATCATGTTTTCATTATACAAGTAACATCATTTCTAGTCTCCCCCTCTATGTTAATAATTAATAACATAGGTAATGAAACTCACTTTTTGGTATCTCTTCACCCTTGATTTCTATTACAACCCCTGTTATATTGTTATTTTTACCAAATTCAGATACAGTTGCTTTCTAGAACTCTTTGTGCAACTTAGATTACCAACTAAAAAAAAAGTTAATTTGGGTAAGCTTTTCTGAATTTAAAGCCTTTTCGACATGGCATAGTATATGATCAAAGTTAACAAAAGGGAATAAATAGATAACATATTCATAATTGGGACTTGGGAGTCGGGACAAAAAGCAATTTGTGGGGTCTCGTCTCATTTTCTCCATAAAATCACCATAGTTATCAAGTCATTCTATAAAAAGGCATGAGAAAACAAGCTATTGAGAAATACCTTAGAGAGACCAGTCAAGCCATCCTTAACTTTGGGAATTATCACAATGTGTGTAGGAGCTTGGGGAGCTATGTCCCTAAAGGCAAGAACCTGCAAACAATACCAAAAGAGAGAACATAGGCCAATGCATGTTGACCACTTTAAAACTTAGATTTTAGTCAATTGGATATCATGTTGACAAACATTACCACAAAAGTGAAGAAAACGATAAGAAGTCACCCAATAGCTAGAACACACAAGAAGACATTTACCAAGAATTTGCTTGAATAAAGAGGGTGTATTGCATGATAGGCTATTTCAGAGCATTGTTAATTGTTTAGTAAACAGACTCAACTCACAGCAAATTCACATGTCAAGCAAAGGAAATCTTATGGTCTAGCTTGTAATGTATAAGAGTAATCTGAAGCCAGATGTCTTCAAACTTTTCTAATACAGATCACATCGTACACACTTTTCATCCAAAGTAAGAAAGCAACAACAAAGTCCTTATAAGAGTTTCGAGAGAAGTAAGATTCCTATGCCTCAAAGTTTCAGGCCTATAAGAATTTGATGTGTCTGTTACCCAAATATTGACCCAAGAGGGGGTGAATTGGATCTAATGGTAAAAAAATGGAAGCATCTTCGATTATTATTTCATACAAATGACATTCAAGTAGATATAAGAATTTAAGAACAAGTATGCACAAATAATAATGAAAGGAGTTAAGGGATAGAGAAAATCAAACTCTGCAATATAACGAGGTTCAGCACTCTCGCCTGTGTCCTTGCCTCAAGATACCCTTTTTTTGGATTCCTCAAATCCACTATGGGACTCTCCTTACAGGTGGAGAGCAAACCTTTTACACACTCTTCTTGCGGTTGAATAGTCAACCGTTACAAGCTATCCCAAGCTCCCTTGCCAAGTGCAATTTTATTCACCTGGTCTTTACTTTAGGCTAGATGAGTCAACTGATGACAAAGGACAAGTCAATTGATGCTAATTGTCCTAGAGTCCTCCAATTCACTGCACAAGATCAGTCAACTGATTTTGAGTAATCAGTTGACTGACTTCTTTGAAGTCAGTAATGGCAACTCTCTGGATATTATGAGTCAACTGATAGATCATGATGAGTCGACTGCTTATTTTAAGCTTTCAACTAGTGAAGGCTCTGGACCTTATGAGTCAACTGGCCCAATAAGAGCAGTAGACTGATTTGCTCATTTTGATAAATGCAAGTCTGTTTGAGACTAAAAATGAGCCTAAGTCGGTCGTCAAGCAACTAGGGCCTTATAATTTGGTTCAATCAAATCCAAGGCCTATTGCTAAGTGTCTAGAGACCAAACAAATGATATGAATGCTATGCATCGGGTCCTAGTTACTAAGTTATAGATTTTGAGCTTTAAGACAAGTTATTCAAAAATAGCTTTACCACTAAGTTCTAACTCTCACCATAGACTATCTACCCATAATCTTCATCTTAGACTTCAATGTCTTTTGAGCTTCAAATTCATCTTTAAAACTTGGATCCTTCCAGGTTTTGCCATAGATCCATAAGCTCACTTGAGTTTAAGATAAACCTATTGAATACACTCAAGTAGATATTAGCACAACACTACCAATGGTTTGTTATCATCAAAATAGAAAACATCTCTACTTCAATATAGCAAATAGAAAACATCTCTACCAATAGAAAAGGCATCAAATAGGGCAAATAACACAACATTACCTTATCATCCTCGTAAACAACATTAGACGGAATTTCTTTGTTAATGATTTTGTCAAATCTGCACGTTATACAATAAAGAAAGATAAGTTGTATGAACATCTTAATGAAGATATTTAAATTGAAATTTCCAGCTCCAACATCTTTGCTTGCAATTTAAAGCATAAGAGAAGTACTCCTAATAAAAATAAGGCATTTCTGAACATTAAACTCAACTCAATTGAACTCAACAAAGCCTTCTCCAACTACTTATCACAAAAAAAAAAAAAAAAAAGTACCTTTTCCTACTATTTGGGGTCGGCTAAGTGAATCTTTTTTCGTCATTCCACTCTATCTAAGGTCATAGCCTCATTTAAACAACATGTTATATCTTTCCAAACTATTTCAACCCATGTTATTTTTGGCAATGCCCTTTTCCCTGAAATTACCGTCAACAAAGACCATGGCACCTTTCCTAATTGGTGTAGCTATTGGTCGTTGCAGCACATGGCCAAACCATCTTAATCTCTCATTTTATCTCCAACCACTGATACTTCAACCATAAGCTCATTTTGTCTACCACACATCCATCTCAACATTTGCATTTCTGACACACTTATTTTATGAAAACATTTCCTTTTAGCCGCCTAACATTTTGTCTCGCAAGGCATGATTAACATCATCTCAATTTATAAAATTTACCTTTCAATATTAGAGGTATACACTAATCACAGAAAATGTCAGAAACACATCTATGTTACAACTATCTTGCTTAAATTTTATGATTAACATCGTCTCAATTTCTCCATCTCTATACATAATCGAGCCTAGGTAGCCGAAATGTTTCTATCTTGGTACCTCTTAACCCTCAATCTGCACTGCATCCCTACTTATATTTCTAGTTTTACTAAAGTTGCATTCCACATTTAATTTTAATCTTAGTTATCTTAAACCCCGTTAATCTTAAGTTCTCTTTGACCCTCAAATTTAGCACTTATCCTTGCCCTAGTTTCATTCATCAAGATGACACTATCAAGGTAAGAAGGTAAAGGTTAATTGTGATCCTTAATGTAAACCTATGTGATTAAACCTATGTGATTGGAAATTCACTTGTTTCTCCTTCAGTTGTTGTCATTGTTTCGTCATATATGTTCGCTAAAACTTCAATATATATATATATATATTAGTAACTCCTTTATTATCATCTCCGTGAATCATATCATAGACTTTCTCCAAACCTATAAAAACATATTTAGATATTTCAGTTTCACACTATATAATTCCATTAATCTCCTCAATGAACATATAGCTTCTGCCTAAGAAGCACGAACACTTCTATGAAGGTATTGTGTTTGTGTCAAACACTGTGTCAAAGTCCGACACTTCATGGTCAACACATTCCAGACACTCGACCAACACATCTCACACTCTTTGTCTTATATAAAACAAACACATGACAGTCTTGAACAACATTATGCGCATACATCAAAGTGCAACCTCCTTGTCTTTAAAAAATTGACATTAAACACATGTCAAAGTACGTAATGAAAAGAAAAAAAAAACATAACCATAATGGCAAGATAGGATAGTAATGCCATATATAATATAAGATATTCTTCTTGACATTCGAATAGCTTCAACTTCTAACTTATGTAACTTTAGTATAGAAATTATAATTAATTAAAGTTCCATGCTCAGTTAGGTAGAGCACCTCGTGTACACACGCGCCACTATTTTTCAAGGGAGTATGCGCTAGTGCCCTAGAAGGGCACTCCAGAACCCGCCATATGGAACTATCAAATCACGGGTGACTCACTTTATCAGGATGGGAGGAATTACTTAATCGGCACATCCCTTTAGTTCGTCTTAGAGAATGGAATTAGGAGGCAATAATAGAGCACCCAAGCGAAGTGTCAAGAACCTGATCAGGGTATTATCGGGAACTCCTCCTCAACAAAAATCGAACTCTTCTTTGGTGTCAAGGTAATAGCTATGAAGAGTTATTGACTAATCCTCACTTACGCAATTCTTGAGTTACGAGGATCGATCTAATGGGCATTGGGCACGAACGGTATAACAAGGAAAGCTTCTTCAACAGCTTCCCCGTTATGTAGTCATCTGCCTTCCCCAGGGGCCCTTCCCAAATTCAAAAACAAAATGATCCCTCCCTCGAATTCTTTTTTTACACAATTCTTGAATTACAAGGATTGATCCAATGGGTATTGGGCACAAACTGTATAAAAAGGAAAGCTTCTTCAACAGCTTCCCTGTCATGTAGTCATCCGCCTTCCCCAGCCCCCTTCCCAAATTCAAAAACGAAATGATCACTACCCCGAATTCTTTTTTTTAGGCCTCCTCTTTCTGTTGAAAAGTCGTTGCTTGCCCCTGAAAGCCTAGCTATTTCCTACTTGGTCCCCTGGCGCAGTGGAGGTTTCGTGCTCACTAATCGATTTACTTGCCCGACACCCACCAAAAGAGTTCCTAGAATTTCACTGCTAGCAAAAAACGGAAGGTTGGGCACCCTTGCAACTTCTTTAATTGTCTTATTCAATAGATATAAATGAAATTTTATATTTATATTTGTTGTGTCCACGTTGTGTTTGTCTGTATCCTACTTTTTTATAATTTGACGTGTCAGCGTATCCGTGTCATATCGTGTTCGTGTTCCATATCAGTGTCCATGCTTCTTAGGCTTCTGTTGTTAACCTCCCAACATAAATCTAAATTGATTGTATGACTCATTAATTGGATACCATGATAATTTGAACATTTTTTTTGTAAGTAAAATTAGCCTCTCTTTTTTATAATTGTTAACCTGCCAACAAATATTTTTTTCAAAAAAAAAAGGTGCTAGAATACTTTTAGGCCACTAATTAGCCTTTTTCTATATTTGTTATTATCATATCAAACAATTTTGTTAGGCATGAGAAGCCATCATTATCTAAGCGCTTTCAAGCCTCAATATGAATGTCATCAGCTCCTATTTATCGGAAAAAAAAAAAAAAAAAAGGAATGTCATCAGGTCCTAAACTCTTACCTAATTTTATCTCAATGTATATTTTACCTCGCATGTACTAAACTCACAGAAAAAAAATGTTCTCTTTAATTTCCCAATTATACATAGGATCTCGATGAGTGTTTCTCTCTCTAGCCTATCCCTCTTTCATTCTTTCTCAGGCATCGGAGTCTTCTACTACAGCGACCCTTAGCTCTTTTCTCCTTCCTTTCTTCTTCCGTGCCAGAGTCTTCTACTCCGGCAACCTCTTTTTTTTCCATCCTTTCGGCTCTATTTCGCTTTTTTAGGAATGATCGCTGAAGGTTCGCAGTGGTAAGCGTTTAATAGTGGTATAATGATGTCGTTCGCCGAGGTTGCTAGGTTGCCTCATCTTTCTCAAAGAGGAAAGGCAACAGTATCTCATTCCCAGAGAGGGCCTTCAATTACGCTGGATGACGACTCAATATGGAGATGAAGAGAAGTCTTACGCACTTGTTTGGTGGGTAAGTTTGACAGAGATGTTGGAGATAGGGAGCATATTGCAGATTGGGCGTCTCGAAGATGGCGGATCTCCTGTGGAGTCCGAGTGAGTGTTTGAAAGGCTATCCGTAAAGGTGGGATGAATTTTCAAAACACATTCGCTTCAAGGTGAAGTGCAGGGGAACGGTTAGTTTGTGGAAAGACGTGTGGTGTGGGGAGAGATCTTTGGAGTCCATTTATTCGCGCCTCTTTTGGATTGCGGTGGATAAAGAGGAGTTGGTGGCCGACTGTTTTTATATCAATAGTGGTAGGTTGGTTTGGGATATTTAGTTCATGAGACTCTTCCAGGATTGGGAGATGGAAGACATTGGAGATCCTCTTCGAGGTGAGATCCTTCTATAGGAGTTTGGCGGTTGTATATCAAACTGGCTTGGTCTAGCTTTGTTCTTGGGTCGTGCTCCCCTTTTGAGCACTCTTTCAATGAAATCGTACTTATCAAAAAAAACAAATTCCCTAGAATTACCATGTTCTCCTAAACTAGTGTTTCTATAATTAAGTTTTCCACCTTTCTCTAATTCAATCATCTTTCACTAAAAGCTTTAAGATCCTCACTTTTGAAGCACTTAAAATTGTTAAAATATACTCCTCTTCATCAACTTGGCATCTTTTTGTATATTCTTTTCTACATCCTTTGTACCTAATTTAGAATAAATATCAGCATATGATCCATACTTAGATCTCTCACTACTCTTTTAACTTTTTTCTTTACATGTTTGTATTCCTCAAAGGTCTTTGATTCTAGTTTTTTGCCAAATTTTATGACACTCCAATTTGTTTTAACAATGCTTTGGACATCCTCTTTCCACCACCAAGTTTCCTTAGATAATGGCCATATTTCTTTTGAATCCCTGAGACTTTTTAATAATTTTGACCATCTAATTCCACATTAAATTAGTATCGCCTACTAAATTCCATTTGTTTCTTTTTTTGACCATTTTTATTGTTAAACAATTAAATATTCTTGGGTTTATATTCAATTTCTCTTCAGAGTGTTTCAAAGACAACCTCCAAGTATCATATACGCTAAAGGATATTTCTCTATGTATAACAATCCTGGCAAAGTTATTGGCATATAATTTCTATTTTTAATTAGTATAACACATGCACACGTCTCAAACTACGACTTGAACCCTAGACATCAATATGCAAAGAAGTCTATTCAACATTACCAAACTAATCTAACTATTGCTAGCAATCAATATGATGCCCAAAGTAGTAGTTAATATTTGTTACCCCGCTTCTTGCCTGTAGGAACTGGAAGCACAATGGTCCCATTAATCACAAGCTATGTTACACGGACTCAAGTAGGTGTGTCCGGTGCGAATATGTATCCACGTGTCGGATGTGTTTTTTCTCCAGATAGAAAGACACATGAACACTGCTAAATGTTCATATTATGTAATATTTTTATTTTATTTTTTAGAATAAAATAATGTATTTATGTAATATGGTGTTCAATATAGACATTTCACTCATTTTGAAGCAATAATATAATAAATTGAATTATTGGGCATGTTTCTTAGGTGCACATCCAACTAGACTATCATCATCCTTGTCTTTATGCACAATGGAAAGTTTACCACGCAATTAGTTGAAGTCATGCCAATAGAATACTCTACCAAAAATACTTAGAATAAGGACTTCCATCACGTCCATAATCTTTAGCTCTTGAAAATACTTCCTTGTGGCCTTCTGTAATGCAATTATTTTTAATTATTAGCTACTAAGATAATAAATGAGTCCCTATATATTTCATCACATACACTTGTTCTAATTGTTGAGAAACAAGCCCCCAATCACGAACCACCAAATATTACGATGTGATGATAAGTAAACAAGCACGAAGAAATTTGCAATAACACACTAAGAAGTATACGTGGTTCGGCTAAACAAGCCTACGTCCACGGAGAACCTGGTTTCACTATATAGATTATAACAGTACAAGTAGAAAAGATTGTATCAAGAGTACACTCAACACTCAACCCTTAATCCATATACACCCAATCTCCCTCAAAAAGAAATCACAAATTCTAACCAAGAATTATCTCTTTAAGTGTCATCTCAATAACAATGAGAGTATTACCTCTATGCAAGAGTTGCCCTCTCAAAACAATGAGAGTATTGCCATTTTCTTCTTACTTGTCTCAAGCTATAACATAGGTAACTATTTATAGAGCCCAAAACCCAATTCCTTGGTGGACAAGGATTACAATTCCTTAGAGATAAAGACTAGCCAAACAAGTACTTTCCTTCCTTGAGACCAAGACTTGCCTACTAAGAAATTACCTAATAAGATACAACTCTATAATAGAAACCTAATCATAATAGGAATTTGAGTCAACCTAACAAATCTCCCCCTTCTACAAATACACGAGACTCCCGTCTGCAAATCCACAAACGATCCATCAGCCTTTCAAACTCCAGCTACATAACCCGAATCAAGTATGAAAGAATACTCCCCTTGATCCACACAGCCAATATATTCATGCAGCTATATCAAGTCAACACTATCAAGTGACTGTGGAAGGGGGATTCGATGCAACCCTTCTCCAAGCAGGAACTTCCATCTCACCCACGTCTGTCCGGAAATGTGCAACCCGTGTCTTCGATAAATCAAACAAAACACGTCTCAAGATCTTGTTACCATGTGCACCTTGTTTCCTATCCACAATGAAAGTCTGAGTGATATTAACACTCCCCACTAGATGATACAAACCTCCACTCTGTTCTCCTCGCATTAATACCATGCAGCTCTTGGTGATCTTTATGACTCCCCCTACAATGGAGCACTTGCAGCCCATGGAGTCCAACCGACTCAAGGAAATTAGATTACACCGCAACTTGGGTGAATCTAAAAAGCACTCATGTTGAGTAAGAGTGTCACATTTGTAAATTGTGAGAACATCCCCAATACAGAGTCGAATAATGCTAACACACCTTGACTCTATATCCTGCCAATCATCAACTGACATATTTTCCGGCTTTCCATTCTTCCCTTTCAACGCCCGCGCTAAGCGTTGTTGAACTAGGATGTCCTTCACCCTCCTTTGCCATAGGGTGAAGCATAGTTGTCAAAGACGCGCGAGGCGCAGCCTTTGCGCCTAGGGTATGCCCAGGCGGGGTGCTTTGAAAGAGGCGCGAAGCGCAGCTGAGGCGTGAGGCGAGGCCTGCAGAACCTGTTTCACTCACTCCGGAATATGTTTTTCTATTTCATTTGTTGTTAATTGCCATGAATATGTTTTTTATTTGCTCTCAATTGATGTTGTTCTACATTGTTTCACTCACTTACTACAAATGTTATATTTTTTTAAAACAATTCAACTTGCGCCTCACTTTAGTCAAGCTAGTGCCTCGCCTTGCGCCTCGCGCCTCAAACTCCAGGAAACCTTAGCGCCTTAGTGCACCTTGAGCCTTTAACAACTATGGGGTGAAGTTACCATTACCATCAAATCTCTCCACCTTGTATTGTATAGCAATATTACCGGCCATGATTGTCATAATTACCCAAAATAAAAAACACCCGTGTTATGAAGAAAAAATCTAAACAAGATTTTTATCAAATACCTTGTGTGAACCTTGAAGCTCTGATACCAATTTGTTGAGAAACAAGCCCCCAATCACGAACCACTAAATATTACGATGTGATGATAAGTAAACAAGTACGAAGAAATTTGCAATAACACACCAAAAATTATACGTGGTTCGGCTAAACAAGCCTACGTCCACGGAGAGTCCGATTTCACTATATAGATTGTAACAATACATGTAGAAAGATTGTATCAAGAGTACACTCAACTCTCAACCATTAACCCTTATACACTCAATCTCACTCAAAAGGAAATCACAAATTCTAAACAAGAATTCTCTCTCTAAGTGTTATCTCAATAACAATGAGAGTATTACCTCTACGCAGAGTTGCCCTCTCAAAACAATGAAAGTATTGTCATTTTCTTCTCGCTTGTCTCGAGCTATAACATAGGTAACTATTTATAGAACCCAAAACTCAATTCCTTGGTGGACAAGAATTACAATTCCTTAGAGCCCTGTCTAATAAGTACTTCCCTTCCTTGAGACCAGGACTTGCCTACTAAGAAATTACCCAATAAGATACAACTCTATAATAGAAACCTAATCATAATAGGAATTTGAGCCAACCTAACACTAACACTTCATACATACTTCTGACCTCACAATATATTCGAGCCTTCACTTCATGCTTATCTATATGCTTTCATGTCAACCAGTAGTCTAATTAGCAACTATTGTTTAAAGTTTGGGGCAAATAGTACTGGAATCAGGTTCTTTGGTGTTGTAATAAGGTGGGCTGAAGGGTCTCAAAGTCGTTCAATTTTGATAACATGAGGGCTGACCCAAGGTACGGGTCTACGAAACAAACCCACATAGCCACTAATGGTTTGACTCCGCAAGCCTTGACTAACAACAGAACAATATCATAACTGGTCACCATTTGTTTCATTGTGAAGTCTAATGATATTTGAAGATATCTATGCATTTTTTGAAAAGTATTTTGCCAATACCACTAAATATACAATATGAATTTGCATTGTACTGGTTTCACTATGACAAGGATTGACCTTTTATACTAAAAGATAATAAGCACAACATCCTATACTGTGGCACAGTATAGGATGCGCATCATGCAATACACAGAAGAAGAAGATATTGATGATGATGACCGGTTAAATATTGAAGACAAAAAGTTTGAGAGAGTTGGTTATGTGTGTTTTGGATTTTATAAACTTTTTGATACTTGGCTTAAACGTTGAACATTACAAACATTGTCAAATCTATTCAGGTAATTCCCTACATCTATGTCTAATTAATGATTTATTTTAGATAGTGCACAATGAAATTTTGAAAGTAAACGAAGGTAATCCCTCCCAAATGCATAGCCCGCGTCAAAATCAAGCAATCACACAATTTGGAAATCATATTGGAAACGATTAAAGCCGTATAATAGTTAGATAGTCAGGGACTAAATTAGTAATGATCAAAGAGAAAATAAATAAATAAATAATCAAACAAATCCTATATGAGAACAGAGAGGAGAAAGGGAACAACAAAGAATATGAGTAGAGAGAGCTTACACGGTAGGAGAATCAGAGGGAACGGCTGCTAACGCAGCCACTTTCTCGGAAGCCATGGAAGGCCGCAGTTGATGATAAGAGAAGTGAGAAATCAGAACAGCTAATCGGCTACTTGTTACGAAATGCTCTGCCCTTGTTCTTTCACCGCCGCTCATGCTTATTTTTCTACTTATAAAATCCCTAATTATTCTTTTTGCCCAAAGAGAGGGGAGCACGTCATCAGCAGCTAGGCATTTTGACTTCAATTCCATTAATGGGAGGGGTACCACAAGTCTCTTTTTGTTTTAAAACAGCTCCTTCGAAATGGGACAAAAATCTTATCGACATTGAAATAAAAACACCATACGATATAGTATCTTTTCGTTTCAAAACCGTTTTATTCGAAATGGTACGAAAATCAAGTCCACATGCTCGTTTGATCGTTGGCCTGATTCTGGTGAGAAATGGGTCTTCTCATTTGAAAGCGGAGTCACGCTCCGAATTCCCATACCCAAATCGAGGAAATGGAGGTAATCAATTCTAACATCATCACTCCTTAATCTTACTTACACTCCGATACCATGTTGTCATGCTCGTATTTATACTATTGGGCCCCTTAAAGGACAATCAATCACGCTAATCATTCAACCCAGCTTAATCAGCACCTTGAGTGCTTCGATTAATCACACTTCTTGCGAAACTTCTATCGTAACACACTGATTTCTATCCTTAATTGTGACCAGGTCTTCAATTAATTGAAATTCAGGGTTCGATCAATCGAAGGGCGGGTTTCGATTAATCATAGGCCTGTCTGTTGGAGTTCTCATTTCCATAACATTGAAGTTTCAAACACCAATTTAGATGCCTCAATTCATTATCACATCCTATCATACATCTACACGAATTCATACACGACCATACCCTGCATAAACATCGACCGGATTTATAAAAGGAAAACGCTTGCTTGGAAACATACACTATTTATACAAAACTTTCATGTCCAAAAGCTAACATTTGAGGCATGTATGCTGATATACAATTCTCAAAAATATAAGTCTCCTTATACATTTATAAATGCACCATATCCACGTCTGGGATGTCACGCCCCAGTTTCTGACTCCTGGAAACAGAATGTGAACCCATCCATTAACCCTAATGAACCCCTTTTTTTCTCTCAAATACCACTAAAGCTTAACTCTATTCTTACACATGGATGTGCACCACTCAACCTTAACCAACCTTAATGGGTCCTAAACCAAGTCACGCTTGCATAGCCAACTAGTAGTGGTCGGCAGTCTTTCGCACATGCGACCCTGTGTGACTTGAACTTGAAACTAAAACCTACACCATTAGATATAAAATTTAAAAATATTCGATTTAAAAAAAAATCACACTCAATTTCGATCTCAAAAGAAGAAGTTACGCCCGATTGAAGTTTGGGCAAACCCGAAAGATTCCCAGGATACCTGTTGTTCCTTTGGTCGGCTGGAGGATAGTTTCAGCCGACTGAGAGTCACCTGGTACCCATTTGCAAACATTCGAGATCTTGCACTTTCGATCGGCTGCTACAGAGCCTAAGTGACCGAAAGTACCCAGAAGCTCAAAACTTGTGTTTTTTAAGCCCACACACATTCCACCGTTATACCAATCCATAATCAAACATAAAACATGATTAAAATCTAGTGAAAGTAACAAAAATCAGTATGTCCCTTTTATGAACCAAAAATGGACACTTTTGGGCATGTTTTCTCCCATTCTATACACCATGCTTTCATTTCCACTAAGGAACCCTCATACATCACACAATATACCATTGGAAGAAAATACTACCATCCTTGCATCCCAAACCATCAATTTCATTCAAGTTATATCTCATATGCTTGAAAAACATCCATATGAGGTTACAACATATAAAGAAGTCACAACCTTACATATCCATACATTACATTACCATGAATTTAGTCCAAGATATACATGCATATATAGTGAAAATTCATAAAGCATAAATGAAGGTCATCACTTAAAACGTTTAGCATTCTATTAGGCTCGATATTATGTTAACAATGTATAGTATTATAAGGTATAAAACATGTAATGTTCTCAAATCATAATTGGTCTCGCATACGTGTAGTCAACAATTCGAACATGTATTCAAATGTAATACTTAAAATATGAATTACAAGTTCAATAAACATGGCATATGAAAATAGGGTAAAGTGCATAAAACCCCCTTCTAGTTTCAAAAACGTACAAAAAAAATTCCCTTCATGTTCACTTTGCACCCTTATAGTTTAAAATATGTGCAAATCAACCCTTCTAGGCAAAAAAACACATTTTAAGTTTCAATTTTACCCTTCTACATAATTTCTTAATATTTTCAACAATAGTAATTTTATTCTTTTATATACTTTTTTAAAAATATTAATTTAATTATAAATAAAATATTCTTGTTTTATTATTATTTCGTGGCGGAGCAAAAAAAAAAAATTCTTCATTGTCAAAAAAGAACATTTGACATTACTTAATTTCTTAATATTTTCAACAATAGAAATTTTAGTCTTTTATATATATTTTTAAAAATAACAATGCCAAAAATAAATAATTTAAAAACAATGAATTTTTTTTAAAAAAAATTTGATTGCCCACAAAATGATAATAAAACAATAATATTTTATATATAATTAAATTAATATTTTTAAAATATATATATAAAAAGAATAAATTTTCTATTGTTGAAAATATTAAGAAACTAAGTAATGTCAAATGTTTTTTTTTTTAACAATGAAGATTTTTTTATTTCGCATCGCCCACGAAATGATAATAAAACAAGAATATTTTATTTATAATTAAATTAATATTTTTAAAAAAAAGTACATAAAAGAATAAAATTGCTATTGTTGAAAATATTAAGAAATTATGTAGAAGGGTAAAATTGGAACTTAAAATGTGTTTTCAGCCCAGAAGGGTTGATTTGCACATTTTGAAACTATAAGGGTGCAAAGTGAACATGAAGGGAGTTTTTTGCACGTTTTTTAAACTAGAGGGGGGTTTTGTGTACTTTACCATATGAAAATATAACAATTCAACAATACGAATATCACAATTTAACAATAAGACTAAAGCACGAAGTCACGTAATTTTCGAAATCACACAAAGGTGGGAGTAGTCGTAGAATCACCAGATAAACGCTAATTGAGCCAATTATTCTTAATATCTATCTTAACGGGTGATCAACCTGAGGGTCTAGAAGGAACCAAATTTATCTTTACGGGCAATTAACTCGACGGTCTAGAGTAACCACCTTGACCAAGTTTCGGGTTTTGCACCATAGGGATTTAAGCCACTTGTATTCCATGCTAAAATATATTTTTCCATGCATATAACAATGCAACAATTTCATAATTCAAATGCATCACAAGCCACTTAATTCTTATGCTAAGACATGTAATTTTCTATGCATATAACTATGCAACCATTGAAGAAATGATCGCTTTCATGCATTTTATCAAACACATAAGATGCATCATACACAACATGGTCTCCACAACTATAACTCATGTTATAAAGTAACATTCATCCACAATTAACAACACATTGGCATGTAGACACAATTCAATACACATGAATTCAACAATATCATCAATTAACAAGAATTGACCCAATTAAAAATGCAAGACTCATTTTATAGCAATTCTAACATGCTAACAATGGAATACACATCAATTCCTAAGGAATCGATGATAAGATGGAGAGAACACCCCTACCTCAATTCCAAGCCAAATTCTAACCAAACCCAACTTTGTCTAAAGTTAATTTTGATCGGACCAATCTCGAGCCCTCAATGCGTAGACCGTTTCTCCATTATTTGGCTTCTTCTAATTCTCACCTTAAGCCCCTCTAATTCAATGGAAAAATAAGAAGATGATATAGACACATACATATATATATATATATATATATATATATATACAGTATTTATCAAAAATGAACTACACTTATTCACAAAAATGCTATCACCTTTTTCCCTAAACCTTCCCTCACTCGTTTTCAGAGTTCCGTAACTTCGATTGACACAAAATAGATTTCGTAACTCGTCAGATATTTTATTTAAGCTACCATCCGAATTTGGAGTCATTTCGAAACTTTTGAATTTTCTGGATCCACGAGTCCCGTGCCCCTTGGGTCAACCGAACCTGAAAAAGTCAACTTTTGTCAAACACTTCGAAAACTTCTCCAAACTTTAAGTAAGCTCCCTAAACATATATCTTATATTTAAAACACATATAAAATAATTTAAAAGTATTATTAAGATAATAAATGAAATTAAAGAAAAACTAGCCAAAAATGGTTACGGTCCTTACACGGGATGTGCATAGCACACAAAAATAACCCAAAAATAGTCTTTGTAACTCTAAATCCAACTGATGGTTGGTTACCCTTGATAGGCGTAGAATGTTAGGCATTATAATACTTTATAACTACCACATATACAAGATGGTGAAAGAATTATAAAATAATTAATCACAAGAAGCGAAAATCATAAGCATTTAAAACATACACATGGGAATCAATTAATGAACAAAATAACTTCACTTCATTAATGAAGGTTTCCCCCTTAATCCTAGTTAAAGTCCTAATCCAATTAGAAGATAATTAGGGTTTTCCCGCAGTCCTAAACAGGTGAATTTTTCTACTGATCTTCATCCCAAGTTTTGACCCAGTAGAAGTCCGATTCACATAATTTATGTGAAATACAAAAGTGTACAGAATCGAATTTCGTTCAGCTTAAACAAAAATAAAGTTGAATTGACACTCAAAAATAAGACTTTCAGGTAGTTTTTCAAAATGAGATGAAAACTGGATTAGCACAAAATTGGACTTCAGGCCCGAAATCTCCTTAAACAGTTATAATTCTTTTGGACCTCTTCCTTAGGCTAATTTGATTTAAAATATGAAGTTGAATGGATCCATTTGATGTAGGCTTCATATAACCCTCTTGAATGTTTTCTTTAAAAGCCCAAAAATCATGGTTTTAACTAAAATAATCATTAAGGCCTTGAAAAGACTGAAAACACAAAAATAGAGTAAAATCACAAATAAACTATCACTAAGAGAATAAAATATGCAAATTAAGAGGCTAGAATGCGCAACATTCAACGTTGATCAAATTCTATATATGCTCTCTATAACAAGAATTGTGATATATTATATTATTACATATTTTCTAGCTATATATCTGATCTGAGGCTCAAAATAGCAGAGAAATTTCGTTCAAGGCTTTATTCAAGCAAAATTGGATAAGTGGCAAGTGAAGAAAATATCTGTAGAAAAATATCTTCTACAGGATTGGGCGATGCATTGAAGTAGAGACTTTGATGCGTCGAAGCTGTGATACATCAAAGTGGGCACTTCGATGCATCGATCTCTCTTATTCTGCAGATCTTCAACTCTTTAGTTTTTTGACTCCTATCTTGACACGCTATTCACTATTCCTTGATATGAACTTTTCATGAAACATGATATGAAAAAGAAATGCATTCTTGAACTAATAAAGGAGTATATTTACGCCAGATTCTTAATTTGAACCTGAAATCATCAAAACATAAAAACACGTAAAAACTATACAATATGTGAAGTTATAGGATCAAAATATATAAGTAAAGGCGCGAGAATGTATAACATTCAACGCTTATCAATGGTCCTAATCGAAGATTGGTTCCGGTTCAATTAACAAATGATGTTCGTTTGTGTGCTTAAGTCACTTGAATTATAGAAAATGCAGTAATTATAAAGAGTTTGAGAAAAATGAGAAATGACTAGGGCTTAGGCTTCACCGCTAGCCTTATAAGCATGCTTATTTTATAATAAATTGGGGAATGCTTACAAATGTGTACAAATGACGCGTTTGGCAAATGCTACCTATAACGACGTCATCAGGAGGATACATGAACCCTAACTAATGATAGTCCATCTTTGATAGGTATAATTTATCTACCTAACTACATTAACCTAATTATCTAAGTGTAGTGAAATTATTTTCTCTAAGCATGGACTATGAAAGTCAATAATTGACACATTCAAGTGAAAATAAGCACCAAGCCATCACTTATACTTCTTTTGAAAGTATAAGTGTTGGAAATTCATTTGAGGCACATTAATGTTATAAGACAAGATAAGTTAACATACATCAAATGAAAATGTAAAGAAAATCAACTTATATTAATAACAAGGCACAAGACAAGGTACAAGTACACATATATACATAAAACCCCCAATTCATTACAAATTTGACATAGACACATGGCTAAGGTTTTATCCAAATCCTAAAGAAGGAGTTAGTTGATCATGATGGTGAGGAGACACTCTATAGACAGAGATTATCCCAATTTCATATGGTCTTCAAGATTTTGTCAAGACCTCCTTTGAAGCATTCCCTTTCCAAAACTTCACTTCTCTCTCTAGAACTAAAAGTATGATCTCTATTACAAAATATATTCTATATATATATTTATGAGACCAAAAATGTGTATACATCTGATTTCAAACTCAAAATATCAAGAAAATCACGTGCAAAAGCTTATTGAGGAAGATTGGGGACAAGTGGCTGAAATATCTTCTGCCAGTTGTCTGTCTTCTCTAGACATTGCGCTGCATCAATAAGACTATTATGATGCATCATCATTTCGATGCATCAAAATGTTACTTACAATGCATCAAAATGTGATGGACGATGCATTGAAGTGCTTTGACTGCAAGGCTTATAATGCTCTTCATCTTGGCTTCGGCTCTAACTTTTGGTATTCAACTTGATAATCCTCGCTGTTGGCATTTAACCAAGTAGAATTTGAACTCGGCATGCATTATTGAAATGTTAGTAGCGTCAAATTTGGTAGCTTTTCGAGAAAGAACCTGAAATCATCAAAACACAAAAACACATGAAAACTATACAATATGTGCAATTATAGGATTAGAATACATAAGTAAAGGCACGAGAATGTATAACATTCAACGCTTATCAACTTCAATGAAAAAAGAGAGAAAAAAAATATATCTGAATAATAACAAATCAATTTGATCATTTTCATGAGTAAACGAGCCCCTTGCCTTAGTAAGCATTCAGTGTTCATACCAAAAGTGAGGGGTGAGAAGAGATGAAGCACTGGTTGTATTAGTTTGTAGCCTGGTTGATTTGAGTTATTAGGTTCGTTGGGGTGTCTTGACTCCTAGTGCCCTAAAATCATCTGGTTTGGGAGTCACTGACTGAAAGCTTACTACATAGATCTTCTAAAGAGCTCAATGGACCAAGACATTGCACAACCAATAAGTCAAAGAAAAAAGAAAAAAGAAAAAAAGTCATGTATTCATGTTTTTGAAGGATGAATTCAATAAGGGGAACTATTGCATTGAAGGGAGACTGGGTTATGCCACATGAGAGGACTATTAGTTCACTTTTTACGAGGGAGCTAGAGTTGGTTGCTTTGAGATGTGTTGATGTGAATTATGCATGGTGACCATTGCTTTGAATTATGAAATTTAAAGATTTGAAGTATTATTGAATGAAAGTCTTTTAATTGTATATTATAGTCTTCTTCTTGATTAATGTTTAAACAAGATTTTGAATGTTTGTCAGTAGCATTTCTAGAAACCCTCACGAGACTATAACTCATCCACTAGGGGTAACCTAGGGGTTCAAAGGCTTGTTCCATATGCTAAATACAATCGTTTCTCCCGCGAAAGAGGAGATGAGTAGTTTAGTTAGTACTTAGTTAATTACTTTTATTGTGGTTTTCTTTTGTTCTATTACTAAGGGACTAGCAATATGTAAGTTTGAGAGTGTGATAGGCATAGAATGTTACGCATTATAGCCTCATAGTTTGTATATTTTATTCTTTTAGTAGTATATTATTTGTGATTTTAATCTATTTTAGTGTTTTTCATATTTTCAAGTCCTTAATGATAATTTCAATCAAATCATGATTTTTGGGCTCTTAAAGATGACTTTCAAGAGGTTATAAGAAGCCTACATCAAGTGAATCAAGTTTAGCCAATATTTTAACTCAAAACAACCCAAGGAAGAGGCCCAAGAGAATTATAACTGCTTAAGGAGATTACGGGCTGAAGCCCAGTTCTGCGCAAAACACAATTTTAATCTTGTTTTGGGAAACTATTTGTAACTCTTATTTTCAACTATCAAAATGGCCCAATTCCCACCTAAAATGAACGAAATTTGATTCTGGATCTTTTTTTATTTCATAAAAATTTTATGAATCGGACTTCTAAGGCATCAAACATTGGGTCAAAATTTAACAAAAAAATTTACCTTATTAAGGCTTGCGGGAAAACCCTAATTGGCTCATAATTAGGTGGGGACACTTCATGTTCTCTTGGCAATAAAAAGTGGTGAATGGGGATTATTTTGGGAACCTTTTACTAAAGTTTTGAAGAGCTTTTGGAGTGAAGAATCATTGAAGAACAAAGTCTTACACTATTTCTGTGGAGATGATGCTTTCTTTCTCAACCGTTGAAGCACTCTCTTTTATCATGAGCGGCTAGTTCTTCCACTAGGGTTTTGATGTAGCTGATAGGCGTTGAATGTTACGCATTCTAGCCTCTTAACTTATGTATTTTATTCTCTTAGTGATAGATTATTTTGTTATTTTACTTTGTTTTAGTGTTTTCTGTATTTTCAGGGCCTTAATGATTATTTAAGTTAAAACCAGGATTTTGGGCTTTTAAAGAAGACATCCAAGATGGGTAGATGAAGCCTACATCAAGGAGATTCATTCAACCATTTATTTCAACTCAAATCAGCCCAAGGAAGTGGTCTAAGAGAATTACAGCTGCTTAAGAAGGTTTCGAGCCTGAAATCCAAATCTGCGCATAATACAGTCTTAATCCCATTTTGAAAAATAGACCAGAAGTCTTATTTTTGAGTCTCAAATTGACTTAATTTTTGCATAAAGTTGAATAAAATTTGATTCTGCATACTTTTGTATTTCACAAAAATTCCGTAAATCGGACTTCTAGTGGGTCAAAAGTTGGGCCGAACATCAGCAGAAAAACCCACCTGATTAGTGCTGCGGGAAAACCTAATTGATTCCTAATTGGATTAGGACTTTGGTGTATTCTCTTGGGGAATAAAGTGAAGAATTAGAGGTTAAGTTTGAGGAGATAACAGAGCTTGGAGAGTCTGAGAGGGTTGAGGAGAGAACAGAAACATATTTGTAGAGCCATTGGAGAACGAAATCATACGCATAATTCATGAAGATGATGCCTTCTTCCTCAATAGTTGAAACTTCTTCTTCTACCATGAGCGACTAATTCATCCACTAGGGTTTTGATGTAGCCCTAACAAAGCATCAATGGTTTGATTATTTTAATTATTGGGGATCTTTATATACATGCTGATTTGAGTTGAAATAAATGGTTGAATGGATCTCCTTGATGTAGGCTTCAGTCAACCATCTTGGCTGTCTTCTTTAAAAGTCCAAAATCATGGTTTTAACTGAAATAATCATTAAGGCCCTGAAAATACAAAAAACACTGAAACGAAGTAAAATAACAAAATAATCTATCACTAAGAGAATAAAATACACAAGTTAAGAGGCTAGAATGCGCAACATTCAACGCCGATCACCAAGTGTGGTGGTCGGCTGAGGAAGAAAACAAGAGAAAAGAAAAAGAACAGAGGAGAGAGAAGGGGGAAACCGTAGAAAGAGAGAGTGATGACCATGGGTGGCTCACGACTAGGCAGGTAGCCGAATATGGGAGCGACCGATGACGGTGTGGTGGTTGGTGGTCCGATTAGGGGCTTTGGCTTTGGCGGTGACACTCAGCTCGTTTGTGGTGGCGTGATGGTTGTAGTGCCGTGGGCTTGTGGGTCTTCGGTTTGGGTTGGCTTCGGGTGGTTCTGACGAGGAACTTGTTGACCGTTTGGCTGGTACATAGTGATGACAGCTCGATGGAGACTCAGATGGGTTCTCATGGTTGGTTATTGTTTGGGCAGTCGGTTGATGGTCCTTCACGGTTGGGGTTAAGGGAGACAGAGGTGGTGGTTCCGGCTTGGTCGGCTAGCTGTGGGTTCTGTTGGTTAGCTTCTAGGTTGCAGTTGGTGCTCCTTGGTTATGTTGGGTTGAGCTTGAGGATGAGAACCATGGAGGTTCATGGCGACAGGGGGTTGTTCCTGGGGCTGTCAGGTTGTGGCATGGTCGGAGAAGAAGGATGGGAAACGACTGTTTTAACTTCACAGTTTTAGACTATCGGTAGATTCTTCGGTCGACCGATCATATGACGAATTGGATGCTCACTACTGGGTTTGATGGTGGCTAGTTTTGGGAGTTGGGTATGGCTGGACAGTGGGTTCGTGCGTGACAGAAATGTAGCTGCAGTGCGTTTGGTTCGACCATGGGTGTACTCTATGGTGGTGCCGAAGGGGCTGGTTTGTGGGTTCTCAGTTTGGTTAGTAGCCAAGGTGGTTAGTGGTGGTCTTCTTGGCCGGCAGTGATAAGCTAGAGGCTGGTATATATATATATATATATATATATAATGATGTTAAAAATGGAAGTCTTGGGCTAGTGTTGAGGATGATGTGCCAGGGCTTGGTAGAGTGGGCTGAACTTGGTTTATTGTTTGGGCCCAAAGCTTGGATTGTATTTTGGAATTGGATTGAATTGAACCCAAGGCTTGGGTTGGATTTGAATTTGGAAATGGGCTAAAAATAGTTTATGAGTTAGACTCATGATTTGGATTGTTGGCGTGGGCTTTGACATGGGATTCGATCGGACAAGGATTTGGACTGCTTTGCAGGCAAAGGCTCATTAAAAATGGGACCTAAGGCAAGTTGATTCTTGCCTCTATCTCCTATGTATATTTTAATTATGGTGATTAATTTTACATATGTTCTTAATTTGATCATATGTGGTGTTTATATATATATATATAAAGATGGATATTGTATATACGTGGGATGTGAGGATACATATATATATGTGTGGGTTTGAAGAGCGAAAACATGTTAAATTTAAATGCTTATTTGCATTGTGATATGCATGTATAGATTGACGTCCTCGAAAAGTATGATAAGTTATATATGTTTAGCTAACTGTTGTTCGTATGCATATGTGACTTTTATGCATGGATTGGGTATGTATATATATATATATGTTTGTGTTTGTGTGTGTGTGATCATATATAGACGCGGTAGTGAAAATGTATGCTAAATATAATCATAGCATTTATGAGCATTTGAAAATCATGATATATGATAAGTGATATATATGTTTGTATAATACATATGTGGGTGACATAATATATATGTGATTATATATTGTGATTGAAATGCATGTTAGTTACCTGTAGTAAACACATGCATTGAGTGATAGAGTGATCATATTTATGGTAGTATATGTGCATATACGATTATATGCATAATACGACATATATGTGTTTATATGTGGGAATGTGCATATGAGACGCATGCTAGCATTATATATATATATATTCGAATGTATGCATTGATTGTAGCATGATAAAAATGTGCTAAGTTGAGGTGTTTTGCATATGTGAGATATTATGTAGGTCTTGGAACATGTATGTGCTATATGTGTTGGAATGTGATGAGAAGCATGCTGAATACTTCTTTTTAGTATTAATAAGCATGGATTAATGCATTAAAATAATATATTATGTATATATGCATCCATATTGCATATATGGGAGGGAAATGACACGTACGTGATTATATGTGGGTTATGGAGGGAGAAATGCAGGCTATGTACTTTTAAAAATAGCTAGTGCATTGAGGTAAACATAAATTAAAATGATTGGTTTTATATGTTTTAAATACATATTGGGTGAAATTGTGAGAACACGGGAAGAAGTAAGGAAGCATGATCTATCGGAGTAAGCCCAAATCATGCACTTGTCGAATTTTTATTCATATTTGGTGAACTATCGGAGTATGCCTACTCACCGTAAGGCAAACTAAAATATTGCCACAGAAGTGTGATCATGTTCATATCATGCACTTGTTATTAGAGTATGTCCACAATGGTGACTGTCGGAGTTGTCCAATCATCATAAAGCAAACCAAAATATTGCCTATGAGGCGTGACACTGTCGGAGTACGTCCAATGTCATGCACTTGTTATATAAGGTGTCCTAAATTACATGATATGTCGGAGTGGTCCATATCATGTGGGGTATCGGGTGAAAATCGAGAGATGGAGAGTTGTATCTTATGTTTATGTGTTTATTTATTAAGCATGTTATACTGTTTAAATGCATCTACATTGCATTTAAGATTTGCTACTTGTTGAGTAGGGAACGTGATGAATGATTTACATTGTTTATATAAATACTTTGACATATATATTTTATATACATATTGATATTGGATTTTTACTACTTTTGAGCATTTTGATAATGATTTTGAAATCATGTGCAGTAGATTTTACATGTTTATAAATGTTAGAATTGCCATATGCATTGTTGGTTCATGTATGCTAGAAGGAGCATGATATTAAATATTGTGATATATTTAAGTACACGTATATTTTTGAGAATATGTGAGGATCAACCTGCTGCAGTAGTGATAGTATAGTTCGACATACCTTGTTGGGCTTTTGAGCTCACACCACCCCAGGTTTTGTAGGTATTGCTGATGACATGGAGTCAGTTAAGGGACTGATAGTATCGGTTGTAGAGGTAGTGACTAGATTCCTTATAATCTGATTTACGTATAGGATATTAGATAGATGTTGTACATTTGGATTAAATGTAATTGGACATTGTATGTTGGGTAATTTATTCCAGTTGTACATTTCATTTGATGTATGTATATGAGACGAATATTTAAGGACTGAGACATATTTTTAATTGTATTATGCATGTTGTAGGAATGTTGGGGGGACGTGTCCAAAAGTGTCCATTTTGAATATAAGATGTAAATGTTGGGCGGACACGTGTTCAAAAGTGTCCATTTTGAAATTAAACAAAAGTTGGTTGATTTGAGAGAAATTAAACTAACATGTAAATAAAATAATACTATTGAAATCACATAAAGAAAATAACTAAGGTGTTGGATTCCACTACCATTAAATCCATGAAGCTTCTAATATTCATTTATTAATTCTCAAATTTAGAGTAGCAATCAAGAAATCAACCTATTGCTTACTCAAGATTTAACAATAAAGTATTATGAAAAATATATCAAAAAGGTAGATTTCCCTTCACTTTACTATTGTAAAATTATAAGCATCTTATGAATCTAATTTAATGAAAAACATATGATCAAAGATTATCACTTTTAAGAAATACAAACCTAAGCTTAGATTAATTATAATACTTTCTAACTACTACATATACATGATATAGATGGTGAAAAAACTATAAAATAATTAATCATAAGAAGCAAAAATCATAAGCATTTAAATCATACACACATGAATCAATTAATGAACAAAACAACTTCACTTCATTAATGGAGGTTTCTCCTCAACCCTAGTTAAGGAGTTTAGTTACACATGGTAGAAGAAGATAACAAACAAATAAAAGACATAATAAATAAATAAAATCGGATTGTCTCTGTCTTCTCTGCCCTAGCTTCCACTTGTTTTTCTCTCCCCAAAACAGCCTCCAATTCGCCACTTTATACCCCAAGAGAATACATAAAGTCCTAATCCAATTAGGAGATAATTAGAATTTTTTCGCAACCCTAAACAGGTGAATTTTTCTTATGATATTCGGCCGAAGTTTTGACACAGTAGAAGTCTGATTCACGGAATTTACGTGAAATACAAAAGTGTCCATAATCAAATTTCATTTAACTTATGTGAAAATCAAGTTGAATTAACTCTCGAAAATAAGACTTTCAGGCTGTTTCCCAAAATGGGATTAAAACTGGATTATGCACAGAATTGGGCTTCAGGCCTGTAATCTCCTTAAGCAGTTATAATTCTCTTGGACCTCTTCCTTGGGCTGATTTAAGTTAAAATATGGAGTTGAATGGATTCATTTGATGTAGGCTTCATATAACCCTCTTGAATATCTTCTTTAAAAGCCTAAAAAATCACGGTTTTAATTGAAATAATTATTAAGGCTCTGAAAAGACAGAAAACACAAAAATAAAATAAAATCACAAATAAACTATCACTAATAGAATAAAATATGCAAATTAAGAGGCTAAAATGTGTAACATTCAACGCCGATCATGGAGCCTGTAGGTTCATAAGGATAAGATGTCAGCGTGATTGTCCATTTGCGCCTTACTTTAGCCATGATCTAGGTTGGGAGCATTTTAAAGCCATTCACAAAGTCTATGGTACCAGCAATTTCTCAAAACTTCTTTTTAAAGTCGAGAGAGAAAATTGCGATATGGCTGCTTATGCGATGTCATATGAAGCTCAAATTAGGCTTGATGATCCTATATGGGTACAAGAAAGATCATTTCTCTTGAGCAAGAAAATGCCATGCTGCGAGCTGAGTTGACATACTACAGACGGACATCAACTCAGGGCCTTCCTGGTGCCTCTACGAGTAGAAACCCTAATGTAATGTTAGGTGAATGCTCATCTTCATAACCTCAATATCAAAACTGGGGAGATGTGAACATGATGCCGAACCCTAATGAAACATTAGGTAGAGGAAGTTCTTCACACACCCAGTATTAACCCTGGAGAGATGTGAATGCGATGGTGATTCTAATAACAATTTTAAGAGGGTGCTGACAGGTGATGTTCGTCGAAATTGAGTGAAATCAACTTTTATTTCAGTTCAGTAATTTTTTTTTATAGTGCCGTAGGCACAGGCAATACCTAGTATATATATATAGAATTTCTGTATACAATGTTGCATGTAGGAATATTGGTTCAAATTTTAATGGCTTGAAGGTGATTTTATTTGGCTGGTGAGATTATTTTAGTAATTCTAGTGCATATAAGGGTGGCTTTGACATTATAATGATTTGTTTTTCTTAATTTTTAATGATATCTAAAGTAAAATCAATTAAACTTCAATAGGGATTGATCATCATAACTTAAATCAAATCTCAATAAAGTCAGAGTAATTTACCTTGTATATTTAGTATTCGTGGATTTGATTCTAATTTTTGTACAAGTCCTAATGGAACCATCTTCAGACTCATCCATTGCGTTCATTGAATTGTGTGGATGTGGTAATTAGTTAATCTTACCGCGCGCTCTAGCGTGCTTTATTTTGAGTAATAATTTAACCTCATCGAAACAACTGCTTCTTTTCCTTTTGTTGGAAACAAAACCCTAACACTTTGGAGTGGTGTAGCGTCTCCAATCCATCTCCAATGGCGAGGAAGAGAAAAGCAGCACTGCCAAAAGTAGAAGTAGCAGACAAGAAGTCAAAAGTAGTAGAACATGTCACATGTGAAGAAGAAGAAGAAGAAGAAGAAGAAGTAGAATCAGAAGAAGAAGAGGTCGAAGAAGAAGAAGACGACGACGAGAGTTCGGAGAGAGAGACTCTAAGGAAGCTTCTCGAACCCTTCGGCAAAGACCAGGTCATTGAATTCCTCAAAGAAGCCGCCATCAAGGACTGTTCGATCGTTGCACGAATCAACCAATCGGCCGAATCCGACCCTGTTCACCGAAAGATATTCGTCCACGGCCTCGGCTGGGACGCCACCACTGAACAAGTCCTCTCCGTCTTCAAACAGTACGGAGAGATTGAAGAATGCAAGGTTGTCACAGACTATGTCACTGGTCGAGCCAAGGGCTACGGTTTCGTTCTTTTCAAGACTCGAAATGGCGCCCAAAAGGCCCTCAAGCAGCGCCAGAAGAAGATCGGCAACCGAATGACCTCGTGCCAGCTCGCTTCCGCTGGCCCCGTCCCCAACCATCCTGTTCCGGACTCCACAGGACGGAAAATTTACGTGGCCAACGTGGGTCCCCATGTCAACCCAGATAAGCTTCGGTCATTCTTTGCTAGGTTTGGGGAGATCGAGGAAGGTCCCTTAGGGCATGACACGGTTACTGGGAGACTCAAAGGGTTCGCAATTTTTGTCTACAAGACTGCTGAAGGCGGTAAGAAGGCACTGGAAGAGCCTACAAAGGTCTTTGAAGGTTGCCAATTACAGTGCCGGCGCGCTGTGGAAGGCCTCCGGGTCAATAAGAATCAAACAGGAGCCTCTAGTGGTGCCGCTGTACAGCAGACTGATATTAATATTCTGAATTATGGTGTGGGTGTGAATCCTGGAATGCTTGGTCATAATGTGAATCCTGCTGCAGTTCTGGTGGGTCAGACTCCTGGGATTGGTTTGGCGAATCCGGTGCTGGCCTCAGCTTTTAATCAGACTGCTCTGCCCCCCTCAGTTGCTACTGGGTTTTCTCCATCGATTGGGGCAGCCTCATCATTGGGATTCAGTGGAAATTATGGCATGAGTAGCATGCCAAGTGTGATTGGTAGTTATGGCTCACAAGCGGCTCTGCAGGGTCTGGGTGCCTACCAGAGTGCTCAAATGGGACATCCTTCTGCTGGAGCAATGGTGGGCGCAGCTACGAGGTCTCAATCTGGTTTTGGGTCCACGGGAACTACCTTACACTCCTATTTTGGCCGCTAGGTAACTGAATATCAATTATGCTGTGAATAATTTCTGCTTGGCCATACATTATTATAATTGCCTTAAACTCTGCATTGGCTTGAGCAACCAGCACTGGGTAATGTCTTTTTCTTTTTTGGTGGACAAGTTTTGTTCTTTTATATATATATATATTGTAAAATAAAACTGTATGCAGTTTCTTATCATGCTTTTATATTTACTGTCTGAAATATAGAACAGGATGTATATACATGTAGCCTTCATTTAGTTCTAAAGTATCCAAAAACTGGCAGTTTGACCTGTCAATCCTCCGGGGCTAAAATAACTGTGAAGGGAAAAAATTCCCACTAACAAGAAGGTGACACGTGGAAACTCCAGCAAGGCAAACACCTGGCAAGCCATGTCACTAGAAGGGGTCCACGTGACCCATCGGCACGTGCGGTCAGCAATCAAGTTCCTTTTGCAGGCATGGCTCAACTCACGCCAAGTGATCACTGCAAACAAGGAGAGAATCATGCTCCCCAACAATCATGGAATAAATATAGGCTAAATATCTGTAATCAAAGGCACTATAAAAGAAATAACAAGGTCACAAAGAGAGTACGGTGAATTGTCTGATAAACATTTTCTTTCGAGTGTTGCTTGTGTTAGTCTATTCTTGATAAGTAGATTTTTTGCATTTGCACTTTGGTGCCGCCTGTGAGAACGACGTACTCCAAAATTCCTTAGGAATTTATGTCAATAGAGCTACATTCCGGAACCATAATAGGTCAACAATCACCAGTCCATAGCCGTGCGATGGAGGAGAATCCGATGCAGGAACAGATCTTGCAGCAGCTGTGAGAACAGCTGGAAGAGTCGAACAAACGTAACGAGTTGCTTCAAGAATCTATCACCACACCAATGATCATTCCAGAAACTTACAAACTGATCATCCCTCACCCTAGACAGATTATGGTCGCTCAGTGCTATCATCTTGATGGCGGACGACTGGTTTTGGATATTCAGTTTGAGAAACTTTTGCAAGATTGGGAAGTGGAGGAGATGACGGAGTTTTTGGCCTTTTTTTACGGACAGGCCTGTCCTGGGGTAGGGTGTGAAGAGTTGGTATGGACCAGATCGAGCCATGGGAGATTTGAGGTACGGTCATTTTATCGGAGTTTGGTGAAGTCTCACGGCCTTCCTTTCCTTGGAAAGGAATCTGGCGTTTTAGAGCTCCTTTGAAGGTAGCTTTCTTTGTGTGGACGACATTCATGGGGAAGATTCTAACGATGGATAATCTAAGAAAGAGAGGACACATCTTGGCAAATTGGTGCTATATGTGCAAGAGGGCGGAGGAAACTGTTAATCATCTTCTTCTTCATTGCCCTAGAGTAAGGGAGGGATGTGATTTATTTTGTGCTATTTTTGGAGTTCAGTGGGTCATGCCTAAGTCAGCGGTGAGTTGCATTATAGCTTGGAATGGTTTTCGGGTGCGGCGCGACATTAGACATTCTTGGAGGGTTTGCCCCTCGTTGCTTATGGTGGGCTTTATGGAATGAGCGGAACAAAAGATCTTTTGAAGATTTTGAACATCCTTGGGGTGTTTTTAGATACTCTGTTCTTAGTTTTCTTTTCTTTTGTTCGGAGGGTTCCTTTTGTTCTTCTTTAAAGTCCTTTTTGACTTTTGTAGATAGTTTAAGACCTTGACTTTTGCGTTGTGATTGGGACGCGTCCCTCGTTTGGGCGCCCTTCTATGAAATTTTTTCTTATAAAAAAAAAGGGTTGCTTCAAGAGAGACTGGAGAAAGTCAATGCTGACTCGGAAAACAAATTGAAGACCCCCCCGCTTGAACGAGAAGATTTAGAAGAGCATGACTCGGCTCGCGAGAGAACGCAACAACCAGCCCGATTGGAGCACTGTGGCCCTAGATCGAACGCCCCGTTCGAGGCAATAGTCAAACGACTGGAGAAAGTCAATGCTGAGATCAAAGATCTGAAAAGTCAGACCCTGATAGATTTGGCAACACAGGTGACGAGCAGGGTGGTCCAATCACCATTCACAGAGGAGATATGAAAATCCCCGAATCCGAAGAAATTTGTTCTCCCGAGCTTCTCAACCTTCGATGGAACGACCGATCCTGTCAACCATTTATATCACGTGCAACAGAGGATGACGCTACATGCCGAAGATGAGAACCTCATGTGCAAGGTCTTTCCGACTAGCTTGACGGGAGCCGCTTTGACTTGGTTCAAACAACAACCAACAGGTACGATCCCTAGTTTTACTAGGCTGTGCGAACTCTTCATTGCACAATACATCGGAAATCGAAGGCAGAAGAAAACCATATCGTCTCTCTTTACCATGAGACAAGCAAAGGGAGAAACTCTGAAGTCCTTCATGACCAGATTTAATCTGGAAATGTCCTTGATCAATGGTTGTGACCAGGCCGCGGCGGTGGAGGCCTTCAAAGTAGCAATGATCCCGGGTTCGAAGCTTTATTCCTCCCTGGTTAGAAAGACTCCCAAAAGTATGGGAGATCTCAACGCCAAAGCACAGGGATACCTCAACCTTGAAGAAGATGAAGCATTGCGCTAACAAAGATTAGCCCTGATAAGCATCGGCACTCAATCCAAGGATAGGGTAACTAAACCGAGGGACCAGGGTAGAGCCCCGCCTGCTCCAGCAAAGCCAGAGAAGAAACCCAGGTACGAAGAGAAGAACACCCCTCTGAAGTGTTCCATGGCATGACTCTACCAGGAAAATAAAGACAGAGGCATATTCTGAATATTGCCTCCTATTCGGATCCCAGCTCAGCAGAAGGATCGAAACAAACACTGTGCTTTCCACCGAGATTACAACCATACTACCAGCGAGTGCAGGAATCTGAGGGGGCAGATGAATGTAATCATAGCGAAAGGCGGACTGGTTGAGTATGTAGTAAGAAACCAACCTAAATGGAACGAGCATCTGACCGTCAAACGCAGAGGGGAAAACCAAAACCTAAATCCAATCAGAATGATCAACACCATTCATAGGTACACAACTCAAGAAGATCGAAGTGCTAGCCGATCCCACCTCTGCTAGGCGAGGAAGTTACAAAAGCTAGGGGAGGTCAATTCGATTCAAGGCAAAGAAGTTGGTACTCAGATCACATTTGGAGATCCGGACCTGATGAGAGTACAGCTGCCGCACGAGGACCCATTGGTGGTAAATCTTTTGGTAGCAAACTGTTGGATTAGGAGGGTGCTCATTGATGCAGGATCAAGTGCCAACATGATGACACTCAAAGTCTACGAACAACTGGGAATCTAAACAAATCAGGTCAGATCAGCCGAAGGTCTGCTCGTTGGGTTTGATGGGAACAGAGTCGCCCCAATCGGGGTAATCTCACTATTGGTAACAACAACCCAAAGGACCTTGAAGGAACAATTTGTGAGAACAAATGTCCTTTCCTCTTACAACCTCATTATGGGAAGGGGTGGATCCACAGGATGCATGGAGTCCCATCCACCCTGCACCAGGTGATGAGGTGCTTAACGCAGAACGGGAAAGGTACAATGGATCTTCTTGGCGATCAGGTGGCGGCAAAGGAATGTTACTTACTAACAATCAAACGCACGCCAAAGAATGAGGGGACCAATACAGACGCCGATCCCCAATAGCAATCACAGAAGCACGACGACTCGACTCTGAACGAGAGGAAGTCGAAGAGTCCGCTCAGACCGTGGAGCCCCTCCAGATAGCTCAGCTCAGGGAATCGGGGGAAGATCAGAGCACTCAAATCGAGTTACTCCTGCCAGAATGTGAGAAGAATGAGCTAATCAATTTACTCAAAGAAAACGCGGATGTATTTGCATGGAGCTATCTTGACATGCCAGGGATAGACCCAACCCTGGTAAGCCATAGTCTGAACGTGGATCCAGCAAGCGTACCGGTCAAACAAAAACAAAGAAGGTTTGCTTCAGAAAGAAATAGGATAATTGCAGAAGAGATAGACCGACTGTTACAAGTAGGATTCATCAGAGAGGTAAAATACCCAGAATGGCTTTCGAACATAGTAGTGGTGAAGAAAAAGAATGGGAAATGGAGAGTTTGCATTGACTTCACCAACCTGAATAGGGCCTGCCCGAAGGATTGCTACCCCCTCCTGAAAATTGATTAGATGGTAGATGTAACAGCTGGGTACGAACGACTCACCTTTTTAAACGCATATTAGAGAAGACGTCATTTATCACCGAAGGTGGAACCTGCTGTTACAAGGTGATGCCCTTCGGGTTAAAGAATGCAAGAGCAACCTACCAGCGTATAATCAATAGAATCTTCAAAGATCAGATCGGGAACACGGTAGAAGCCTACATCGATGATATGGTGGTCAAAAGTAAAAAAAAGGAAGAACATTTGGAACACTTGCAGGAAGTGTTCGGCATCCTCAGAAGACACCATATGAAGTTGAATCCAATGAAGTGTTCGTTCGGAATTTCTCTGGGCAATTTCTCGGTCATATGGTCAGTCGAACGGGAATTAAGGTAAGCCTAGTGTAAGTAACAACCATTATCCAGAGCTCCGAGCCAACGACTGATATGGAAGTGCAGGTCCTGGCAGATAGTAGCGTTAAGCCGATTCATATCTCGGCTCTCGCACAAATGCAAATTGTTTTTTGATGCCATCAGAAAGAAAGGAAGGGACCTGTGGGGAAAAGATCAATCATATGCACTAAAGAAATTGAAAGAATACATGGCCAAGCCCCCGATCCTCTCGATCACGAAAGGGGTGAGCCGTTACACCTATACCTCGCAATGTCAAAAACATCCATGAGCGCAGTGTTGGTCAGAGAGGAAGATCGGAAATAGCACCCGGTATATTACACCAGCAAGACGATGACTGATGCGGAGCGCAGATACTCTAATGCGGAAAAACTGATCTTGGCCCTCATACATGCAAAGAAGAAGCTGAGACACAACTTTGAATCCTATACCATAATCGTGCCTACGATCTTGCTCCTCGGGGCAATCTTCAGCAAACCAGAAATGATGAGAAGAATGATGAAGTGGGTGATGGATCTTAGTTCCTATGGCATCCATTTTGAACCTAGGACTGCCAGGAAAGGTCAAGTATTGACAGAGTTCTTACTGGAGTACGAACTTGAGGACAAATTGGAAAACCATGATGCAGGAACATGGGAAATTTATGTAGACGGATCGGCAAGTCAAATAGGGTCTGGGGCTGGAATTGAAGTCAAAACCCAGACGGAACGACACTCCATCACGCCATGAGGTTTAACTTTGAAGCCTCAAATAACGTAGCCGAATACGAGGTGATCCTCACAAACTTACGATTGGCAAAATCCTTACAGGTAAAAAAATTGTCAATCTTCAATGATTCTCAGTTAATTGTGAACTAGGTTAATGGAGAATATCAAACAAAGGAGGACAAAATGAATGCCTACCGAGAAGCAGTGATCGAAGGAGTGAAAGGGTTTGACAAAGTAGAACTCAACCACATTCCTCGAGAACAGAATGAAGAAGCAGACTGATTGGCCTGTTCGGCCTCCTATGCAGATGAGTCACTGATGAGGATATCCACCATAGAGGAGTTGAAGCTCTCCTCAAGGTCATATCCTCAAGGAAATGAACAAGCCGAAATCACGAACAAAACCATCTTTGCTAATATCAAGAAAAAGCTGGAAGACAGAAAGGGTCGCTGGCTCAAAGAGTTGCCGAACGTGCTATGGGCCTACCGAACGACCCCTCGGCGACCGACAGGAAACAACCCATTCAGTCTGGCCTACGGAACAGAATCCGTGGTGCCAGTTGAGCTTAATATCCCAACTCTAAGAACAGAGACGTTCGAGGAAGAAGAAAACAATCAACAAATCGGGCACGAGCTGGATCTGCTTGAGGAGAAAAGAGAAGCTGCACAGATCAGATTAGCAGCATACCAGCAGGCTCTTCGCAACAACTATAAGGCCAGCACGTCAGAAATGGTTTTGATGTTCTCTTGCCGGAATGGACATTAATACACTGATACCAAAGGAGTAGTGGTGGCGGCGTCGCAATAAGGCCGCTAGGGAGAGTATTGTTATGACAAACAGACACGAACCAAGCACAATCGTGAAACACGACAGAAAACGAAACAAGCACAACACACAGAACACGAGAATTTACGTGATTTGGCGATGTGCCTACGTCCACAGCGAAGATTCGGCGAAAGTTTTCACTATGCAAAAATCAGGTTATTACAAGTTTCAACCCCAAACCCTGGTTCTCGTTTTTCACTCTCTACATTTTCAGTGTTCTCTTTTAATCCCACTTCAAACCCTAGATGCCTTTATATACCGGGCTACAAGAAAGTTCAAAACAGGGTCCAAAACCCGCAAGCGAAAATGGCTCATAAAATTTTTCCAGGGTCAAACCCTAGATGCCCTTAAGGCCACACAAAACCCATTTTCAGGTCAAAACCGGGTTGCAACGCGACCCTGGTTGAGACAAAATTCGGGCCACAACATAGCAAGTATAATGGCGAGGAGCCATAGATCGGAGCTGCATAAGGGGTGGGAAATCAAAGGTAGGGGACGAGGGGGGCTACACACGAAAGGGGAGCTTGGGGACAAAGGACCCAAGCCCACCCATGACACCATGCCCGTTTGGGGTGGGGGACAACTAATAGGGGTCTTGTCACAAAGGGGTTGGTAAAGAGGAGCAGCAGTTCATGTGATGGTGGCAGTAAAATTTGTATGGTATGGGTATTGGGCCAACTTATAATATTGGGCTTTATTAAAATGGAATAAAACAATATCCTACGAACAATAGTCATTTGGGTATAAGAGGGAGAGGGGAGGAGGAGGAGGGTGGGGTGCCCAATCAAACGGGACTTTAGGTATAACGGGGGTGTCCATTCTTGCGCAAATGCTTAATACCATAGACAGATGCATTACAAATATTCTAGGAATATTATTAAAGATGATAAGCGAGACAATGTTTATCTTCATGCTATCCTTCTGAGGCTTTATGCCTCATTGCTAGTAGGGTAGGGTTCAAGTTTTTATATTATATTTTTATGTTTTGCTCTGTGAAATCAAAAACATGATAGGAAACTACTTCTATCTCCTTTCTTCTAGATGATTCTTCAACCATCTCAAGTTTTGGATTGAACTAATCTATTGGATAGACTAATGCAAGCAACACTCGAAAGAAAATGTTTAATAGACAATTCAATGTACTCTCTTTGTGACCTTGTTATTTCTTTTATAGTGTCTTTGATTACATATATTTAGCCTATATTTATTCCATGATTGTTGGGGAGCATGATTCTCCCCTTGTTTACAGTGATCACTTAGCGTGAGTTGAGCCTTGCCTGCTATAGGGACTTGATTGCTGACCTCACATGCCGATGGGTCACATGGACCCCTTCTAGTGACATGGTTTGCCAGGTGTTTGCCTTGCTGGAGTTTCCATGTGTCACCTTCTTGTTAGTGGGGATTTTTTCCTTCCACATAGGGGTGGCAAAAATCCCCAACCCGACGGGGACCGGCCCCGGCCCTGCCCTGCCCCACCCCATTTAAAGCGGGTTTGGGGAACCGTTTATTTAAATGGGATGGGGATGGGTTTTGTTATTTAAAATTCGGTTGGTTTCGGGGCAAGGTCACCCCGCCCCATTTAAAACCCGCCCCGATTATACTACACTTAATTATTTATATTATATTACTTATGTGTATATATACTTTAAAAAATGTTAAATTTCAAAATATTTTGTTTTGTTGGAAGTTGTGTAATCTTTTATTTTAAGCAAGGACAATAAAATAAATAAATTTTTTTTGAAAAGGGTAGAATGTTAATGTTTGGAGAATGATGAAAATTCATGAATCAAATGAGTTTTAACCGGTTATGGGGCCGGGCGGGTTAGGTCGGTTATGGGGCGGGGATGGGGTGAAGGGAAGAATTTATAACTGGTTATGGGGTGGGGATGAGGTTTCCAAAATCAAACGGTTATGGGGATGGGGATTGGAATCCCCACCCCATAACCGACCCGTTGCCATCCCTACTTCCACACTTTGCCCCAAAAATTTCCTTTTAACTTCTAGGTTCAAAAGTTGAAGGGAATTTTTAAAATGGATGATGATTTTGCTAGCACGATTCCCGACTCTTGGGTTTCGTGTCCCAAGTGGCTGCCGAAATGTCAGGTCTCCTTAAATGCTCAGACTTTCCTTTTCTTTGTTCACTTTACTTACCTTGTGGTGTTAGGACAATGCTTGTCTCAGGCCATATAAGTAGGAGTTCCTACTAGATGGCTGATGTGGACCAATCAAAACTAAACACACGTTTAAAACTTTAAAAAAAATTAAACATGGGTCATTTGGGCTTTTTACGGGTCATCTAAAAGAAACATCATCGTTTTTTCTCTCTCCACGTCTGGCAACGTACGCATACTCTGCACAACTCCATGGCCTTCTTCCTCCATCTGAAACTCTTCTCTTCCGCTAATGACCTCCACCACCTCCATTACTATTCTTTCATCATGTTTTATGAACTTAAATTTATTAGTTTGTGCAAAATATACATTGAAACTATATGTGGAGATCAAATTAAGCCTTGCTAAGCATATTTTGAAGTATTTCTGAGATGGGTCGTTTGAATGCATAGAGTATCCTTCTAATAACCCAATGTCAATTATGTGCAGCCTCAAAGCTTCTAATCTTATTTGAGGGTTCATCAAAATTTTGTATTAATCTATACTTTCTTAAAACACCATCCACATCTCCAAACATTTTTGTCATCGTTTTCGAAGTGCCTTGTTGTGGATCACATGGAAGCTTAGAAATTGGCTTCAACTTATAGAAATGATATATTTAGTATTTGTCCCTCCCTCAATGGCAAACTGTTATAATTTGTCTTCTTTATTTGGAGCAGTTTATAATTTTAGGAAGAAAAGCTAGGAAGAAGAGCTATGGAGTTGTGCAAAGAATGCGTAATGTCTCCCAAAGAAAAAGAATGTTGTTTCTTTTGGATGATCCGTAAAGCCCAATGACTCATGTTTAATTTTTTTTTAAAGTTTTAAACATGTGTTTAGTTTTGATTGATCCACATTAGCCATTTAGTAGGAACTCCTACTTATATGGCCTGAGGCAAGCATTGTCCTTTTTAAAATGGATGATGATTTTGCTAGCACGATTCCCAACTCTTGGGTTTCGTGCCCCAGGTGGCCGCCAAAATGTTAGGTCTCCTTAAATGCTCAGACTTTCCTTTTCTTTGTTCACGTTACTTACCTTGTGGTGTTATTTTATTCCGGCGATCATAGTTCACCCGTGGTCTTTATACTTCTTTGCTTCTTAAGGTCAGTGTTTCTTGCTCCTTATTTATTCACTTCTAAGTATGGGAAGAGAGTGGAGATCGTTGACGATTTTGGGCCATGGGGGTTTACCAGTTTGTTGACGATTTCTTAAATGAGAGTGAGGACGATTCTACCTCTTCTGAGGGTCTTCCAGCCGTTGTTCCTCCCTAGAGCCCGTGGCTCCAGACAACGTAGTACCCTCTGAATTTGGTTCTAAGGAGGCAGACCTTACTAATTCGACTAGGGTTTCGGTGAATTTGGGGAGGCTTAAGTTAGATTTTGATATCCCTGCTGATATGACTCTTAGAAATTACCCTTCGGGTTTGAATTTTCGGTCTGGGGAGGGATTGGGCGAGAATGATATGCTCTTCTCAGCAAAACACTTCCCTGCATTCCGTTTTCCCTTTCACCCCTTCTACTACATGGTCCTTTGTTAGATGAATTTGGCCCCTCTTCAAGTTAACCCTAATTTTTTTAGGTTATCTCTAGTGTTCTTGCCCTTAACCATACCAGAGGGATTGAGTTAGGTTTCGACAACCTTCTCATCTGTTACCAAGTTTGTGCTATAAAGAATGAGAAGAACCGCTATCATTTCTATTCCCGACCGAGCAGATCGCTAGGCTCTGGTCATCCAACCTCAGACAAGGGCTGGAAAGAACAACTCGTGGTCGTTGGAGGGAAATGGAAAGTTCCCTCTTTTGACAAGTATCCAATCCCTCAAAAGTTCAATGAATTAGGTATTCCCTCGTTGGATTCCCTTCTTAACCTTCATTGCAATTGTGATATATGTTAGGTTCTACTTTTTAAGCATATCCGTTTTTATCTTGGTGCAGTTAGTGATCTACTTCCTTGCTCGGAAGTCAAGGCTCACCTACAGACTCTGAAGGACAAGGTGTGGAACGATCTTCCCACTTCTTTTCTTCTGCTTGATTCTCAGACTCTGAAGGCTATTTCTGAAAAAGCTTTAGGAGTGAAGATGAGCTTGTCGAAGACTACGCGTCCCAAGGGAAAGAAGCAGACCGAGCTCAGTGGTCCTTTGACCGGGCAAGAGAAAGAGGTTGCTGCTTCTCTGTGAAAGAAGCTCGCTTGGGAAGATGCTACAAAGAGGAAACGATTGTTTGAAGTCGTTCAGACAGAGATGGTTGCTCCTCCGCCCAAATCTCCGAGAACTTCTGTTCTCACTTCACCTTTTGCCCCAAGACTAGTGGGGACTTCTGGTTCCGCTGGGGTTGCCTCTGTTTCTCCCTCTGGAGGGAGGGTTGATGCCCCCAGTTCCTCTGTGGTTAAGCCTTGGACTCACCGGATGGTGAAAGCCAATGGCATGCCACTTTTAGCTGAAGACTCCATTCTGGAGGACAAGGAGGCCATGAAAACCTTTCTGAAGGAGTTGTGGCCTCCTAAGGATGATAAGATGATGAAGGAAGTGTTCGTCGGGACATTGTTGGATTCTTGTCCCAATCTGGCTCTGAGGGTAATTAGTTTTCTGTTATTTCTGTATTCTTTATCTAACGAATATGAACTAGGATTTTCTTGTGTAGTTGCAGAATATGTTTGGAGTGATGATCATGTGCCGCTTGGTTGAGCAGGCGATGGTCGAGGTAAAGAGAGCTGGCGCTCAGAAAAGAAAAGAAAAGAAAAGCTGAGACGGTCTTTCAAGTTGCCATGCAGGAGGCAGTGAATGAAAAATCAAAGTCAAAGGCCCTGCAAGCAGAGGTTGACAAGTGTCGAGCTCAACTGGAGGAGCTCGAAAAGGAGAAGGAGGAGGCAGAGCTGCAACGTGTTGTGGCCGATTCTAAAGCCACCAAATCTGAGTTGAACGTGAAATCCCTTCAGGAGAGGGGGTTCTGAGGCTTGAGTTAGGGGCTAAGGCCATGTTTGGTAGACTATCTCGGATGGTCCAGATTATAAATGCCGAAGCCTACCGAACTGGTTTTGATGATGCAACTGCCTCTGCTGATGAGCGATCCTATCCTATGGCCAACGAATATGACCAGGAGATGGGCATTGAGGATCCTTCTTACCAGGACCCGGAAGCGGGTGCCGATGAGAAGGATGTCTTGGATCTTCTGGATACTGCCGAAGCCTCCGGTGCAGCGATTACAGAGTTCGTCGTTGCTCCGATCGTCCCTTCTGAGATGGCACACCGAGAGGATGCTCCTTGAACTCTCCTTTTATATTTTGTAACTGGACTTACTCTCTTTACGAGAGACCTTTGTAATCAAGAAAGCTTTACTTTAATGAAACAGAATTCCTCTGGAGGTTTGGACTTGAGTACCTTCATTCATGCTTGTCATTCATTCTAGATATTGATTTCCTCAATTTTGGCTATGACTTAGCCAATTTAATTCATTTTTGGCATTCGGATGGCCATGCCTCGGCCAACTTCATTAATTTCTGACGCTCGGCTGGTCATGCTGAGGCTATTTTCATTCATTTCTGGCGCAACTTCATTAACTTCTGACGCTCGGGTGGTTGTGCCGAGGCTATTTTCATTCACTTCTGGCTCTCGGCTAGCCACATAGCCAATTTTATTAATTTCTGACGTTCGGTTGGTCGTGCCGGGGCTATTTTCATTCATCTTTGGTGCTCGGCTAGCCATGCTGAGGCTGACTTTATTCATTTCTGGCGCTCGGCTGGTCATGCCGAGGCTGATTTCATTCATTTCTGGCGCTTGGCTAGTTATGCCGAGGCTAATTTCATTCATTTCTGGTGCTCGGTTGGTCATGCCTTAGCCAATTTCATTAATTTATGATGCTCAGCTGGTTATGCCGAAGCTATTTTCATTCATCTCTGGCGCTCGGCTAGCCGTGCCTTGGCCAATTTTATTAATTTCTGATGCTCGACTGGTCGTGCTGAGGCTATTTTCATTCATCTCTGGCGCTCGGTTAGTCATGCTGAGGCTGACTTTATTCATTTCTGGTGCTTGACTGGTCATGCCGAGGCTGATTTCATTCATTTCTCACGCTCGGCTGGTCATGCCAAGGCTGATTTCATTCATTTTTGGCGCTCGACTGGTCTTGCCTTAGCCAATTTTATTTGTTTTTGGCGCTTGGCTAGCCATGTCAAGGCTGACTTCATTTATTTCTGGCGATTTGCTGGTCATGCCGAGACTAATTTCATTCAGAGAGAAAAGGGCAAGACAGTGGGATTGCGCAACGGATTTTCCTTCGCTACACAATCCAACTGCCTTTGCGAGTTGTGGGGGTGGTTTTTTATATTAACACCGGGGGGCATGCCGATGTGGGATCTAATTCGTGTAGGATGATTTCAACCAACTTTATTGATTTGGAAGGAAATTGATTATAGGAGTTTACATGTAGTACCTTTTCAAATGCATTGCATTCCACGGTTTTTGGATTAGTGCCCCATTTCTATGTACCCTCTGTAATCTCTAAGCTCCTCTTCCAATTAGTCAATTACTTCAACTATTTCGTATGGTCCTTCTCAATTTGCTACCAATTTGCCGGCGTTTAGTTCCCTGGTGTTGTTGGTCACTTTTCGTAAGACCCAATCTCCTCGTTCGAAGATCCGAGGTCTGACCTTTTAGTTCCTATAACTCACTCTATCATCCTTCACAAATACAAATTCCGAAATATTTCCTCCGACGGCAACTGTGATTACTATTTTCTCTGGATCCACCACTTCATCGGCCTTCACCTTCCAATAACCTCGAAACAAATCACCAATGGCGCCACAAATGCACCTTATAGAAGAATGCAACTCTCCTGTTCCTTCCTTAAGATGCCAGAGCACCTTGCCCTAGATGTCCATACATAAAGCAGCAAGGTCGCCTCACCCCAACTTCTTCTCCCCTCGTTCGGAGCTCTTGATGCCTTCTTGATTGAAGGTAATTAGAATAGTAAGAGTGTCTGGCAGAGCTATAACTCCCACCCCACTCATCACCTTCCATACTTTCCATGACCAGGCTCCAATCTGCGCCAAGTTTCCCACATCTCTATCAAATCGACCAACAAGACATTATTCTAATGCCTCCCTCCTTTCACTGTGTTCCTGTTGTAGATTCTGAAGTAGGTAGGCGAATAACAACCTCGCTTGAAGTAGGTAGGCGAGGCAGTCGCACCACCTCCAGAAAAGAACGGTTCATTCTTTTTGTCAATTTCCCTAGCCATTTAACCATATAATTATCTTTACTTAAACTATTGTGATAAGTTAGTTATATGACTTAGTTTCTTAGTCTCTGATTGTAATACCCCGCTCCAACACATGGTATGATATTGTCCGCTTTGGGCCTGAGCCCGCACGGTTTTGCTCTTGGGTTTTACCCCAAAAGGCCTCATACCATTTGAAGAGAACATACTACATATAAGCACATCCCCTTTTCCACACCCAGGCGATGTGGGATTGAGCACCCCGTACCCTGTCAGTGTGGTAGCTCAGCCCAGTGTCTGTCTTTGCACCCGCCCACTCACACCCGTCCACAAGGGTTACTACACTGATTGTAAACAAAACACTTTTTGATAAGGGATTTTGTTCACACAAAATTCTCTGTCCTAACCCTAACAACCACATTCAGATTCTAGAGAGCAGCCACGGTGGAACAGAGTGAAAGATGGCCTAGAGAGAGTGTGTCTCATCCTAACCCTCACTCTTGTCTTCCTGTAATAATATTGGCTATATATTATACTGTCATACAATGATATAAAAATAGATCTCTCTCTTAATCCACCCCAACCCCTAAAAAAATTTGGCATGTTCAAGTCTTAAAGACATGTTTTCTTCATGTCATTTTTCTTTCCTTGTAATATTTGGATGACAATATTCAAGTCATGTTGAATTAGTGCCGACAGACATGAAAAGGTTGAAAACACGCACGGTGTTTAACCACTAAGAGCAAAAATTATGAGTCAAACCTCTGTGATATAGAATGCACATGCTTTTAAATTCTTTCTTATTCTTTTCGTATCAAATAGTTTGTTTTCTTGGTTCCTTGGTTTTACTTTTTAACAAAGTCAAGTGTCCATAATACTTATTCCTTTTGCATTAAGATTGATGCATTGCCCTAAGAAACAAATAATGATGAAAGGTCAAAAGTGATCCTTGGTAATGTAAATAGTATAGGGGCTGATGTAGTCAAGGGAATCAAGGCAGTGGATTGTGAATCCACCATGTGCATGTTCTATTCCCATCGTTCACCACTTCACCCCTAACGAATATAATGTCAGAACTTACTACTTTTTTTTCTTTTTTTCTTTTGTAGAAACAAAGAAAGAAATTCAATTTCATCTCTATTTACTACGATGGAATATTATTAAAAAAATTATCCTCCACAAAGTTGCTTGTGCACTGTTTAGAGCATAGACTATAAAAAGAAAAGAATAATGAACTGGTTTGACGTTGTCATGGATCATGAGAATATTTATGGCACTGTATGGTGTGGAAGTCAAGCTTAATAAAATGTATTTCTCCTGAAAGGAAATGATGCACAGTATGTGTAGTCTTGTTTGTTTCCTAATGTGCTAGGTGGAAATGAAATTTCATCTCTGTCACGAGGAGGTTGATTCTGCTGTAGAGTCTACAACTGATTTTCTCTGTTGTTGATATACAATTTGTGATCAAGTATTGCGATCACTGTCACATTTTACTGATGGTACCTAGAGATTACATCAGTAGAGTATTAAACAAAATGTCATGTATGGAAGGTGACACTACACATGATTAGTTGCTCTGGAAGCTCTCCCTCCCTCTCTTTCCCAGATGGGAACGAATGATTGTTTAACAGGAATTCCTAGGAGTTTTATACATTATGTATATGTTTGCTTATAGAGCTCTTTTTAGTTGACTAATAAGATCAATTTTTTCTTAAGGATTGGTGAGCCAGCTTTTTATTAGTAGGGTTTTTCCACTAGGGTGCATGTAGCAGAAATGTGGTCGTAGAATTGCGAAATAGGACTTAGTGTAGTCATTCCTTAATAGCTGGGCAAAAGCTTTCGCTGAGTTGACTAATTTTCTTTTTACAAACTTGATGGAATTGATGATGGGTGTAAATAAAGAATTATATTTCCTTGGATATTGTTTATTTATGTGGATCCTTGCGCTACATTGTTTTATTTCCTATGAGAAGAATAGCAACCGATGATTAGAATTCCTAATGTTACTTGTAGTTCTACATATTATAATCCCATGTTACCTCAATAAGTGTTCCGAGTTTATGAACAAAGATGCAAGCAAATTGTATCAGGTGTTGGCTTGATTAGTACAGATAACATCTAGTTTTGATAGCAAGTGTGGTGTTGTTGCTACTAAAGCTTCATCCTATATCAGTGGTGTTTTTTGTATTTTTAAGTTTGACTCAATCTTTCACCCTATCACATGCTTTGACTGTGAAACAAAGTTGACGCAGTGTTGGAGAAAATTTGACTGGCTTCATAAATTTGGAAAATTTATGCTTGCTCGAACTCTTTCTGATTTGTTCTGGTCATGTAATTTAAGATGTGATATGCAACTCCGTTGGATTTTGTGTTGGATTTGAATGTGAAATAAAACATGATATTTTTCAACAACATTGTCTTGGGCTGGTGGACAATACATCGTTTAAGCATTTTAACAAAGCCTATTTACTTTAAAACACAAAACAATACTTATAGAAAAGGTCTGCTTGTAGGTTGAGAAAATGCAAAAATGATGGAAGTTTAACTGTGTGGTCTGGGCACTGCCCTTTTTCTTTCCAGATTGATAGTTAACTTTTGCAGTTGTTTCTTTTTAGCATAATTCATATTTTATTCTTTTGTTTTTCAGTTTTATGGCCCCCTCCTCCCTCTCATTTTATTGATGGTACCTAGAGATTACATCAGTAGAGTATTAAACAAAATGTCATGTATGGGAGGTGACACTATAATTAATTGTTCCAGATGCTCTCCCTCCCCCTCTTTCCCAGAGAGGAACAAAAGATTGTTTCACAGGAGTTTCTAGGATGTTAGGACTTTAGGGCTAATGATTATTGAAATCTTAGTCCTAGGGTTGGCAAATTTTGTAGTACAAAACTCATCAATGAATTGTAATTTTCTTATTATTTTTAGTAAGTGAACAAAAGAAATAGGTAGTTAGATGCTATTAAGAGTGAAGACTACAATTGGTGAAGATTCTACATGATAGGGTGATCCTCTTTCTCCTTTTCTTTTTATCATTATTATGGAGGCTTTTAGCAGACTGATGAGGAGAGCCGAAGGGCTGGGCTACATTGGAGGTTTCAGGGTTGGTAGAGAGCAGCCTAGCCAACTGGTCATTTCTCACTCTGTATTTGCGGATGACACTATTGTGTTTTGTGATGCAGTGGAGGATCAGTTGAGGCATTTGAGGTGTGTCTTGGTTTGCTTTCAAGCAATCTCAGGCTTGAAAGTTAACATTGGAAATAGCGAGATTGTGCCGGACGGAGAGGTGGGGCAGATCTAGGTCTTTGCTGATACTCTTGGATGTGGGGTTGCCTCTTTCCCAACCTCTTACTTGGGTTTGCCTCTTGGGGCCTCTTCAAGGAGTGCTTCCATTTGGGATCTAGTCGTGGAGCGCCTTGAGAAAAGACTTGCTGGTTGGAAGAAGCATTATCTTTGGGCATTAGAAGTCTTGTTCTGTTTAACAAAGCCTTATTTGGCAAATGGTTTTGGAGGTTTGGTAAGGAGAGGACTAGACTGTGGAGGAGAGTTATTGCTTGTCGGGTGGGGGTAAGGGGAGGCGGGATGGTCTTCCAGAGAGTGAGACTTCCTAGTGGTGTGGGTGTTTGAAATTTTATCCAGAAGGGGTGGGATGAATTCTCGAGACGTATCTGATTTAGAGTCAGGAGTCGGAGATTTGTCAAATTTTGGGAGGATCACTGGTGCAGGGATTCCTCTTTGGCTTGTAAATTCCCACGGCTTTTTGGATTGCTACGGATCAACATGCATTGGTGGTGGACTGTTACGTCTTGATAGCGGGAGGACGACTTAGGATGTTCAGTTTCGAAGATAGTTCCATGATTGGGAGCTTGAAGATGTGGCAAAGTTTCTAGCTTTGCTCTATAGACAGTCTGTGGTTGAGGAGGGGTTGGATGAGTTGGTCTGGGTGGATTCTCCGAGAGGGTCTTTCGGGGTGCGGTGTTTTTGTCATAGCTTTTTAGGGACTCGAGGTCCTTCCTTTCCTTGGAAGGTAGTTTAGAGATTGTAAGCCCCTCTCAAGGTGGCTTTTTTCGTTTGGACAACAGTTCTTGGGAGGATTCTTACTCTTGACAATCTCAGAAGAAGACATCACGTTGTAATGAACTGGAGCTGCATGTGCAAGAAGGCGGAAGAATCGGTGAATCATCTCCTTTTTTATTTTCCAATGGCGAGAGATATATGGTCTGTTTTTGGCAGCTTTTGGTATGGTTTGGGTGGTTTTTGAATCTATGATCGGTGTGTTGTAGGCTTGGAGAGGGTGTATAGTGGATAACCGAGCCAGGGATGCTTGGAGGGCCACACCCCTTTGCTTGTGGTGAGGCTTGTGGAGAGAGAGAAATAGGAGATCCTTCGATGGCAACGGTTTGGTTTTTCAAATACGTCATTATGAGTTCTTTATTCATTTGGGTTAATGGGTGCAATTGTAAATCTGTGTGGGAATTTGTGGATTTTGTTGATAGTCTAAAGTTATAGGAGGCTTTGTGTATTCTCTTGGGATGCGCTCCCCTTTTGAGTGCTAGTTTTATGAAAATTTACTTATAAAAAAAAATGTGTAAAATGCATCTAAAACGTTGATAGTCTAAAGTTATAGGAGGCTTTGTGTATTCTCTTGGGATGCGCTCCCCTTTTGAGTGCTAGTTTTATGAAAATTTACTTATAAAAAAAAAGTGTGTAAAATGTATCTAGAACCTTCTAATTTTTAAACATTGATAAATGTATAAAAATATATTTATTTTTATTAGACATTAAGGAAAAATGTGTGATACATGTCTATATGCATATGTCTCCAGAATTTTTTCATATATATTTACATAAATATTTTCCTTAGTTAGCATTGAAAGGTAATATATATGCTATTGAACTAAATATTCTAAGTATTGTGTAAAACTTGCGTAGGAAATTATTTATGCATATATGAGTATTTCTTATATTAGCACGCATGACTATTTTGTTAAATCTATAAAGTTTCTTAAAACATTTGGACATCGTTTGTGCATTAAGAAAAAGACCTTTCTAGAATTATTTTTTAATTCTACAGACTTTATGATCGAAGTGTCAATCGATCAAAGCTTGTAGTAGCATTGATCGCAACAACTTCAGTTTAATGTCAATCGAAGCATGTAGATAGCATCGATCACAAAGACTTTATGAAACACACAATTGAAACATAACAGGGTGTCGATCGTAGTGAATGGAAAGCTCGAGATTACTTTCCTAAAATGAGTTTTCTTAACCCAGAAGTCTGGAGACTTGTTTTCAAAGACAAGCAACTTATAAATACTAGGTCTAAACATAAACACTAGTGTGCCGCAATGGCCAGAACCATCTCTCTTATTCATAAAAGTTAGAAAATCATATTGAGAGCATTTATTTGTTCCTTTTACACAAGAAATCTTGTGTTCATCACAAATATATCTTTGTGAGTGTTCTTGTGTGTCTGGCATATAGAGAGGTTTATATCTATCGGTTTTGGTCATCATTCATCATATCATAAGTCTTAGATATAGGTGAACTTGGTGATTGTTCTGTTTATCATTTATCATGCATACATAGTAGTGGTGATTTATATATTTGAGTGTTGATACATTTACTTGCGATGTTGTGCTTACAACGTCAACATCAACACTTAGTGTTCGAGAAAACACTTGATTGCTCAATCGGTGGACAATTGGTATGAGAAAGCATATATGAGAGAAAGAAGCGGAGTTCGAGTGTACTGAGCTGTCGTACACAGAACAGAGTTCTGGAGATCTTCAAAGGATTGTAAGATTTGGTGGCTTTTGTGTCTAAAGGGTAAGTAAGGATTCGAGTGTACTGAATCACTGCCGAAGGACTTTGACTGTATAGACTTAGATTGTACATCAATTTCTTCATAGTGGATTGCTTTGCTGGAACAAGTCCACGTGGTTTTTTGACTTGCCATTGGGGTAAGTTTTTCTACGTAAAAAACTGGTGTGCAAATCTCTTATTTATTTTCTACACTTTAAATTGCTTTATATGCTTTGAATACTCGGATGATTTATGCTTTAATCACGATCACATATATGGATATTGTTTGTAGTAGGTTCTGTTGAAACTGAAGTCAAACTTTCCACGATGATGGTTGCCAGAGAGCGGGTCCCGGTGGGAGTCCAAGCTGTCACACAGGAGCCCACTGTTCTAGGTGGATTGTAAGAAGAGGGGAGGAATTTGGTAGGAAAGAGAAAATCTGGTGTGCACTGGTTACTGTTTTAGAGAAAGGCTCTTTTTGTCCTGTCCTTTTGTTCCGATCCCCATTCTCTACATTTCTCTCACTATTTATAGGCAAAAATGTCTTTTCTCACCAATGGTCGAGGTTCTGCGGTGATAAATATCTGTGGTAAATATCTGTGGAGCAAGGGCTGAGATTGTACTTGTCAGAAAAAGGGGATTCGCTCACCTCACCTAGTCATCTTCTTTCCTATGTGACAGGCCAATCCATGATGCAAGGTCCTCATCCTAGCTAGAAATGAGGTCCGTCACGGATTTAGCGTACCTTGGACTCCAGCCTCCGAACCCAAGCCCTTGGTTCCCATAAGGCAGTGATCCGAGCTCTTACCCCCCCGTAGGAGCGCGGAGTGCCACGAGGTTTATCCGTAGGGAGGAACTCCTCGTAAAAGAGGTTTATCCGTAGAGAGGAACTCCTTGTAAAAATGGAGGTTGATCCGTAGAGAGGACCTCCGCGAGGTTTTATCCGTAGAGAGGAGTGCCTCCTCGCTTTAGGGAAATTGATCCGTAGAGAGGATTTTCCGTGATGTTTATCCGTAGAGAGGAACTCATCACCATCCGAGACTTATCCAAATGAAAGGAAGGAGATTCGTTTGAGGTTTATCCGTAGAGAGGAACTCCTCGCAAGGTTTTATCCGTAGAGAGGAATGCCTCCTTGCAAAACAGAGGTTAATCCGTAGAGAGGACCTCCGCGATGTGTCATTAGTAGAGACCGACTCGCCAAAGAAAGGCGATCACACCTCAGAGGCGTGCCCTACATAATGAATGAAGGAGCTCGATTGAAATCCTCTATCCGAGGGAGCGCTCGATGGAGACTTCCCTCGGAGGAGCTCGATTAGAATCCTCTATTTGGGAAGGAGCTCGATGGAAATGCTCTATCCATGGGGGGCTCGGTTAAGAGAGGATATCAAAGGTGGACCCCTTGCTACATGGAATTGCTGACGGAGCTCGAGAAATGTAAGAAAAGTCAAAGTGGGCCCGGCCACCTGGAATTGTTGAGGGAGCTCGAAATGGAGAAAAAGTCAAAGTGGGCCCATTACCACGTGGGCATACGTGGCTACCCCTGAATGGCCTATACCAACAGATATCAACAAGCATGCATGTTTAGATTGAACAAGCAATTTACCAGATTTGTCAAACCGATTACGAGCACTTTATTTATTTTAGTTTGTTTGATTTGTTTCTTTATTTAAGTGGGTCAATATAAAATTGATATTAGGGTTATATCAATCTATTAGTAATAGATAATATTTATCCAAGTAAAATCCGATAATTGGTATCAAAGTGCAATATCGCCTTAACAAGTTATATTCAAGAACATAATTATAAAAGTATTGTGTGGATTTTAAAATTGAATAAGTTTCCATTAAAGACCTATTAACCCTCCCCTCTAGGTCTATTTGGGCCATCTGGAACAGAACGATCACTGCTGTGCTAGCTTTATTGTTACCTCTAGGTCATTAATTAAAAACCTCTTCAATTGATCTCTCTCCGAGTTAATTGATAAAACCCCTCCTAGGAGTATTATGTATGTTTTTGCTTGTAGAGCTGTTTTTAGTTGACTAATAAGATTAGTTTTTCCTTTAAAGGGATGGTAAGCCAGCTTTTTATTAGTGGGGTTTTTCCACTGGGGTGCATGTAGCAGAATTGTGGTCGTAGAATGGCGAAATAGGACTTAGTGTAGTAATTCCTTAATAGCTGGGCAAAAGCTTTTGCTGAGTTGACTAATTTTCTTTTTACAAACTTGATGGAATTGATAATGGGTGTAAATAAAGAGTTATTTTTCCTTGGGTATTGTTTACTTATGTGGATTCTTACGCTACATTGTTATATCTTCTGTGAGAAGAATAACAACCCGGTGATTAGAATTCCTAATGTTGGTTGTAGTTTACATATTATAATCCCGTGTTACCTCAATAAGTGTTCTGAGTTTATGAACAAAAGATACAAGCAAATTGTATCAAGTGTTGGTTTGATTAGTACAGATAAAATCTAGATTTGATGCCAAGTATGGTGTTGTTGCTACTAAAGTTTCATCCAATATCAGTGGTGTTTTTTGTATATGTGAGTTTGATTCAATCTTTAGCCCTATCACATGCTTTGACTGTGAAACATATTTTATGCAATGTTGGAGAAGATTTGACTGGCTTCATAAAGTTGGAAAATTTATGCTTGCTCGAACTCTTTCTTATTTGTGCTGGTCGCGTAATTTAAGATTTGATATGCAACTTCATTGGATTTTGTGTAGGATTTGAGTGTGAAATAAAACATAATATTTGTCAACAGCATTGTCTTGGGCTGGTGGACAATACATTGTGTAAGCATTTTGACAACTTCTATGTACTTTAAACACAAAACAGTACTTACAGAGGAGGTCTGCTTTTAGGTTGAGAAAATGCAAAAAATGAAGGAAGTTTAACTGTGTGGTCTGGGCACTGCCCTTTTTCTTTCCAGACTGATAGTTAACTTAGCTTTTGCAGTTGTTTCTTTTTAACCACAACCCAAACAACAAAAGAGAGAGAGAGAGAGAAGTTATAAATAAATTCTCAGGCAAATCTACTTTCTGTTTAGTTCTGTTATTGTCATTATCCTATTCATTATCTCTCCAGCACAAGTTTAACCTCTAGGGTTAGTTAACTTCATCATGGATTAAAGTACTTTTGTGATGGCTAGGTGATTTGCAAACTGCATTATTGGCCTTTTGACTTGTTTATGTTTGCTCTGAAATGTAGAGGTACCAAGGCATTCGTGGTTTTTCACGCTTGAAAGGGATTGCTGAATCACTGGTCATTGAAGAGCCGGAGATGTGATTCTTCAGTTTAACCTCTAGGGTTGTAACATTATCTTGGATTAGAGTACTTTTGTGACGGCTAGGTGGTTCGCAGACTGTCCTATTGGCCTTTTGACTTGTTTATGTTGGCTCTAAAAGGTAGAGGTACCAAGGGAGTCGTGGTTCTTCACATTCGAAGGGGATTGCTGAATCTCTACTCGCTGGTCATTGAAGAGCAGGAGATGCCATTTTGCCCCATATTATCTAAGGGCTGAACTAAGAAATATCTCTTAGGGAACACCTTTATTATTTTGTCTTCTTTTGTTTCTTGTTTAAACTTCTGTTGCTTTGGGTAATCTCTCTCTCTCACACACAAACACACACACACACACACACACACAATGCGTATTGTGTGAGCTTAAATGTTTGCAGTAGATGGATTCGTTAGGTTCAACTTCTGGAATCTTTTTGAGGTAATGCACCATTCACCAATAGGTTTTATTTATTTATTTTCTCTCAGAAAGTTCAAGCAAATACTTACACTTACAATACTCAAACACTCAACCTCCCATTTGGAGAGGAGAAATCATACCATATGAGCTAATGATCATTGGTTCCTCTAAAAGTCATTCTTCATGAAGTAAAGCTAAATGTATCAACTTTTGCCCGTACCTTCTTCAAATATAGTAGTTTACAATGTCAATCATTAGTGATCACATCTATTTGAAGAACCATTTCTTTTGCCCGTACCTTTTATAAATTGTGTTTATGTAAAAGGGCTCTTACTTTGTGAGATATCAAATGAGAAAAGTCTCCTTTCGTAAGATTCTTTTGGTAAGTTGATTCTGTTAGAATTCCATTTATTAATTTTTGGTTGAGAGTTCTTGAGGAGTAATGCGCTTAGTATGTTTGTTCATGTATTCAAAGAGTTGGAGAGATACGAATCCAAGTGAGTATGAATCCATAATCGAATTGAAGACAGGTCCGTTTACAAATGCTATTACGTTGTAGAGGTTTTCTTATAACAGGGTAAAGTGCGAAAAAAATGTGCAAAACTTTAATTCACACCCCTAATGTTTGATGCATGATTATACTTAACTCCAACACTATATGTATTGTCTGTTTTACCCTTTATTGACTGAAAACACATTCTTGACTTCATTTTTCACGTTTAAAAGATTGCATTGCCCCAACTTTCCTTTTAACCTTAAGCCAAACACACACACACACACAAACATATATATATATATTTGCAGCACTAGAAATATATTGCAAATTTTATAAGATATTTTAATATAAAATAAATTTAAGTTCAATAAAATTTGCAATATATTTCTAGTGCTGTAAAAATATACATATATGTGTATGTGTGTGTGGTTTAAAGTTAAAAGGAAAGTAATGAAAGGAAAGATGGGGTAATGTAGTCTTTTAAACGTGAAAAATGATTTAAAAAAATGTATTTGCAATCAATGGAGGGGTAAAACAGACAACACATATAGTGTTGGGGTTGAGTGTAATTATGCATCAAACCTCAGGGGGTGTGAGTGTAGATTTTGTCAAATTATAAATATGAGTGTAAGTACGGCAAACCTCAAGGGGTGTGAGTGTATTTTGCCCACAAAATATATATATGCATGAACTGTTGCCCTTTGCAAATAACCTGAATTACAAATTGTTCTCTGAACTAATAATTTGTTGTAATTAAGTACATACTTATCATAAAAGATAATTTTATCTATTCTTATTAAATGTATCATTCCTTATTAAATTATATGTATTATCTTCTCTCTTATCTAAATATTAATTATCCCATTTATCTTAATCTTATTATTGGTATTAATTTATAACAATGAAAAAAAAATACAAAGTTGTAACAACCGTCAAATTTAGCCATTTTCTAAAATGATTAACTTATTATTAAAACTTTACTCTTTATAATAAAACTTATTATACTCAGTTTATCTAAAATTTTCATACAATATATTCATGAAAAATTAAGAAATTACTTAAATAAATAAATAAAGACTTTCTTTTTCATGCTGTATATTCATGAAAAATTAAGAAATTATTTAAATTATTCTAAAATTTTCTATTTAAGATTTTTATTAAAATAATTAATTTCAAAAATTAAAGGTAAGTTTATGTAAATTTGATGAAGAATATGTCATTAAATTGTATGAATTTTTTTGTAATTTATTTTAGGGTAAATTACTCTAACCTCCCCTTAGGTTTTGCTTAATTACCATCAGATTAAAGATTTTAAATTATGGTGTTCAACCTCTCCTGAGGTTTGGTTGACTTTACTCCGGGTACCTTTGCCGTTAACTAATAGTCAGCTTCGTTAAAGTCAAATAATATAAAAAAAATTAAAATGTCAAAACAACCCTCGATAGCGGTAGTGCTGGTGTGGCATTGAAAGAGAATATATATATATAACATATTAACCTTGGTCAAATGATTGGAAATTGAGGTTATTTTTGCACAAAAGCATTATAACTTGGTAATTGTATATTATATGTGATTTTGTTTAATGAATCATTAGTCTGCCGGGGATGTAGAATAATTTTGCAAAAAAATTAATTTGAGGGTAATTAAGCCAAACCTGGGGTGGGGACCGGGGGGGGGGGGGGGGGAAGTGTCAGAGTAACTTATCCTTTATTTTAATAAGAACAATTGGTCAAGTATAATTCAATAAAAAATGACATTATGATTATTTAATGAAAAATAGCCTATCATATACATATGTGACATTTTGTAACAAAATGTGATAGTTCAGGCTATTTACAAATTTAAACACTATTTACAAATGTGATTGTTTTGCACTTTACCCTAAATTCTATTATTTTCTTTTAGCTATGTCTATAAATATAAGTGCTAACTTAATAAGGGTCCGTTTGGTAACTGTATATGTTTAATATTTATTGTTTAAGTGTTATATATAAAACAGTGTTTATGTTACGATTTTGTTTATTTATAATCATGACTATTCTTTGATAACGAAAAAATGTTTGGATTATTTTAAAAATTATAAACAAAAAAACATGTTTGTTAAGCATAAACTGTTTTAAAAAAAATTAACACAATAAATTTAATAAAAAATCAGTTCATGCTACAAGCAATCTATATTACAGCAATAACAGAGCAAGAAATATATATATAAAAAAAACCAATAATATTAAGTTACATATATATATATATATATATATATATATCTATACATTACAAATTATACTGTAAAACTATAATGACTCATAACCAGAGTATCTCAATAAGATCAAAATAAATATAACTATGAGAAAGTTGAAAGTTTTTCAATTTGTATGGAGTGAGAAGAAGGATTTGGAGGACATGCTCTTACTCTTGAATTTCTTTTGCTACTATTTTCTTTTTCATTTTTTGGTTTCTATTTCCTTTCAACACTTAAAATGAATGAATGATATGAATATAAAATAACATTTTTGTTTCTTTGACAAGGAGATAGTTATGACTTCTTTACTTTTTTTCCTTAATTTTTTTTTTTTTAGAGCATGGGCACCCCATAAGTGACTATTTCTTATTATCAAATATATTAGTAATTATTCATATTGTATCCAATATTTGTTTATCAAACAATTGATACTCTTTAATTCTATCTACACTTGATAATTCTAACATTTTTATCATTGTATCAAGCAATAGTCTTTTATAATTTTTTTTCTTTTCATTTTATCACTTTTAGCTTCACTTTTTAATTGAAATTATATAATCAAAATTTTAGATAAAAAGAAAAGAAGTTTTTTTATAATAAAAATAAAGCCAAACACTATTTTGGTATTTAGAATTTGAAAGTTTAGCTACAACATTATTTTAAAAGTGTTTTGACAATTTATAAACAAAAAAAATTATCAAACATGTTTATCTTTCAAATTTATTTTTATAAATAATAAACACTAAACATAAAAGGTAATCAAATGAGTCTAAGTAAGGTCTGTTTGGTAACCGTTTAAGTTTAGTGTTTATTGTTTAAGTGTTTATATAAGTAATGTTTATGTTACAATTTTGTTTATCCATAAATATGATTATTGTTTGATAACGAACAAACGTTTAGCTTATTTTAAAAATTATAAATAGAAAAACTTAACCTTAAACTGTTTTTAAAAAAAATCATATTACAACAAATATATACATCAACAATTGAGCGAGAAATATACATAAAAAAAGAAACCAAAAATATTAGGTTACATATAGATATCTATACACTGCAAATTATACTGTAAAACTATAATGACTCACAACCAGAGTGTCTTAACAAGATCAAAATATATATAACTATGAGAAAGTTGAAAATTTTTGAATTTGTATGGAGTGAAAAGAGGGATTTAGCCTTTAGGGGACATGCTCTTGATGTTGAACTTCTTCTGCTACTATTTTCTTTTTCATTTTTTAGTTTTTATTTTTTCTTTCAACACTAAAAATGAACGAATGATACTAGTACAAAATACTTTTCTTGTTTTTTCGACAAGGAGTTAGTTGACGTGTTTTTTTTTTTCTCAAATAATTTTTTTAGCACGGGCACCTCCTAAGTAACTATTTTTTATTATCAAATAAAATTATTCATATTGTACCCAATAATTTTTTTCGTCAAGACAATTGATACTCTTTAATTCTGTCTACACTTGATAATTATAATATTTTTATTGTAATATCAAGTAATAGCCTTTTATAATTTTTTTTCTTTTTATTTTCTCACTTTTTAATTAAAATAATATAATCACTATTTTAGATAAAAAAAAATTTTCTTTTCAAAATAAGCATAAATACTAAAACATTGGTTTTGATGTAGTAAGAATGTTATTTCAAAATGTTTTGACAATTTATAAAGAAAACAAAATTTATAAAATCATTTTTCTTACTGTTAGCAACCGGTGTTTATAAATACTAAAAGTAAACTGTTATCAAACAGCCTAAGCCGTCTTTTTATAAATTCTTTTATCTCATCTTTTGTAGTGTCAATATCTTTTTAAATGACAGATCATATCCTTCGACCACTGAAATCTAAATATCTAATTGTACCTTTTCCGATGTAATTTAAATACTAATTTGCCTAAGGCCAAGGGGGCTAGGTTTTGTAAGTTTTAAAAACGAGGGGTTTCGGAATGAATTCTTCTCCTTTAACTGTGACCCACTTGCTAAAGAATGACAATTTTTTTTTTTTTTTAGTTTCTTAATTTCTTAATATTCATAATGGATCGTATCTGTACTTGTGTGTTCCCGGTGATATTTCCTCTTCTTTCAAACAAGAAAGGTAAATAATTCAAGTTTCTCTGCAAGCTTTCTGAGAGTTCTTTTGGTGTTTGTTCTATACGTTTTGTTTTCATAATTTTTAAAAGAGAAAATATATGTATCTTGTGGATTTTCTTTCCAATTGGCTTAATTTTTATTTATTTTTAATATAGGTTAGATATATAGTAATACTATTCTTCGAGAGAGAATAGAATGTGAGACTGTTTCATATGTCCTACATAGTACATACATATAATTCTTAGATCGACTACTAGTTTCTTGCAGCATGATTTCTAGGTTTTGTTCTCTTTGCAGAATGTTGGACACGTGTTGTTTATTGCATGCCAGCTGATTGATTTGAAGATTTTCTCTTCTAAGTTTTCTGATTCTGGTGAGTCTGCATTTTCTATTTTTATACATTTTCCATATGTATATATTTTCTTTATTTGATATTTGTTTCTGTCTGATTTCATTTCCCCATCTTTCTATGTGTACGTGTGTATGCCTTCCAATTTTTTTTTTCTCTCTTTTGGTTTGGTTCAGGTTCTGTAGTGTTCGATGGCTGTTTCAGTTTTTGGTTTTTGGTTGGAGTCCAAAAACTTGATAGGTTTTTTTCTGAGGATTCAAATCCGTTTGATATGATCCGTGGACTTTTCTGGCTTCTGTTTTGTTGGGTTTGGGGTTGTAGATTAAGAGCTTAGTTGTTGGTGATTAAAGAGTTTGCCTATTGGTTACGGTAAGAATCGGTTTAGGTGTATAAAGGCTGGTGAATGGGCACTCAGAGGATAGCATCTAAAGGTGGTGGTGGAACCCAAGAGCCCAAGTCGCATGCACTGGCTCCACAAGTCTCCTTGTACAGCCTCACACTGGATGAGGTTCAACAACAGTTAGCTGATTTAGGGAAACCACTCAGCAGTATGAATCTTGATGAGCTTCTCAAGAGCATATGTAGCGCAGAAGCTAATCAGCGAGTATACAGTGTTGATTATATGGCTGCACAGGATGGACGACTTGCTTCTGCCTCCTCACTGCATCGGTACCCGAGTCTTACGCTTTCTAGGGATCTGAGCAAGCAGACTGTTGATGAGGTGTGGCAGTATATTCAACAGGGGCAGAAGAATAACTTTATAGGAAAGCCCAGGAAAGACGACCTGCTCTTGGCGAGATGACACTGGAGGACTTCTTGGTAAAGGCAGGTGTGGTTGCCGAATCTTCTCCAGGGAAGAAAAATTCTAGTCCTGTTTTAGGAGTTGATCCAGTTGCATTGCCCCAACAAAATGTTCCTCAGCAAGCTCAGTGGATGCACTACCAGCTTCCCTCAATTCATCAGCCGCCACAGCAGCAGAATTTGCTGGCTGTTTTTATTCCAGGTCACCCAGTTCAACAGCCTCTTACTATTGGTGCAAACCCAATTATGGATGGAGCATATCCTGAAACCCAAATGACCATGTCACCATCCACTCTGATGGGCACACAGTTGGACACTCAGACACCTGGATGCAAAGGGGTTGCCCCAGGAGATGTAATTGAGAAGACTGTTGAAAGAAGGCAGAAGAGAATGATCAAGAACAGGGAATCTGCAGCCCGGTCACGAGCAAGGAAACAGGTTGCATTTTAAAAGTTTGTGTCTGTTTGTTTTTTTCCAACTGGGTTGTGATTCGCTCTCTCTCTTTTCATGCCTATAAAAGATGTATATTTTGATGGACAGGCTTACACCCATGAGCTGGAGAACAAGGTTTCGTGTCTAGAAGAAGAAAATGAAAGGCTTAAGAGACAGAAGGTAGCTCTATCATCTTTCCCCAAGCTGTTCTTGTGCTTTTCATTCCTATCATGTGATTTCATGTCATACCATCACTTCATCTCTCCATAAAGAATTATTTTATGTCTGTCCTATGGTAGTAGAAAATTGTTTATGTCGTGAGATAGAAAATCAAAAGCATGCAAATGTACTGTGACATATGTTTATCAATTGATTGCAGCGCCTGAGAATTTTCCGCTCTTAATTTCTAGTGCCTTCCTATATTGGTTAATCATACTTCATTGCAACATTTTTTTTTCCTAATTCATATTTTCATTGAAATAAAACACCCATTACAAAAAGAGAAACGAGGCATACCCCCTAATTAAAATAGATACGGAAATAAAACCATTTCCAAAAACAAGCCAGAAGAAAGAGTAATTTAAGTAACAGAGAAGAGCAAGAACACCTGTTAGAAGACATGAATACAATAATCCCAGACCTGAAGTATATTGAAATCAACTCTGCACTCACCATTCCTTAACCAAAGGGTCATCATCAGATATAACCATCTCATTAGAAATACATCAGCTAGCAAATGATACTTACGCCAAGTTTTGTTAACCAATTCAAAAATGTTCAGATCATCTATGCAACCAAAGCAGCAGTTATGGTTTATATCATTGTCTCTGTACCTGCAATTCCAGTAGAACACATTACCAAAAAACTGCTTACTTCCAAAAAGATTCTCAGTTTTGATCATCTTCAATAATATCAGAGAGTTTAAGGTTCATAGAGTCCAAAACTTCCCAAATCACCATTCTAGCTGTTTGATTAGCTTTAGGAGCTGGACCATGGTGAAGATTCAAATTTTTAGTTCTCCATAAACTCCAAGGAACCGCAGGAAAAATTTGTCCGCACAATTTATATCTTAAAGATTTATGTCTGGACTTAGATTCAAACCTGAATAACAGCTGATCAAACGAGATTATCTGATTCCAATTCCATTGAAACACATCAAATAACCATTTCCACACTTCTTGGGCAAAAGGGCAGTAATAAAATAAACGCTCTACATGATCTCCATTCCTCGTGCAATTATGGCAGATATTGGTAAGATATCTACCTCTGAGCTGCAGTTTGGTTAAAGAAGGACTTCTATTTAGAAGAATCAAACAAGAAGTAAAATTTGCAGCTGGCCTTCCTTTACTCCTAATCAAATTGAACCAATCCTTTTTATTATACTGATTCCTGCATTTCTTCCACATATATTTGAAGTTGAAAATGCCTGATTTCCAACTAATCTTGTCTGGACCTTGGTGAATAAAGGTAGATGCAATGGAGTTCCATAAATTCTCTGCTACATTGTTCAGAAATGGAGGTTTACACCAATTGCCACACTCTATCAGATGACTAAAAGATGCATTCTTATTCAGATCCAATTGTCTATTCCGTGGCAAAAAATCTCCACTAGAGTTGAGCCATTTCACCATGGATCTAGAAACAATTTTATATTCTGCTCGTTAACAATCTGACATTTAGAATTAGCAGCCATTATTCTTCTCACTTCCAACATATGATTCCAAAAGGATGAGTACTCTTGGTTAGGAACACAGCTCCAAATAGAAGGAAAATCAGCAAGTTGAGCTGTGAACCAAGCAATCCACCATTGATCTTGCCCTTGGATAAAGTCCCAAAAGAGCATTCCTTTAGCAGCCAAGTCTATCTCAGAAAATTTTCTGATCCCAAATCCTCCCTCCCTCTTTAGCACTTTAGAGGATGCATTTTGCTTGAGTTGTCCTCCTTTCTTCCCCATATAAAGTCTTTCATCAATTTTTTCTTTGGCTTGTTTTGTGAATTCAGGAATTTTATACACACTGCACCAGTAGTATAAAAATGAATAATTTCACTAGTCTTTGTAAAGGACGCTCTCTCTCCCTCCCACTCTCTCTTCTCTCACCGACCAAGCCCTTGCCGGTTTCTCGCCAACAAAGCCTCGCCATTTCTATTGCCGACTAGACGATATCTCCACCAAACCATAGCTGCTGAACGATCTTGTGGATTGTTATGGCCCCTTCGATCAAAGCCCTAGATGATCGCAAGATCTAGGGGGATACGAGGCCCTTGTGCAAGAGTTGGTGCCGGCAAACTTAGCCAATCAAAATCCGACAATTCTCTTCCTCCCCCTTACTGAAAAGTATCTTTTTCTCTGTAGATAAATGTGTATACTGATCCAACGTGTTTGTGTTCAACTAAAAATTCACGTTCCGTAATAGCACTGATCATCGTAGTAAAGGTTATGTGAATGCGTTATTGTCTTCTAGGATTGCGATTAGAGAACAATTTCAAGTGCTAATTTCTAAAATTAACTTAATTTTAATTCAAAATAGGCAAGTTGCTGATTATAACTAAGAATTGAACAAACTAGGTGACAATTAAACTAAAATAGAGATAAATCTATGGATGAGTATCTAGGGAAATTGCTTCACCACTAACTTCTACTTTTGGACAATTGTATCACAATTGGGGAAAAACACATATGCATACTATAATGGTGTGGCTACAATCTCACAACTCATTCAATGATGAAATTCAATTACAATTGAGCAAGTGTAACTCACCTTCGGTTAGGATGAAGTGTTTACCTAACCAACTCTAAACTAATCTATACTAATTATAGCACATTCCATCTTCCCTTAGCATGAATTATTAAGTTCTAATTGCAATTGTCAAATTAAACCCTGATTGCATGATTTCCCCCAATTGGACTACAAGAACAATGAGAGAATTGAAATCAATCACAACATACATTCGTCTACAAGATCAACATACATTGCAAATGAATTTTATCAATTAGTGCATAGTTTATAGAACATTTACAAATTGAAGATCTAATAATGCAACAATTATATACATACATTAATTTTTTCCAAATTCAATACAAGTAATCCAAAAGATAGAAGAGAGGGTTACATAATTCCCTAGATTTGCGGTTTAGGCTTCCATGGCAGATGAGATCTCCATCTTCAAGGTAGATCCCTCAACTTCCACGACCATCCAAGCTCCAAGAATGCCCAAAATCGTCCAAAGCTTGCTCAAAGAAGACCCAAGGAGAGAGAATGATCCCAAAATAGCTTCAAAACGAGGGAGAGAGCAATTTTTAAGGGATTCTCGGGCGCTTGGGTGACTAGTCGCCTAGCCCTGATGCAATGGTCCATTTTAGACCCTTTTTGAACCTTTTGGTCCCTTTGGGCCTTTTCTGGATCTTTTCTGCTTTGGACCTTCAAATTGGCTTGCTTAATGGATGGAACCCAACTCTCTTCAATATATTTCTTCAATCAAAGCCCAATTTGTATTAATTTGAAGAAATTACCAACAAATCCCGGAAATTCAAATAAAGCATAATTCAATATTAAAAGTATTAAAGAATTATTATTAAGGACTGATCGTGGTTAATTGTGTCAATTATAAAAATTACCACTTCACACTAGGACGAATCCTTGTAGGATAGGGCTATCGAAAGGGTTGTCGAACCTCAAGGACTTGCGTTAAGTAGACTAGTTATGTTGCTTAGCTTTCAAGTTTAATTCTAATTCAATTGAAGAGATTGATAGATTGTTTTGTACTTAGACTAATCAGAACTAAAATAAAAACCAAATGTAAACTAAGATAATCAAGAGGAGAGAAATCTAGGGAACTTGACTTCACCACTAACTCCTCGACATTGGTCAATTGCATTTAATCCGGGGAAGTTAATCTATGTACTTTTGAATTGTGTGGCTACAAGCTCACAACAAAACTATTGAGAAAATTCATTTAAATTGAATTAAGAATAACTCATTTTTGGTTGGCATGAATTGTCTACATAATTACTTTTAAACTAAACTAAATTACTTTGGAGTATAATTCATCTTCCCTTAGCATGAATTATAAAAATCCTAATTTAATTGATCATGAAACACCATTGCATAACTTCCCTCTTTATGATCACAGAAAATAAAGATGGAGTGAGATCACCCAAAACACAATTTATCTAAGACGAGAAAAAATCCATTAAAGTTGAATTTAAAACATTGAATCCTTAACAATAGTACAACTATTGTATTTCCCCTAATCATGCAATCAATACACAGAAATAATCATTCCCAAATCAAAAACACAATTAAACCATTGAAGAAGAAAGTTAGGTTTACATCAATTCCCTAGAAGGAGAATTAGCTGCTCATACTTTTGGTTGGAGACTTGATCAATGATGAAAACACCATCTTCATGTCTCTTCTTCTCTAAAAAGTAGCTCCAAATTCACCCCCTTGTGTTGTTCTCCAATGCTGCCTAGCAGAATATTATAATTAGGGTTTTAATTCGGGTCAAAACAGGAGTTTTACGCAACTACTGGTGCAAAGGTGCACGTGCGCCTTTTTGGCAGCATATCCAATTCGGGCTTGATTCAACCCAGTCTTTGATACAAACAAACCCAAGGTCAGTTCCCTTCAATTAAAATTTCTTTTGGGCCGCTTCTTTGGTCCATTTGGCTTGGAATCTTCAACACGGATCTGATCAATAGATCAAGTTTCATCTCTGTTCTATGTAAGCATCAACAATGGCCCAGTTGCAATGATTTTAATGGAAATTACCCTTTAGTACCTGAAAATCAAATAAACTCAAAACTAATATTAAAAACACTAAATAAGTATTAGCAAGGAATTATTATATGTAACTTTAAGGGTTCAAATGTGGAAAATTTGACGCTTATCAAGGACTTAAAACATGCAATAATGAGGGTTTGAATGTAAAACATTCGGCGCTCATCATATAAACACAAAATTATACACATACATCTACACACACTCACACACATCTTACATACATACATACACACTCGATTACACACACACACACACATATTTGCACAGTACATAGCATATTGATTTATATACACACACAATCACATGTACATACACACATACATATATCTACACAAGTCATATATTGACCTATATCTACTTACTGATACAGATTTGGGACATAGAGAAGTTGTGGGATATTTTTGATAGGTACCTATTTGCAACATTGATCAAATAAGTAACTAATAGGCCAAAATATACTGCTAGAACAGAAATTTGTAGATTTCTTTTTTTATTTATAAGTAAGATTGTAATAGAAAGCGTTTAAAAGGGGAATGCATCCCGCAAAAGCTACACAAGGACCAAATAGGCCCCCTAATCTTTCAAAATATCTAAAAAATCAACTATCTCCCCCAAAGATTTACAATTTCTCCCATGAACCCAACAAAAAAGAGAACTAATAATAGGGAATTTCATCGCCCCAATAGAAGTCTCCTCACCATCAAAGGATCTCCTATTCCGTTCCCTCCATAAACACCACCAAACACACAAGGGTGCCACCCTCCAGAAATCATGGGCTTGGGAACCCATTGAACAACCTCTCCGAGCCTCTATCATGCCTCTCAAGGATTGAGACATAATCCACTAGATCCCGAACAAACTCAAAAGCATACCCCAACTTTCCCGAGCTATTGGGCAGCGCAAAAGAAGATGATCTATAGGCACCTCATCTCTCTTGCATATGCAACACCAACTGACAATAACCTGTTTGCTCCTCCTTAGGTTATCCAGCATCAGGATCTTTCGCAAAACTACTGACCAATCAAAAAAAAGCCACCTTCATTATTTTATGTAGATTTTTTCAAAAAAATCTAGGGTTTTTTTACTCTCCCATTGTTGGCACCTAAGGCTGGATGCGAAAAAGAGGTGGGTTGGTGTTAGGGAGACAATTGACGTAAAATTTATGTCAAATCTCTATGATGAATTCTCTTTCAAGTAAAAAAAATAAAAATAATAGAAAACAAAAAATCAGAATAGGAACATGGAATATAGAGACATTAATAGGGGAAGAGTAGTGAAATCATGGACACACTTAAAAGGAGAAAAATTAAAATTACAAGAAACTAAATGGAAAGGGAAAAAGGCAAGAGAGATTGGGGAATGATACACACTCTTTTACTAGGGTGGTAAAGATGATCAGGAATGGGGTGGGTATAGTGGTAGGCCGACAAATGAGAGAAAAAGTTGTCGAAGTTAAAAGAAAAGGAGATAGGCTTATAACCATTAAACTAGTCTTAGAAACAATGATACTAAATATAATAAGTGCTTATGCACCTCAAGGAGCACTAGATGAAAGTACAAAGAAGACATGTTGGGAATCTTTAGATGAAATAATACAAAATATTCCAAATCATGAAAGTATAGTTGTAGGAGGTGATTTCAACGGGCATGTAGGGGAAAAGAATATAGGATATGAACGAGTTCACGGGGGACATGGCTTTGGTGAAAGAAATGACGGGGAAACACTCTTAGAATTTGCAAGGGCATGTGATCTAGCTATTACAAATAACTTTTTTAAGAAATGAAAAGAACATTTAATCACTTATAAGCGTGGCAAAAATAAAACACAAATCGACTATTGCTTATATAGAAGACGAGAATGGGGTACATGTAAATATTGTTAAGTAATGCCGGGAGAAAGCTTGACTAACCAACATAAACCATTAGTATTAGTCCTCTTGGTAAAAGAATCAAAAACCGAAAGCATAAAGAAAAGACTTCAACACGTGAACTGGAAAGACTTAATTGGGAAAAAAAAGAAAGTAAAAAGACTTGAAAGGTAATAAAGGGATAACTTTTAAAGAAAAAATACCATAAGAAACACAATAGGATTGGAAGGATAATATAAATAACTTGTGGTCCAAAATGGCGGAGTTTATTAGGAGCGTAGCAAAAGAAACTCTAGTAGAAACTAAAGGAAAGAAATTTATTAAAAAAGAAATATGATGGTGGAATGATGAAATACAACAAGCAATAAAAAACAAAAGAATGAGTTTTAAAGAATGGAAAAAAAAAAGTAAGAAACAAGAGGATTTAGAGAAATACAATTTTTTTTTTTAATATAAAGTTATAAAGATGGTAGCCAAAGCTAAACAATATGCACTAAATAACGTGTATGAAAAATTAGGAACAAAAGAGTGTGAAATGGCTATTTACAAATTGGCAAAGAATTAGGGATGGCAACGGGGCGGGGCGGGTTTTGCCTTCCCCATAACCGAAACCGTTTAACTTTCCCCGCCCCGTCCCGTCCCCGCCCCGCAACCGTGTATAAACGGGGCGGGGCGGGACGGGTTTTGACTTCTCCATTCTCATAACCGTTTAACTTTCCCCGCCCCGCCCTACCCCGTTTATACATTTTTTTTTTTTAATGCAAAATTTTTTATAATAATAAATCTGATATTTTGATACATATATACCAAAAACACACATATAGGTACTTGCAATACAATGGATAATATTGAGTCATCCATTACTGATATAATAAACTTGTATAGTTGTATAATATATATAATATTAATATTTCCTTTATACATCATTAATATTTTCTCTATATATTATATATATAAGTATAAATATATATATATACTTAAACGGGGCGGGTACCCGTCGGGGTAGGGTCTTACCCCCGTCCCCGCCCTTTTTAAACGCGGGTTATTTTCTCTAACCCCATCTCCACCCCGTTTCCTTAAACGGTTCCATAAACGGGTTTTAAACGGGGCGGAGCGGGGCGAGTACCTGACAGAGCGGGGCAAATTGCCATCCCTACAAAGAATAGAGAGAGGTTAACGAGAGACATGGATCAAGCTAGGTGTATTAAGGATATGGATCAAACAATATTAGTTAAAAATAAAGATATGTTAGAAAGATGAAAAAATTACTTTCAGCAATTATTTAATGAGGAATATACTAGAGAAGAAGTTGTAAGTAACGAACAGGGAATGGTAAATGAAATTCATAGTAAGGAAGTAGAGGACACACTTAAAAAAATGGGTAATAATAAGGCTGTTGGACCGAATAATATACCTATAGAGGCTTGGAGAATTTTAGGAAAGATGGGCATTGAGTGGCTAACAAAGTTGTTTAACAAAATTCTAAGAGAATAAAGGATGCCAAGTGAGTGGAGGAAAATCACAATAATACCAATTTATAAAAATAAAGGAGATATACAAAATTGTGAAAATTACAGAGGAATTAAATTAATGAGTCATACAATGAAATTGTTGAAAAGAATAATAGAGCAAAGATTAAGGAAAGAAACATGAATATCTGATAACCAATTCAGATTTATGCCAGGTAAATCCACAATGGAAGCCATATACTTAAAAAGATAACATATAAGAGAACATAGGAGTAAACAAAAAGACTTGCATATGGTGTTCATAGATTTAGAGAAGGCATAGGCTAGAGTGTCGAGTGTCATAATTTGGTGGGCTCTACAAAGAAAACAAGAACCTATAAAATTTATAAATCTTATGCAGGATATGTATATTGAGACATTAACTAGAGTTAACACTACATTCGGGGAAACTTCCATATAAAGTTGGAACTACACCAAGGATTAGTGTTGAGTCCATATCTATTTGCGATAATATTAGACGAAATAACGAAAGATATTGAAGAAAATATCCCATGGTGTATGTTATTTGCGGATGACATAGTATTAATAGATACTTCCTAAGAAGCACGGAAACGGATACGGGACACGGATACGACACGACTAGGGATGGCAATTTGCCCCGCCCCGTCGGGTACCCGCCCCGCTCCGCCCTGTTTAAAACCCGTTTACGGAACCGTTTAAGGAAACGGGGTGGGGATGGGGTTAAAGAAAATAACCCGCATTTAAACGGGGCGGGGACGGGGGTAAGGCCCTACCCCGACGGGTACCCGCCCCGTTTAAGTATATATATATTTATACTTTTATATATATAATATATAGAGAAAATATTAATAATGTATAAAGAAAATATTAATATTATATATATCATACAACTATACAAGTTTATTATATATGACTTAGTATTATCTATTGTGTTGCAAGTTCCTAAATGTGTGTTTTTGATGTATATGTATCAAAATATCATATTTATTACTATAAAAAATTTTGCATTAAAAAAAAAATTGTATAAACGAGGCGGGGCGGGGTAAGTTAAACGGTTATGGGAATAGGGAAGTCAAAACCCGCCCTGCCCCGTTTATACACGGTTGCGGGGCGGGGACGGGGTGGGGAAAGTTAAACGGTTTCGGTTATGGGGAAGGCAAAACCCGCCCCACCCCGCCCCGTTGCCATCCCTAGACACGACAAATCCTAAAAAATTAGGACACGGACACGGCGGGGACACGACAAAAAATAAATATTTATTTTTATATAATATTTGATGTTGTACTTTAAATAATTAAGAGTAATATTATTTTTCATCAACCTAACAAATAAAAAATTCACAAATCATAAGTCAAAAGTACACAATTGAATCTATTCCACAACAACAATAATTATAGGAGAATGATGTCACAAAGTCATAAAACCAAATCAAAACAAGACATTAGAATAAAAACCAGTTTTATCATTTAAACATCATTCCAGCTTACTCCAAATACAAAAGAATCATCAGAAATTCACATGTAAAAGATAGCAGTTGTACAGTAAGATAAAGAAGAGCAAAAAAGAACAAAGATGAAGAGATGAGATAGGCTGTAGTTGAATTGTTAGAACAACCTTTCTAGAACTTGTGTTTTGTTGGGAAAAAGAAAGAAAGAGGCTAAAAAAAGAGAAAAAAATTAGGGTTTTGCTAGAAAAAGAAATAAGGATTAGTGAAAAATAAAGTAAGAATCCATGGAAGAGAAAAGATTCATGAAAACTAGAGGAAAAAGAGAAAAAAAAATTGGCATGTCCGCGCCGTGTCTGAAAATTCATGGCGTGTCAATGTGTGTCTGCACTGTGTTCAAAAATTAAAAAAAATAAAAAAATTCAAACACGTTTTTTGGCGTGTCCGACACGGATTCTTTGCCTTTTTAGGCGTGTCCGTGCTTCCTAGGATACTTCTAAGGAAGTCTTAGCAACAAAATTAGAAATATAGAGAAAGACTCTAGAATCAAGGGGCCTAAGAATTAGTAAAACTAAAACGGAATATATTACAATGATAATGTAAATATTACACTTTCAAGACCAAAGAGTTACTCAAAAGAACTATAGCCATTACCTAGGATCAATATTACAAAAAGATGGAAAGATAGATGGTGATGTAACAAGTAGGATTAGAGCCGAGTGGACAAAATGGAGGCAAACTAGTGGTATACTTTGTGACACACAAATATCAAATATATTAAAAGAAAAATTATAGAAACGGTTATTAGGCTGACAATATTGTATAGAGCGGAGTGTTGGCCTTTGAAAAAGACACAAGTACAATGCATTCATGTAGTGGAAATGAGAATGCTATGTTGGATGATAGGAATCGCTAAAAGAGCTAAGATAAATAATGAACGTGTCAGAGGAACATTAGGTATAGCGCCTATAAATGATAAAATTAGAAAAAGTAGACTTAGGTGGTATGGTCATATCCAATGTAGACCCGATGATGCACCTGGTAAAAGAGGAAGAGTTGTTTGTTTAGAAAGTAAGCGACAAAGAGGCCGACCAACGCTTACGTGGTATGAGGTAATTAAAAACTTAAATTTTAAAAAAAGATATAGTGTATAATAGGAAAGAATGGAAAAGGAGAATTCATGTGGTTGACCCCATCCATATGGGATAAAGGCAAGGACGATGATGACCTGTAGTATAAAAATGAGGAGATTATTGTCCTAACAAGTTCAACCTTCCAGCCAGGGATGGGTTCAGAGCAGTCCAATTATACAGCTTTGAAGAGACTTTGTCCATGAGATTACAATCTGAATGTTTAAGGCTTCTGTCTAGCATTGGAAGACCTAGGTATATCATTGGAAGAGTTCCAATCTTCATTCCTAAAGTTCCTTGTAACCTTCTCTGCCACTTTACTGCCTTAGAGGAAAAAAAATTCTGACTCTTTTCATAATTTGTTGAAAGCCCAAAGAGACTTTGAAATTGATTCAGAACAGATGCAATACTTTTAGCTGATTTCACACTAGCTTTTGCAAAAATGATTAAATCATCTGCCAAAAAACAATGAGAAAACATTAAACTAGCTTTATTGATTGAGTGGTGTAGTTTCAATTTCCCATTTTCCTCTTTCTGAACCATGGATGAGAAGAAAGCTGTAATGAGAGTAAACAACAAAGGAGATAAAGGGCATCCTTGTCTCAATCCCTTTTTTGGTAGGAGAACCATCGATTAACACTGAGAAGCATGTAGTAGATAAGCAAGTCTTAATCCATTCAACCAATTTTGTACCAAAACCATAAGTTCGAAGCAAGTTGAACAGAAAGGACCAAGAGACTGAGTCGTAAGCCTTTTGAAGGTCAATTTTGATGGCCATGGAAGGATGAATTCTGTTGGATTTAAAACCTCTCACCAATTCATTGATCATAATGATGGTGTCATGTATGTGCCTGCCATTTATGAGAGCATTTTGCTCCTTCCCAACCCATTTACCCAGAAGAGAACTTAGTCTATTAGCTAATATTTTTGTAATAGCTTTATATATTGTTGAACATAACCCACCTCATTCTAGTAGGTTTGAAAGAATCTAGGAGGGACCCCATCTGGACTTGGGCTTTTGTCAGCCCCAAGTTGGAAGATTATAGCCTAAGAAGCACGAAAACGGATACGACACGACACGACACGGCGACACGGCAAATCCTAAAAAATTAGGACAAGGATACGGCGGGGACATGACAAATAATAAATATTTATTTTTATATAATATTTGATGTCGTACTTTAAATAATTAAGAGTAATATTATTTTTCATCAACCTAACAAAGAAAAAATTCACAAATCACAAGTCACAAGTACACAATTGAATCTACTCCACAACAACAATAATTATAAGAAAACGATCTCACAAAGTTATAAAACCAAATCAAAACGAGACATTAGAATAAAAACTAGTCTTATCATTTAAACATTATTCTAGCTTACTCCAAATACAAAAGCATCATTAGAAAGTCACATATAAAAGATAACAGTTGTACAGTAAGAGAAAGAAGAGTAAAAAAGAACAAAGATGAAGAGATGAGATGAGATGAGTTGTAGTTGAATTGTTAAAACAACATTTCTAGAACTTGTGTTTTGTTGGGAAAAAGAAAGAAAGAGGCTAAAAAAGGAGAATAAAGCAAAAAAAATTAGGGTTTTGTTAGAAAAAGAATTAGGGATTAGTGAAAAATAAAGTAAGAATCCATGGAAGAGAAAAGATTCATGAAAAGAAGAGGAAAAAAAAAAATTTGGCATGTCCAACGTGTGTCCACGCCGTGTCCGTGCCATGTTCGAAAATTCATGGCGTGTCCACGCCGTGTCCGAAAATTCAAAAAAATAAAATAAAAATTCAAACACGTTTTTTTGGCGTGTCCGACACGGATTTTTTGCCTTTTTAGGTGTGTCCGTTTTTTGCCTTTTTAGGCGTGTCTGTGCTTCCTAGATCACAGCTATAATCTCATCAGTTGATACAAACTCTTCTAATTTCTAAGCTTCTTGAGGAGAAAGCCATACTGTGGGTTTAATAGGAATATGAGATTGATAATCAGAATCGACTGGGTTGAATGTTTCCTCAAAATGGTCCATAAAGCATTCTCTGATCTGTTATATATAAGAAATCTATTCCCCATCCTTTCTTTTTAACCTAGTTATGGCACTAGTTGCTCGGTGTTGGCAAGTTTTTGGTAAAAAAATCTTGAGCATCTATCATTTTCATACATTCATTTAACTCTAGCTTTCACCTGTTCTAGCTTTAATCTAGCTTGACTTTTCATCTTCACATAGATATTCATTTTTTGGATCAGTATGCATTTGTTGGGTTGGCTCAAATTCCTATTGTGATTAGGTTTCTATTATAGAGTTGTATCTTATTAAGTAATTTCTTAGTAGGCAAGTCTTGGTCTCAAGGAAGGAAAATTCTTGTTAGGCAAGTCTTGGGCTCTAAGGAATTGTAATCCTTGTCCACCAAGGAATTGGGTTTTGGACTCTATAAATAGTTACCTATGTTATAGGTTGAGAGTCGATGAGAAGAAAAGAGGCAATACTCTCTTTGAAATTGAGAGGTTATTTTCATTGTTTTGAGAGGGGACTTAGAGAGAGAATTCTTGTTTAGAATTTGTGATTTCCTTTTGAGTGAGATTGAGTGTATAAGGGTTGAGAGTTGAGCGTACTCTTGATACAATCTTTCAACTTGTACTGTTACAATCTATATAATGAAATTGGGCTCTTTGTGGACGTAGACTTGTTTAACCAAACCACGTATAATTCTTGGTGTGTTCTTGCAAATTTTGTTTACTTATCATCACATTGTAATATTTGGTGGTTCATGATTGGGGGGTTGTTTCTAAACAAATTGGCATCAGAGGTTCAAGGTACATACAAGGTGTTTGATAAAAGTCTTGTCTAGATTTCTCTTCATAATACGAGTGTTGTTCGTCTTGGGTACTTGTGATAATCATGGTCGGTTATATTGCTACACAATACAAGGTGGAGAGATTTGATGGTAAGGGTAACTTCACCCTATGGCAAGGGAGGGTGAACGACATTCTAGTTCAACAAGGCTTAGTGCGGGTGTTGGAAGGGAAGGATGGAAAACCGAAAAAAATGTCAGTTCATGATTAGCAAGATATAGAGTAAAGGTATGTTAGCACTATTCGACTATGTATTGGGGATGTTCTCACAATTTACAAATGTGACACTCTTATTCAACATGAGTGGTTTTTAGATTCACCCAAATTGCAGTGTAATCTAATTTTCTTAAGCCGGTTAGACTCCATGGGCTGCAAGTGCTCCATTGCAGGGGGAGTCATGAAGATCACCAAGGGCTGTATGGTATTAATGCAAGGAGAATAGAGTGGAGGTTTGTACCATCTGGTGGGGAGTGCTAATAGCACTCAGACTTTGATTGTGAATAGGAAACGAGGTGCACATGGTAACAACATCTTGAGACGTGTTTCGTTTGATTTATCGAAGACACGAGTTGCATCTTTCTGGAAGTTCCTACTTGGAGAAGGGTTGCATCGAAGCCCCCTTCCAAAGTCACTTGATAGTGCTGACTTGATACAGTTACGCGAATACATTGGCTATGTGGATCAAGTGGAGTATTGTTTCATACTTGATTCAGGTTATGTAGCTGGAGTTTGAAAGGCCGATGGATTGTTTATGGATTTGCAGATGGGAGTCTCGTGTGTTGAAGACTTGTCAAAATTTTTGCCAAGGTGGAGATTTGTTGGGTTGACTGAAATTCCTATTGTGATTAGGTTTCTATTATAGAGTTGCATCTTATTAGGTAAGTTCTTAGTAGACATGTCTTGGTCTCAAGGAAGGAAAGTTCTTGTTAGGCAAGTCTATGGCTCTAAGGAATTGTAATCCTTGTCTACCGAGGAATTGGATTTTGGGCTCTATAAATAGTTACCTATGTTTTAGGTTGAGATCAATGAGAAGAAAAGAGGCAATACTCTCATTGTATTTGAGAGGTCACTCTCATTGTTTTGAGAGGGCAACTCTTGTGTGGAGGTAATACTCTCATTGTTATTGAGAGGACACTTAGAAAGAGAATTCTTGTTTAGAATTTGTTATTTCCTTTTTGAGTGAGATTGGGTGTACAAGGGATGAGAGTTGAACGTACTCTTGATACAATCTTTCAACTTGTACTGTTATAATCTATATAGTAAAATCGGGCTCTCCGTGGACGTAGGATTGTTTAGCCGAACCACGTATAATTCTTGTTGTGTTCTTGCAAATTTCTTCGTGCTTATTTACTTATCATCACATCGTAATATTTGGTGGTTCGTGATTGGAGGCTTGTTTCTCAACAGAAAGTATGAGAGAAAAATTATGTGTAGCACCCATTGGTAAGAAAATTAGAGAAAGTAGACTTAAATGATTTGGACACATTCATTGGAGACCTAGAGACACCGGTCAAATGAGGTAGGCTAGTTATAATAGAAGGTAAGAGACGGAGAGGGCAACCGAAAATAACTTGGGATGAGATTATTAAAAATGACTTTAAAAAGTTAGATATTGTAGGTGAAATGGCATATAATAAAAAAAGTTGGGGAGAGAGAATTCATGTGGCCAACCCCGTTCATATGAGTTTAAGGCAAGGATGATGATGTTGATTAACATTCTTCTTTCATTTACTCTACGTTGACTACTGTTCCTAGGTGCCTTAGTCATAGCCTTGTGAGGATTCACAATTTTTGGAGGATTTTAAATGAGAGCTGGAGGTGTCTTCAATCTCTAAATCTTCAATTCTCTTGAGATAAGTGGCTTTTAGACTTGGGGGCTTCATTCAAGTCTTATTCAAATAACTTAATTTTACCTACTAGATTGTCATTTTCTAGTTCATCAATCAAAGCTGAATTATTATCTTTAATTCTCAGCTTCCTCCAATGAGCTCTGAAGTTTCTTAATTTTATCTTTTAATTTCTTATTTACCTTTTTAGCCTCTATAGACTCTTCAAATAAATCATTGAAAGTTAGCTGAAGCTTCAGTTGTTTAATCTTCATCCTCCATATCAGTTTTTGTCAAATTCAGTTCTTGAATCTTCGTTTTCTTCCTCTAATAACTTTTAGTGCAATTGATTTATTTTTCTTAGCTGTGGGAAGATCAATTCATAGGTCTGCAAAGGACCTACCAAGTTTTCTACTTTGATTTGATCTGTCTTTACTTTTTTCAATAGCAGTTTCAGTGGATTGAAATCTAGGAGAGAGTGATCTTATTATCTTACTAAACACTTTGTTTTCTGGTAATTTTTTTTACTACTTTTTACCATGCCACAGCTTTTCATAGTTTCCCAAGCCTCTTCTCAAAAACACAATTCGAAATCCTCGCAAACTCACTAGGAGACACAGCAATGAAAGTAGTATTAAGTTTGCTTTTTCTAGCTCATCTCTACTCCATTATTTACTAGGTTTTGGAGTTTATCTCCCTTCAACATCTTTAATTGGATGTTCCCATCCATTTCTATTGAAAACCAATTTTTTTTCATCAATTAATTTTAGAAAAGCTCTCATCCTAGCTCTCCAGTAGCTATAGTTTGTTGCATCGAATAACATTAGTCTAGGTATGGATCCACTTTCCCTAAGACTATCCATGATCTACTAACTATAATTGAGCAACCTACTCTGATACCGATTGAGGGAACAATGGAGCGTAACCCTAGGCTTTGATATAGAGTAGTGCAAGGTCGTGATCTAGACCTAGAGGAGGGATAAATAGGTCTCAATTCTTAACTAATTATAAAAGTAATTTAAAAATAAACTACCTTGAAAACATGTAAATCATACCAATCATCATGCTAGAAATATAAAGCATAAAAGTAAAGAGAGAATAAGAAAAACCCTACCCCAAAATAATATATCCCTTAGTAGACTCCGGATTACCTTTCTTCTTCTTCTTCTCTCTCTCTCTCTCTCTCTCTCTCTGTGTTGATGAGTGTCAATTAGTATCTATTTGGGCAAGTATCATACCATATTGCATAAGTATCCTGCCATATCTCAGTCGTACTCAATTTGAAAAAAATATTTTAAAATTCCGGATACTTCCCAGCCGTGTTGGACAACATATCTGGCATGTATCCATATCAAATAGGTGTCAAATCCTTCCATGGCAGCCCTGGGAAAGTATTTGTGCTTTCTAGTGTTATACTTACACGATCTGTTCATGGTCTATATCTTAATGGTGAATCGACGAGGGAGGGTCTTTTGCAAGTTAGTTTGATAGCACAAGGTGGTAATGTGCTAAAAATTTAATATAAGGCGATACCTTGCAAAAAAATTAAAGTTTACAGGGATTTGTTGCAATTAAACTTTTAAATATTTATAAATCTTGTCTGGTATATCATGTCGACATGATATGCAATAATCATTTGTACTAGACTTGCTAGTCTGAGCCAAATGAACTTGCAATTTTAGTCTACGTTTTAAGCTTTGCTGCCAACCTTTTGAGTCCCATTTACAGGGAAAATCCCTTTGGTATGCTTTCCTTCCCTTGGTCTGTCCTGCTGTTAACTTTCAATAATTTATTGTTAAATAATGTTACTACTAATGACCCAACATGTAAGATTTGTCTCTGTTGTTATGTTTCAAAATAAATATTTCCTTTTTTTCTTTCTGATCTTTGTAGTTTTCCCCGCAGGAGGTGGAGAAGGTATTGCCGTGTACGCCACCTCCAGAGCAGAAGTATCAGCTCCGCAGAACTAACTCAGCCCCTTTCTGACTTCTGGTTTCATGTATGAACATTCTGTAGATTTTAGTTTTCATTAACTAACAGTAGTCCTCAAATCTCCCAATTGTTGGGGCACCATCCTTGTTTGGGTGAAAGCGGTTGGTAACTTTTTCCTCCGAAGGTGTCTTGATGCTTAATCTGCCCTTGGCTGTCCTTGCCCATACAAATCTTTTCATTGTATGTACAGTTTTATAGTTTCAACTGGACATGCAGCACCATTAGTTTCCATGATTAGTCCTTGTTACTTTGCATTTACTCGATTCTAATTGACCTGCCATCTAATTTGTTTGGTTTCTTGCAACTTACCTATTTAATGGACATTAGTACTGAGAACTGTTTGGAACGTGTTCTATAGCAGATTTATGGGAACTGTTTCTGAATACTATCTAAAGGGTTAATTTTAAACTCATTTGTTTAGTTCAAGAAGCTAACATGGCAGCAGAACGGGTTGCTTGCTAATATGACTTATCAAAGATGGCATTTCCATTGTTCGTGTATAAATATTTGTCCGATGACATTAACATTGGTATGCAATATTTTCTCCTATCTAGCTATGCTGCTTAATTTGTTTTGACAGGGAAATAGTTCATTAAGCCTTCTTGTAACAGTTAGCCAATTAGATTCTCCTTTTATAATCTTTAAATTTCCTGTGCTTTATTTTCATGCTTGGATATCTTTTGTTGATTGGATAATCATCTTGTTTTGAGGTGAAATATTACCAAAGATTTTTTATTTTTGCAACAAGGTTGTTACACTATGAATAATGATGCAACTGGTGATAGCGGCAGCCTTAAGTTATATGTGCATTCTACCTTGCGACATGTTTGAAGAATTATTTATTCTCAGCCTACTTATACAGAAATAAAAAGTAAAGAAGAATGAGTGAGAATGGAAAACATAAACAGATAGTGTTAACACATCATTAACTTGAAAGCAAAAAGAAAAAGAATCTGTGACAACATCCTTCTTGTACAAGAGCTCTTTCATGGGTATCACAAACACTCACCAACCTCTGGATGTGCCCTAAAAATTGACCTTAGGAAGGCCTTTGATACCATTGGTTGGGATTTCCTTCTTGACTCCTTATCCCTTTTTGGTTTCCCCCAACCATTTATCGGGTGGGTTACTGCCTGTCTTATACCCCCATCATTCACCATTTCTCTAGATGGTGAATTCCAAGGATACTTCAAAGGTGTTAATGGCATTAGGCAGGGGGATTTTATCTCACCCTCACTTTTTGTCATTGTCATGGAAATACTCACCTCTATCACCAAATAACTCATCCCATCACCCCCTTCAAAATTTCATTGTAGATGTAAAAAGCTTGCCATCTCCCCCACATAAAGCTGATGATCTCCTATTTTTCTCATATGGGGATACTAATTCTGTTGGAATCCTAAAAAATGCCTTGGATCAGTTCACTCTATTATCTGATCTATCCATAAACGACTCCAAGAGTCGCCTTTTCTGCTCTGTGGTTGACCCAACTATTGAACAATCCAAGCTACAATTTCTTGGATTTGAGAGGGGATGTCTTCCTATTAGGCACTTGGGCATGCCACTCATCACCACTGTGCTCAAAGTCACTGACTACAAAGTATTGATTGACAGAATTACTCATCGGATAACCCACTGATCCTCCAAAGAACTTTCCTACGCTGCTAGACTGCAATTGATTTGCTCAATCCTTTACAACATGTAACTCTACTGGTCAACCATCTGAATACTATTCAAATCTGTTTTGTCTGAAATTAACAAGATATGTAGGATGTTCTTTTGGTCAGGTACTGAACTAAAGAGCTTAAGTGCAAAGATTGCATGAGAGAATGTCTACAAGCCTAAACCTAATGGAGGTTGGGGCATTCCCAACCCCGAATTGCAAAACAGAACAACAATTTTGAGGCACTTATGGATCATTGTCTCAAAAACAAGCATAGCCTATGGACTCAATGGGTTAACACCCAGCTCATCAGGGGTAGGGATGTGTGGGAAATAAACATACCTCAATCATGTTCATGGAGTTGGCGAACACTCCTTCAATTGAGGAGCATCACATGACCACTAATAAAGCACAACCAGCATATGATTCTGGAAGACAATTGGCTTCAAGAAGGGCCACTAATCGTCAAAACCAGCCAGGTCATCATCTCCAACTTAATAATACAACCAAATCCGACCTTGAATTCTTTCATTTCAGCCTGTAGACAATGGAACTTTCCACCCCTCTTGACTTCCTTGCTTCCTGAGTTGAAACATCCCCCCACCATCTCTCCAACAATTGGACACAGTTTTTTGGTCCCCTCCCCATATGGGTTATACTCCATGAAACACACTTCTATTGCCGTCTCTCCTCTACTCCCAATTGTCCCCTTGCACGACTTGATAAGGAACAATCATTTCATTCCTTGCTATAGATGGCTACCCTTTGCAAATTACAAACCCTAGATAAACCATCCATGGCCTACAAGCATATCCCCAATGGTTGCTCGCTTTGCTTGGCTTCTGCTGAATCACACTCCCATCTCTTCTTTTCATGTTCCTTTTTTCGGCCAATCTGGCAACACATTCAAAACAAATGCAGATTCTATGTTAATCCGAGTGGTTGGCTAGAGCTGGTGGCTTGGGCACCCCACCACTAGAAAGCAAAAAATGGAGCAAACATAGTGTCTGTAGTAGGTCCTGAAAATTGAGGTCAAACTTTCCACAATGATGGTCTCCAGAGAATAAAGATCCAAGTGGGAGTCCAAGCTGTCATAGAGGGGTCCACGATTCTATATGGATTCTCAGAAGAGTAAGGGGGATTTCAGATTTTATATGTTGAAAAACATTGTATATTCAAAAGGTTTCTTCGGTACATATATTTTTTGATCCTTATTTTCTTAGTTTCTTCTACTATTTATAGCTGCAAATATCTCTCCCATCAACGGTCGAGGTTTTGATATAGTAAATTTTTATAAAACAAAGGCCTAGATTGTATAACAAAAGAGGTTCGCTCATCTCACATGGGTTCTCTTCCTTCCTCTGTGACAGGCTAATTAACAGTGTGGAGACCCCATCCTAGCTAGAGATGAGGTCCACCATTGATTTAGTATACCTTGGACTCTAGCCACCGAACCCAAACTCTTGGTTCCCATATAACAGTGATCCGAGCTCCTACCCCTATAGGACCGCAGAATACCGAGAGGTTTATCCGTAGAGAGGAACTCCTCGTATTAAGGAGGTTAATCCGTAAAGAGGCTTCTGCAAGGTTTTATCCGTAAAGAGGAGTGATTCCTCTCATTAGGAAGGTTGATCCGTAGAGAAGACCTCAACAAGGTTTTATTTGTAGAAAGGAGTGATTCCTTGCACTAGAAAGGTTGATCCTTTGAGAGGACCTCTCGTGATGTTTTATCTGTAGAGGGGAGCTTATCACCATCCGAGGCTTGTCATAATAAAAGAAAAAAAGACTCGTTCGAGGTTTATCCATAGAGAGGAACTCCTCGCAAGGTTTTATCCGTAGAGAGGAGTGACTCCTTGCATTAAGGAGGTTGATCCGTAGAAAGGACATCCGCAACGTTTTATCCGTAGAGATGAGCTTGTCACAAATCAAGGCTTATCCGTAGAGAGGAGCTCCTCACCGGAGGATATTAATCCGTTGAGAGGATCTCCATTCGTAAATCCTATAGGACGAGTTTTCCAATACTCGTCCCTAAGGCCTTTTCCTTAGGGGGGTCCGCGAGCCTTCTTTGATGGCCCGCATGTTGTCTTCAAAATGAGATAGCTCGAGGTCCCTCCGTTGGTGGGACCCCAATTGCCACATTTCCTTGATTTTGTGAAAAAGTCAAATTATGATTAAAATAATGTCACGTGGGTACATGTGGCAAATGTTGGGTCATCAATACCAATACATAGTAAACAAAATTGCTTTTTCATCCACAGTTTACCTAATTTGGTTTGAGCATAACTCTCGTATCTTCGAAGACCGCTTTAGCTTGCAATCGATGGTGTCGAGGAAAATTGATTCTCTCATCAGAAATTGATTGCTCTACTTAAAACTCAAAGACTTTATTTTAGCTAGGCGAGCCATGGCAGACTGGGATTTGCCATCTTCTTGCCTTTGCCCACCTCCTCGCCTTCCTCGATGATGTGGTTGTGGATTTGGTTCAATTGGTTACACTTGGATGAAGATCTCCAATTTGATACATCAGAGTGATAATTATTGGTTTTAACAATTTGTAAGAGTTTGGCCCTGAGTTGTCATTGAGCAACTTTCGTTTCCAAAGTTTGTTTCTATTAGGAGTGCACAAAGAACCAGTGGAACTGGAACTGTAACCAGAACCGTACCTGAACCGAATCGAATCGTTCACTACTGTTCCGGTTTCGGTTCCAAATTTTAGGAATCGTTTATTACAGTTCCGATTTCGGCTCCAAGTTAAGGAACCGGAACCGTTAAAATATATATATATATATATATATATATATATATATATATATATATATAAAGTAAAAAATCTATAATATATAAATAAATACTAATACCTTCTAAATTCTAATGTTCTATCTATATTACATTTGAGCTTGGCATTTGAATTTCCCTCCAAAAAAATTTCATCATCTAACGGCCAAAAATGTTTAAAAAATCAATCTGACGGTTTAAAATATCTATGTCTATCTACGGTCTAAAATTACCCTCTTTATCTACAATCAACGGTCACCATTCACCCACTACTTTCTATATCACACTCTCCCACTCATTTATTTCTTTTATTTTTTTCTCTACCCTCTTTTATATCTCTTTCTTTTCTCTCTCCTATTTTATATCACTCTTCTCTTTTTTTTTTTTATATCACACTCTCTCTCTTCTCTCTCCTATTTTATATATATCTCTTTATGTTAGTTTTTTTTTTAATTTTTTTTTATATATTGCAGATCCAGATTGTCGCTTCGTTCTCTCTCTCTTTTCGCCCTCCTATTTTATATCACACTCTTTCTTTATGTTAGATGTTTATTTTTTGTTTTTTTGATATATTGTAGATCTAGATTGCTGGTTCATGTGTGAGATCTGCAACAAAGGACCTTCAGCTTCACCGGCGAGGTCATAACTTGCTGTGAAAACTTCGGTCCAGATTGTCGGTTCGTTCTCTCTCTCTTTTCGCTCTCCTATTTTATATCACACTCTTTCTTTATGTTAGATGTTTATTTCTTGTTTTTTTAATATATTGCAGATCTAGATTGTCTGTTCATGTGCGAGATCTACAACAAAGGACCTTCAGCTTCACCTGCGAGGTCATAACTTGCTGTGGAAACTTTGGTAGCGAACGAGCACGAAGGTTTGGCCCCTGCCGTGGCCCACCCCTCGCCAGCGCTCATTCGAGTTCGACTAGTTGTTCTTGAACGGCCAGATCCAGCCGATGACGCTCTCGACACAACTGCAACGGCTACTGGAGCTGTTGCTCGATCTGGAAGAAGAAGTATCGCTGTCGTTCTTTCTCCTTCGAGTTTGACTTTTCTGTGAGACTTGCGTCGACTGGTCCAGCGTTAGCCAGATCGATGATCCAATCGATGAAGCTCTTGACGCACCTGCAACGGCCGGCCGCTGAAGACATTGCTCGATCTAGAAAAAGAAGCAGAACAAGCTGTGATTCTGCGAGACCGATCTTACCTGAGAAGAATCAAATCTATGTCGCCGTTGAGAAGCACACCGTTTCAGTGGTTCAAGAGTGAAGAATACGATGTAGAAAGCAAAACGACTCCGTTGGCGGATGCAGCGTCAAGTGAGGAGACTACACCGTCGTCGGCATCGGTACCAAGTGTTACTGTTTTTTTTAATTGGTATTTTTGTCTTTGATTTCGAATATGATATGAATGAAGTGTTAGTTTTGAAATGATTTTGCTGATTGATTTTTGTGCTCAGTTTAATTTTATGGGAATTGTTCTATACTTTGTATGTATGAGTTTTTAGAATCAATGGTTTGGGTTTATTCTTTTGCGAGATTGTATTGTAACTGATTTATATACATATATATTTATATACATATATATATATATATATATATATATATAATATATAATATAATACTTGGAATCTAGTTGTCCTCAATACAAAATGTTATATCTAGATTACATTTTGAGTATTTTGTTTGAATCTCTCTCCATTAAAAATTCACCATCAAAGCTGTTTTAAAAAATTCAGTATCTACATTTTTTTTTTAATTCCCATCATTATTTTCATAGAAATTATATTGACATTTTGTATTGGAAGCATATTCTGTGCACAACTCTCTCTCTTCACTAATTTCTACTAACAATGGATGCACATTCTGTGCACAGCTCTCTCTCCACTAAATAATAGTAATAATTATTTTTTTTGGTTTGACAAAAATTAGAAAATTAAAATTTTCACTTTCATACTGTGTGATTGGGTTCAAATTAATGCCTTCAAATGAAAGCATATGGATAGAATGATGCTTGAAAGACTCATTATTGACTATAGGATGGTGAGTGAGACTGTACGATGATAACCATTACCAATATAATGATGATTGCATTAATAACTGTATATTGTTTAATAAATAAAAAAATGATGATTGCATTGATCACTGAATTTAACCACAACAACTACTATTATATTAGTGTATATATATACTAATATGTATCTGCAAAATAAAGATATGGTTACAAAATAAAGATGTGATTAACTTTAGTGGACCCAAACATATACTACTACTTTTCTAATAATATATTATTATTATTTTTTGTTGTTTTGCTTAGTTATGGGATAAGGGAAATATAATAAATTGGGATAATGGGGTGAAACTTTTGATGCAAATGTGGGGTGATTGTATAAAACATTTGAATACTACTTAATAGGTGAAACCCATTTGAGTTCTTTAAGAATCATATAAAAAAGGCGAGGGAGAAAGAATTTTGAGGGAGAATGAATCGAAAATAAAGGGGGGAGTGATGAGTGGTGAAAAAGAAAAAGAAAAGAAAAGGTGAGAGAAAAAAATAGTAAGATACAAAGAGAGTGAAAGAGTTGGTGAGTTTATTCCTAGCCATTCTTGTGGAGCCTATAGGTTCATGGTGATAAGATGTTAGCGTGATTGTCCATTTGTGTCTTACTTTAGCCATGATCTAGGTTGGGAGCATTTTAAAGCCATTTGCAAAGTCTATGGTGCCAGCAATTTCTCGAAACTTCTTTTTAAAGTTGAGAGAGAAAATCGAGATATGGTTGTTTATATTATGTCATATAAAGCTCAGACTAGGCTTGATGATCCTATATGGGGCTGTACAGGAAAAATCATTTCTCTTGAGCAAGAGAATGCCATGCTGCGAGCTGAGTTGTCGTATTACATACGGACAACAACTCAGGGCTTTCTTGGTGGCTCTACAAGTAGAAACCCTAATGAAATGTTAGGGGAATGCTCATCTTCACAATCTCAATATCAAAACTGGAGAGGTGTAAACATGATGCCGAACCCTAATGAGACATTAGGTGGAGGAAGTTCTTCACACACCTAATATCAACCTTAGAGAGATGTGAATAGGATGACGATTTTAAGAGGGTGTCAACAGGTGATGTTCGTTGAAATTGGGTGAAATCAACTTCTATTTTAGTGCAATAATTTTTTTTATAGTGCCGTAGGCACTGGCAATACCTGGTTTATATATGAAGTATAAAATATATAATATATAGATAAATACTAATAGATTCTAAGTTTAAGGTTCTATATATTTAGGGAGGCGATATTCACACTCCCTTTTTATTCATCTGCACTCCGATCTTAAAAGAAATGACACTATAATTCTAACTTTACAAGTGAATGATTATTATTTTTATTAAATTACACAACTACCCTCTAAGATATCCCTTCTTTGTTTTTCATCTTTAATATTTTAGGTTTCTTTTGACAGAATCTAAATATGTTCTGTTTTGACATGGCAAAAAAAAAAGGTTATTTATGCTAAATAAATTATCTATTTTTACCGGATTAAAAAAAAAATTTATCTATGTTGAATAAAAAGATCTCTTTTGACAAGAACTGAAAAAAAGACCCAAAAAAAAGGTAATTTAATTATTTGTTTTGACATGAATCAAAAAAAGTTATCATATGTAGAATAAATAATCTCATTTGAGGGAAAAAAAAATATAATACACAAAAAAGGACTCAAAAAAAAACAAAAAAAGTTACTAAAGAAGGTGAAAAGAGTTAAGTTTATAAGGTAAAGGTTAGCTATGGTATTATAAAATAAAAGATGATGCATTAATAAGTTTATGGACCTTTTTGTAATTTCTTTTAAAAGAAAAAGGCAAGTGGAGTGCAATAGGAGACAAGGGGAGTGCGAATATCGCCTTCCTATATTATATAATATAAGATATACAAATAAATATTAGCTTCTAATCTATTGTTATAACTAGGGGTGTACAAGTATGAGTGTGTATCTTACCAATGTTTAAAAAAAAATAAAAATTGACAAAGAACTATTGGGGAACTGGAACCGTAAAGAATGAGAACTGAATCAAATCAAACCGTAGTCCACGATTTCGATTCCAAAATTAAAGAATCGTTGGAAACTATTCCGGTTCCGGTTCCACCAAGAACCGTAAAGAACCGAACCGTATGCACCCCTAGTTTCTATTGTCTTGGGTTTCACTTATGTTTGGGTTTCTTGTTTGGGCTTTCAAAATGTTGGCCCAAACTATGAGCCAATTTTTGTAAATATTACCTTTTTAATACAATTACACTACAATAGATTTATTTTTTTCCTGAGATTTTTGATCGCACGGTATTGAAAGTGCCGAAAATTTGAAGCTATTATCGACGGTTTTTAAAAATCACTGGTAAAGAATAAGAATTCTAGTGGTTTCTTAAAATCGCTAGAAATAATTGGCTATTATCGGCTGTTTATTTAGAATCGTCGGTAATAATCAGTATATTCTTTTAAACCTAAGCTCATGTTCTGAAAGCCCGTCTATTCTTACTGGCAGTTTGTTTGGAACCGCCGGAAATAATACTACCAAAGTTCTTAAAAATAAAATGGACCAAGTCCAAGAGAATTAACATAGTTCAAACCTAAGCCCATGTTCTGAAAGCCCATCTATATATATTCTTTAACCACTCAATTACTTTCAACCCTAGCCGCACGGCCCGCACTCCTCTCTCTACATCCTAAGTCCCAACTCACGACAGCCAATCTGTATTTTGTGTTTGCTCTCTCTCTCTCTCTCGTGGTAATTACCTTGAATTTTAAAAAAAAAAAAAAAGAGAAGAAGAATAAAAATATAATATTAACCCCTCTTGTTATTGAAAATGTGAATGAATGAAAAAGTGTGAAATGGTGAAACATTAAATCACCTGTTATAGGAGTAGATATTGAGTGAGCCGGGTATACCATGTCATTTGTATACCAAGTCAATTAAAATGTATCATTCAATGAAATGTTCAATGAATGGGTCCCACTTACATTAACAACTACTCTCAACCAACTTGAATGATGCATTTTAATTGGCTTGGTATACAAATGACATGATATACCCAGCTCACCCAATATCTACTCCTGTTATAGGAGGAGGAAGAAAAAGAAAAAAAAAAAAAGTATCAATAAGACAATAACTCCATTTTTGGCTTCCCTTGCATTTTATCCCACTTTTAAGAAGAAAACAAAAGCGAATATTGGGAGGTTGATCTCTCTCTGTCGTGCATCTGTTCTCTTGTTTTAAAAGGGATTTAACCTTTTCTTTGCTGAAAAGCAACTCTCTCTTGCATTTTTCAAATCTTAGAAGTCAATGCAGAGAGAGAGAGAGTATGTAATTAAAAAATAATTATGAAATTAATGACGGTTTACTTGAAAGCAAGGCAGCCCTTGAAAAATGAGAGAGAAAAAAAAAAAAAAAACATAAGACCCCGTTTCAATAAAACTAGTTTTGTCATATCTGCAACCGAGTGGTAACACCTCTCTTTTCCAAAGGTAAGGCAAGGGTTCAAATCAACATTGTGTGTGTTGTTCATGATCTAAACAAGAAAATAAAAAATACAAATAAAACTAGTTTGTTAAATGGAGACATGTATGGAATTTTTTATTGATGGTAGAAGGGTGCTATATTGACCGAAGAAGAGATAAACCGAAGTACAGACCCAAATTTGCATCACAGGGGTTTCAGACCTCAATGCATTCAAGGGATGATGCAAACTGGCTTATCACTTCGTTTTGTCTCTTCGGTCTTAATTAGAAGCTTTGAGACAAAGAGACTTTCCAACTACTGAGGCGTGAACTTAAGTTACTTGTACTACATTTCTGGAGTGAGAAATTCACGGTGAACTCTCTCTCTATATATGTATGTACACATATATTGAAGAATCAACTGCAGATTGGTCAGAAGACAAACTTGTTGGTTGCTTTGGGTTGATCAACTGACTATTAATTGATCTAGTTTAGTTTTGTAAATGGAGAACGGAAACAAGAGGTTAGCTGTTTTAGTAGGGTGCAATTATCCAAACAGCCCAAATGAGTTGCATGGATGCGTTAATGATGTTGTTTCCATGCGAGAGGTGCTTGTAAAGCGGTTTGGGTTTGAGTTGAGCCACATTGAGATGCTGACCGATGCACCTGGCTCCTTGGTTATGCCCACCGGAGCAAACATTAAAAATGCGCTTGGTAGGATGGTTGATCAGGCTGATCAGGGTGATGTCCTGTTCTTTCACTACAGTGGTCATGGAACACTGATTCCCTCTGTGAGGCCTGGCCATCTCTTTAGGCGAGATGAAGCAATAGTTCCTTGTGATTTCAATCTCATAACTGGTACGTACTTTAATTAGATGTCTCATCTCTTATAGTATAATTCTCTGCTCAATTGTAACATTAATTAAGTTTATTTATTTATTCCCTCTTGTTCTGTTAGATGTGGACTTCAGGCAACTAGTAAACCAGCTGCCAAAGGGAGCAAGCTTCACTATCCTCTCGGATTCCTGCCACAGCGGTGGCCTCATCGAGAAAGAGAGAGAGCAAATTGGACCTTCTTCTTCAGTACTTGACACTAGTAGTACTGTAAGTTGTAATTGCCACAAGCCTAAGATCATCCCATTGGAATGGATATTGCAACATGTTGCATCATTGACAAACATAAACACGTCGGACATTGGGACCCACTTGTTGGAGTTGTTTGGATCTGATGCCAGCCTTAGCTTCTGTTTGCCAATTGAGCAGGAACATCTGTTTGGGTTTGGGTCATTAATACAAAAAAAGGATAACGACGACGATGATGGAATTTTACTGAGTGGGTGCCAAGCAAACGAGACTTCCGCAGACATGAGTCCACCAATGGGCAATGGAGGAAAGGCGTATGGAGCGTTCAGCAATGCGGTTCAGATGGTGTTGAAGCAGAATTTGGGTCGACCTCTCACTAATAGACAAGTCGTGATTCTAGCCAGGAAGGTTCTACAGGAGCAACACTTTGACCAACAGCACCCTTGTCTCTACTGCAGCGATCACAACGCTGATACAACTTTTTTGTGCCAACCAGTTGAGAGGTCAACTATATATCATACATATATGCATGACTTACTAATCACACTTTGATTAATCCAGTACTGCATTGGCTTATATATATATATATATATATATATATATATATATATATATATTTCAATTGTTTGTTGCAACAATGTTTAAAATAAAGTGGTATGGGAAATTAAGGGTTATGCCGCGTGTGCACATTAATAGTGCAAGCGTGAATGTGTCATGCATGATAATAAACTATGCGACTTAATGTCAAAAATTCCAAATGGTGATTTTTCTATTACCAATCCACACAGTGATTGTATTTTTTTTTCTCCTTTCACTAAAACAAACTCAAGAAGAAATACAAATAAATTCCAAGGCCTACAACAATCCAGATGGCCAAACATTCCATTTGCAATCCCCTCTCCTAGCTTCAAGAGCTAATATGCTAACACACTGATGGCATCCAGTTGAGCACAACCCCAGCACACTTGGAAAGCAAATTACTAATATCAGTGTGGATGCAAAAATTTACTCACCAGAAAGTGTAAGTAAATTCAAGCAGAGACACTCGAAAATTTATTAAATGGAAAGTGCACTGTCTTTTTGCAGTGTTTTCTCTAACTTTTATATTCATTTTTTGGGCTACAATTGGTCCATGATTTCTTCTTCAATTGGAGGGAAATGCATGATTTCCTCCTCAATTATTGTGATTTCATTACATGGATCGAGCTAATTTAGGCTTCTAAATTTAAAATCTCTAGTTATTGATTTTTGCTTTGTTGGATGCAGTGTGGACCTTTCAGGATGAGGTGGTTGCTAAGCCATTGTCGCGTTGGACATCACAAGTGTCACTTCCTCACCGGTGGGATGTTTTTCCTCCACACTTTGCCCCAAAATCTCTTTCATCTTCTGGATTCGGAAGTTGGAGGGGATTTTTAGCTTTAATGCGCGGCAGTTGCAGTAGCACGATTTTTTATTTTTGGGAAACGTGTCCTCTGCAGCTGCCAAAATGCCAGGGTTTTAAGTGCTTCAAATTGATTTGTTTGAGTTGAGGTTCTAGTTATCGCATACGCAATGCTATTTTTTTATACTTCCGGCGATTCTTCACCTTATTTTCTACAGTAATTTTTGCTCTTCTTGTTTTGAGGTTAGTGTTTCTCATCCTCCATTTTCTTGCTATTTATTTGCAAACATGAGTAAAGGCGAAAAGGGTGGAGATCGTGATAGATTCGAAGAGACAAAATTCTATCAATCTGTTGATGATTTCCTAAATGAGAGTGAGAGTGAAGGTGGTTCTTCTTCTTCCTCGGAGAGTTTTCTTCCTCTAGCTAATCCAACTGGTGCTCTTTCTTCTGAACTGGTGGGGTTAGAAGGTACTGATCCCTCCATGCTTAGTTCAGAAGAGGTCGATCCTTCTAACACAACTAGGGTTTTTGTGAATTTGGAGAAACTTAGGATAGACTTCGAAATTACATTTGAGTATATTATGAACCATAAACCCAAAAGTAAAGTTATCTTGGATGAGATGTCAGATTCTTTTAAAGAACTAGTGGTAGATGAACCAATCATAGATAATAAGACTAATGGAGCATAAGTGTAAGGCCCTATTTGGATTGGCTTTTGAAAAGCGACTTTCGACTTTTCAAGCTCAAAAGCCGTTTTGGAGAGTGTTTGGTTGGTAAGGCGGAAAAGTTTCGAAGTCCAAAAAGAGCGTTTAAAGAATGCTGGAGGGTACCAGCTTCCTGATTTAGCTTCTGTTTCTCTTTTTCTTCTGCATAAAAGGCGAAGCAAAAGCTCTGCCAAACAGGGCCTAAGAACTGTGACCATTTTTTGCCGATTTTCTTTTATTTTTCTATATTGTCATATTAATTCTTTAAATGATTATACATGTGTTTTAAATATAAAATACATGTTTAGATAAATTATTTAAGGTTTGGAAAAGTTTTCGGAGCATTTGGCAAAATTTGACTTTTTCGGGTCCAGTTGACCCGGGGGCGCTGGCCTTGTGGGCCCAGAAAATTCGAAAGTGTCTGAATAACTTCAAAATTGGCGAGTAGTTGAAATAAAATATTTAACACCCAGCGGAATCAATTTTGGGTTAATCGGAGTTACAAAAATCGAAAACTAAGTCCGAGAAGGTTTAGTAAAAAGGTAGTGGCATCCTTGTGGGCCCAGAAAATTCGAAAGTGTTTGAATAACTTCAAAATTGGCGAGTAGCTTAAATAAAATATTTAACACCCAACGGAATCATTTTGGATTAATCGGAGTTACGAAAATCGAAAACTAAGTCCGAGAAGGTTTAGTAAAAAGGTAGTGGCATACTTGTAAATAGGTGTAGGTCATTTTCTATAAATAGTAAGAGAGAATGCCCAGCCCTTATTCTCATTTGAAATCAACTATGAGGAGCATATATATATATATATATCAACTTCATTTTCTTCCATTTTTCATTAATTTTGAGGGGCCTAGGTTCATAATTGGAGTTTGCCGAAGAAGAGAGAAACGGTCTATGCGTCGAGGGCTTGAGTTTGATTCATTTGGAATCAATTTTGGAGAAAGTTGAATTTTTAAAAGAATTGGGGAAAATTCATTTGGAAGCTCTTCTAAATTGAGGTAGGGATGGTTAACTCATAGAATCTGGGATCTTTGTGAATATATTGCTTGTTAAGGCAACCAATTGGTTATGTGGGTTAATTAGATATTTTTCAATAGTAAAACATGCTTAATTATGATAATTGATGAATTCATTATGTTAGACTTGATAATTACATGTTTATAATTGCAATAGTTGATTATAAAGCATGTTGAAATTAAATTGTGGAAGAATTGTACAAATTTATGTATGTATGTGAAGGTGACACTTATGTGCTTGATAAATTGCTTTAGGAATGTGTTTAAGTGTAATGCATGATTTAATTGTCAATATATAAATTGTGGAAAGTGTGAATTTTATGAAATGTGAAAGATGTGATGCATGTTCAATATATATGAGTGCATGTGACGTTTGAAATGAGAAATTGTGCAAGTAGGACAATTAAATGCTATTTTGATCATTAATTATAAATGCACATTAATTTGAACATGTGGGTGCATCTTTATTGGCATGGTGAGGGTGGTGAGCTCAATTAGATGGTAATGTCCTCTTGACAAGTGATGAGGTGATTCGGTAAAGGGAAAGCTCTCATAGAGTGGACTTGTTATAGAGCTCCGTTAGAAATGAAAAAGATACTCCCTATAAAGGTGAGTCATACAATGAGGTGGACTTGTTATAGAGTTTGGGATAAGTGGGATTGGTTGTCCAAGGGTATTGGAGACCAATGGATGTGTGGAGAGAATGAGGGACTTATGCATATCATGTTACTTTATACTCTGTTTGTGATATGGATGTGATACGTAGATATTTGCTCAACATGTCTAAATGCAAATTGATATGCGTTGAATGTTACGCATTCTAGCCTCTTAAGTTATGTATTTTATTCTCTTAGTGATAGATTATTTTGTGATTTTACTTTGTTTTAGTGTTTTCTGTATTTTCAGGGCCTTAATGATTATTTCAGTTAAAACCAAGTTTTTGGGCTTTTAAAGAAGAAATCCAAGATGGTGAGATGAAGCCTACATCAAGGAGATTCACTCAACCATTTATTTTAACTCAAATCAGTCCAAGAAAGAGGTCCAAGAGAATTACAGCTGCTTAAGAAGGTTTCGGGCCTGAAGCCCAAATCTGCGCATAATACAGTCTTAATCCCATTTTGGAAAACGGACCAGAAGTCTTATTTCCGAGCCTCAAATCGACATTATTCTCACGAAAGGTTGAACGAAATTTGATTCTGCACACGTTTGTATTTCATGAAAATTCCGTAAATCGGACTTCTAGTGGGTCAAAAGTCGGGCCGAAGTCAGCAGGAAAAACCCACCTGATTAGTGCTGCGGGAAACCCTAATTAATTCCTAATTGGATTAGGACTTTGGTATATTCTCTTGGGGAATAAAGGGAAGACTTGGAGGCTGAATTGGGAGAGCTTACACAGAGATTGGAGAGTCTGAGAGGGCTGAGAAGAGAACAGAAACATATTGCAGAGCCATTGGAGAACAAAGTCATACGCGTAATTCAGAAAGATGATGTCTTCTTCCTCAACAGTTGAAGCTTCTTCTTCTACCATGAGCGGCTAGTTCATCCACTAGGGTTTTGATGTAGCCCTAACAAAGCATCAATGGTTTGATTATTTTAATTATTGGGGACCTTTATATACATGCATAGATTGTGTAATTGTGAGGATTCTTATTATAGAATTGAGCAATAAAAGTCTTGTAAATTCAATCTCAATGATTTCTTATCTTGTCTTAGATATTTAGTTGTTATTGAACTCAATCTCTCTTGTTTTCTGTGATCATGAGAAAGATTATTACACAATGGTAATCACTGAATATATTGTTATGAGCTTTGATGGATTATGCCTAGAGAAGATGAACCATTCTGCACCCTAGAGTAGAGTAGTTAGGCAGATGGCCCATGCCAATCGAAGATAGTCCATGGCTTAGCCTTAATCATATGTTATCTTCTTGACGGATGAAGGTGAGCTTGTAGCCACCGACACCACTTATGCATGATGTAATTCCCCTATAGTTGATTCAATTGACCATTGATTGTGGAGTTAGTGGTGAAGTCAAACACCCTAGGTTTCTCTCCTATTATCTTCACTATCTTGTTTACTTTGATTTATTTTATTTTATCCTTTTTAATTAGTTTAAAAATCAGAATTCTTTTCTTCTAAATTTAATTAGAATTAATTCCGTAATCCAACTCGTCAGAACATAATCCCTGAGGTACGATACCCCTTTCGATAGCCCTATTCTGCAAGGAATTCGTTCTATTGCGAAGTGTGGAAATTTTTAATTGGTATACTTTTTGAGTCACACTCACACACGAATCACAAATGTATGTTTATGTGGTATTTACGGAACTTACGAAATTATATTTTATACATTCTTACTGAGCGTGTGGTTGCTCATCCTTTGAGGATTAACTCTTTTCAAGAAATGGAAAGGAGGTTATGGAGTCTCCCCGATAGAGTATTGGTGTGGAGCCAATTTTGATTTCTTTCAAAAATCATTTATTGTTTTATTTGAATGCATATCCGGATTGTGGACTATATGCATGTGATGAACATGTAAAGACCATTTATGATTCGAGAACATGTTGCATTTATGTTTTATGATTTGTACTTCATATATATGTTGCGAATATGTTGAATGCTAGACACTGAGCATGATGAATTAAGTTTCTATTAATGTCTAAGTATGCATGTATGTGATTGAAACGGGAAAACATGAAAATGAGTTAAGTGTTGTGTGCATAAGGAGCTTATTTTCTTGATTATGCATGATGATGGTAAGTGATAAGTGATGGAAAATTGGTATATAGAATACCCCTTTGAAATGAGAATCTTGTGGAGAGAAATTTGAAGCTTGGAAATAGGGGAAAGCGGATGCAGGAGAGTTTCAGCCGATTGAAACAAGCATCAGCCGACTGAAATAATGAGATATCGAACATTTTCATTTGCAGAGTCTGCAAGGACAAGTTTTGGCCAGCTGAAACAGTCCTTCAGCCGACTGAAATGCTTCTTTCAGTCGATTAAAGAAAGTGGGTAGCCAGCCCGATGGGTTGCCCAGGTCTCAGTCGACTAGTGGGACATCCATCAGCTGATCGAAATCTAAATGTGAGTCTTTTGAGTACTGTTTGGCAATGAGGGTTCATATGTTATACTTAGGGGCCCATGGTGAGATTGTAAAGCTTTCGCTGTGTTATAAGAATGATGGATGAGGTAAGGAATTGGTGGTGATAATGTAAAGGCTTCCGCAATAAGTCATGACCCGATAATTGGGGCATGACAGATTGGTATCATGTCATGGTATCATGGTGAGATTGTGAATAAGAAGTGATGATGTGTAACCTAATCACCCTCGATTTTCGAGAGTCAAAAATTGGGGCATGACAGATTGGTATCAGAGTATGATATCAAGAAGAGTAATTGTTATTTAGAGCATGTGTTTTGACTTAATCACCCTTAGTTTCTGGGAGTCAGAAATCGGGGTGTGACAATAAAAGGCTATCACTAGTACACATTCATCTTCTAGTCCAACCCGACAGATATATGTTTTTGGGAGTATCTTATGAGGTTATGTAATACCCCGTAAATTTTGAGGATATTTAAATTGGGTTCCAATTATTTAATTGAGTTTATTTATTTATTTATTATTATTTAGTTATGTTTTAATTATTTAAATGGTTTTAGTTAAATTTTGTCAATGCCTGTTTTATTTGTTTAATGTGGATGTTTGAACTGTTTCTAAGTGTTGATTGATTTTAATTGTGTGTGAAATAATTGTTTTAAATGTAATTTTTCTTTTAAATAAAATATATGAGATTTTGGGCTGCATGTCCTTTAATTTTTAATTTTTTATCAGGTTAGGCTAGACTGTGGGATATATATATATATATATATATATATATATATATATATATGTGGGCTAAATATTTTATATTTATTAATATAACTATTTAGGAATTTTTATTTTAGTTTTCTAGAAAGGAAATTAAAAAAAAAAAAGAAAAAAAAGAAAAGGGGGTTAGGGTTTCTGTTATTTACACGTATAGAGACCAGAAGAGCGTAAACACAAGAGAGAAGGAACGATTCATCGAGAAGAGTTCTTGTTCGTCAAAAAGGCAAGTTCGAACTCTTTTCTTTCCTTTTGAATCATAAACATAGATTATATATATATTTTTATTATGTATATATGTCGCTTGTATACTTATATTCATGTATTTAATTATCAAATTGTATGATTATGCATGCTAAGGGTGGTTCTGTGGATTAAACATGAATAATCTAGGAGTTTGGTACTGCTATAAGGTATTTTTTCATATGTATATATAAATGTACATACATGAAATTGAGTTTACTGTATTTTTCCATATGTATATATATCAATCATTGAAAGTTTGGTTGCGAACCATTGGGTAGATTGACGGGAAATTGAGTTTGAAGTTTTTGATTTTTAAAACTTAAAATTGAGCGTTTTTTATTTAGGCCGCAAGAGGGGGCGATTTTGGTACCAATGTGTAGCTTAGATCGAGACTAGTTGAATGGTATATTCACACGTGAGTTTCGATGACCGGAGGTGGCCGGAATAAGACCGAGAAAAAGGCAACCATTTGAAGTTCATGGTAGCCGGAAAGTTACAGGAAAAGGAAAGGAAGAAGAAGAAAAGGAAAAAGGAAGAAGAAAAAGAAAAAGAAAAAAAAAAGGGGCCACGTGCCCACATGTGTCGCTAGTGTGTGGGGGTGCGTGCACCTTGTTCCGGTGTCGGCCAGAAATCGGAAAAGGTCCCACTCACATGGCCCACCCACTGGGCCCACTTTGGGCCTAATCTGGGACATTTTTATATTTTTTAAAAATTAATTTTTAAATTATAAAAATAGGAAAAGTAATTTTTAAAATTGTTTTTAAATTTCAAAAAATTATAAAAAAATTTGGTTAACCTTTTGGGGACAGAATACACTTGGGTTTTAAATTTCAAGTGAAAATGAGCTTCTCTCATGGTTAAATTGGTTTTAAAAGTATGCCTCAAAATTAGGTTTTCATCTTCTTTTATTTGAAAAATATTTTTAAAATTTCAGAAAATTCTAAAAAATTTGGGTAACCTTTTAGGGATAGAATACACTTGTGTTTTAAATTTCAAGTGGAATTGAGCTTCCCTTGTGATTAAATTGGTTTTAAAAGTATGCCTCAAAATTGGGTTTCTATTTTCTTTTATTTGGAAAATATTTTTAAATTTTTGAATTTTTTTTTAAAATTCTAGAATGATTAAATAGGGTTCTTAGGAATAGAATATGCCTGAAAACTTAGGTTGGAGCTAGGTTTAGACTCACTCGATGATTTAGGTACATTAGAGATTTGATTGTGTGCTTGCTCATATAATTGGTGGTTATATTATTTTTTCCTTCCTTAATTGTATTCTTTGAAATCATAACTGTTTATGATACTGGATATTAGTTTAATTATGTATGAGTTATTTTAATATGGTGATTGAACTTCTGTTAGATTAAATTAATATACTAAGTAGGTTAGATCTTTTATTTTGGTTTAATAGGTTAGTTGTAGAGGTATGTAAGGATTGTCAGGGGACATGTCAAGATTTTCAATACCTAATAAGGTATCTAAGGTTAGTCAGGGAGGCATGTAAGAATTGTCAGGGGTCATGTCAGAATTGCCAATACCTAATAAGGTATTTAAAATTAGTATAGGAGGCATATCAGGATTGCCTAGGTTTAATAGGGTATTATATTTTATGCCTTTGGTTTGAACTTTGAAAATATATTTTAAATTTGTGTGATAGGGGTTGGATTGGGATGGTATACTGGACGACTTCTATTTTGGAGACATAAAATAGATAAGGAAATGATTTTAGTTAACATAAATAAGGGAGACATGTTAGGATTGCCAATACATAATAAGGTATTTAAGGAATAATTAGGGAGGCATGTCGGGATTGCCAATAGGGTAGTTAACATAGATAAGGGAAGCATGTCAAGATTGCTAATACCTAATAAGGTATTTAAGGTTAATTAGGGAGGCATGTGAGATTTGTTAATTATATAGTAGGGTACTTAATATATATATATATATATATATATATATATATATATATATATATAAGGGAGGCATGTTAGGATTAACTAATATTAATAAGGTATTTTATTTAATAAAGTGTCCGGGCATATCAGACTGCTTTTGGTTTGAACTTAAAAAATATGTTCTATAATTTGTGTGTTAGGAGATGGATTGGGATGTTGTGTAGGATGATTTCTATTTTGGGACAGAGGTTAAATAAGAATATGATACGTATAAATCTATGTTTGATGGATTAAGATGGTGTGGAGGATGGTTCCTATTTTGGGACAGAGGTTAAATAAGGAAATGATACGTGTACATCTATATATTTTATTATTCCTCTTATAGAGGATATGTTTACCGGTTCTTTAATTGAGTTGTAGTAGAGAGAACTTGCTCGTGGGTTTAACCCACTTTATTGATATTTTAGGTCCAGACAGTTTTCACCTCAAGGTATGAACGTGGAGTTCTTAGAGCGTGGCAGTCATTTATTCCTTACCAGACTTTAGTGTAGTGATTTACATCCTTTACTAGAACAATATTTACTTTTATTATTTTTTTGTTATAGGGTCCTTGAGTTACGGGACTTCCAAGTTGTATCACTCGGACTAGCATTATATTTATTTAATGTATTTATTTTATCTCAGTTGGACTTTCCTTTCAGCATTTAAAATTCTCTTTCTTTTATCCTTGTATTCTATGCTTGTTTGCTATCAGTTGTAGATATCTCTTATGTTTTATGTGTGAGACTGGCCACCTCATGCGTGAAATTTGTAAGGGTATTTCAGGTTATCCCGGATAAACATGAGTTGGACCTTGTGAACTACGAAGAAGCCATCTATGATATGGATGCAGGAAATTGGCAGGTTGCCATGAAATCAAAATTAGAATCTATGGGCTTATTTGGTTTGTATTTATGAAAACAGTTTTCTGTTTTGGAAGTGATGAAAACAAAAAAATGAGTTTTGGGTCTACTTAGATCTATTTTATGAAAACAGTTTTTAAAAATTTGAGTTACAATAGTTATAGATTTTTGAGAATTACAAAAACGTGTTTGGGTCATTTTTGACAACACATACTCTATGGGTAAAAACACAGAGAACAAAAAGGGCTTACTTAAAAGAATATGGAACAACCCTTTTTTGTTTATAACATATTTTCAGCCGCACAACCGAACTATCTCTTCAAGCTCTTTCAACGACTCTTTCTCTCCTTTGCTCTCTATCTCTCTGTGTAACGTCTCCATCTATGCAAAGTCTCTCTTCTGCACATCTTCAAGGTTTTTCTCTATTAAGGTAAAATGTTCTCTCTCTCATTCACACCTTCAATTTGGGTTATGGGTTGATTGGGTTTGATTTGGTTGGTGTTTCTCTCACATATCTACATTTTAAACCATTTTATTTTATTTCTTGTTTCTATATATGAGTGTCTTCTCATAGATCCGTAACTTTGGTTGTGCTCTTGATCTGTAAACTTGGTTGTGCTCTTCACAATATTTAATAAATCAATGAGATTTAGTAGGAAAACTCTATATTTAAAAAGAAAAGGACATAATAGTCATATAAATGGTATATATGTCATTATAATTCTTCCAGGGAGTCAAGATGTTAGCTTTTAGAAGATGAGGGACTAAAATGCTCAAAAAAAATAGTTCAAAAGGGTCTTTTTGCAACTTTGAAAAAGTTCAGGAATTTTTTTTAATTTTTAAAAATTACAAAATGTACCATGTCGTTTCTCCCGCGTGTACAAAAAAAATAAATTTCATAACACTTCAAAGGAGTGTCCGACATGAGTAGAACACCCTTATATGAAGTGTTCGTATTTTTTATATCTGTATATCCTCTTGCAAGAAGAAGATTAGTTTTCTGTAAAAGAGATAGGATGACTAAATCTAATGTGAAATGAAATTAGAAATGATTTAAAAAAATTAAACATAATGAGTGAGACGAGTAATAGAAAAATAAAAAATAAAGAAAGAATGAAAAATGAAATTTGTAATATATATTGGGAACTAGTACAGACTTCACACAGATACAGAGATATTAGATGGAGTTGGACTAGGGAGTGAGAGAGGCATATATTTATATGTATAAAAGGAAAATATAAAAAAGATGATGGCAAACCCTAGGAGGAATTCATATTCAATTTCGTGCGGGAACAACCAAAGCTCGTCATCATCATCGGAGAACAACCAGCAGCAGCCACGTGAGGCACAAACCCTAACAGCGGTGAAATTGTTTTTGAAGAAGCCCCATGCCTTCCCTTTCCTCCTTTCGCTGTTCCTCCTCCTCACCTGGCTCTCTCTCAGATTCCAACAACCCTCTCCACATTTCTCCACCTTCTCCCCACCACACCTAGAGAGAAAAGACATTGATAACGATCAGAAGGCCAACCTCGTCAGATTCGCCTCTGCCTATCCTTCCCGCATCACCAAAGACAAGCGCGGATGGTTGCTCAATCCCCTCTCCGTTGCCCTTCATGCTGGCATTTCAGGTCTCTCCTCTTCTCTTTTATATCTCTGTGTGTATATATATTTATCTAAGTACCTAAAAATTTATCAATAAATTCATTGGCTTCAATGTTGCAACTTTTATTTATTTATTTTCTTTTATATTTTTTCCCTTTTTTATATATTTAAATTTACTAAAAGTATCACAATTCTCTTTTCTTCTCCTAATCCCACGCTGCATTATGGTTATAGAATGTGAATCTTCTTACTTCTGATTGATTGCCTTGCTTCCCTAGATTTATTTTCCCTTCATTATGTCTATGGCTAGAAGATTTTCTAGTCTGGTACTTTTTGTTCTTTCTTTTCTATACTTTTCATTTTTCTTTGATACTTTATATAAACGTGTGATTGATAACATTTGATAATTTATTTGGACATATTTGGACTACCTGTAGAGATAGTGTTTGTTACGACAAACAATCACGAAGGAAGTAACAACCATGAAACAAGCACTACGCAAAGAACACAAGAATTTATGTAGTTTGATGATGTGCCTACGTTCACATTGAAGATCTGGTGAAAGTATCACTATGTGAAAATCAGGATATTATAAGTTTCAACCTCTAAACTCTCTTTATGCAATTTTCAGTGTGTTCTCTTAGTCGCACTCCAAACCTTATATGCTCTTATATATGGGGATATACTCTTATATACGGGGTTACAAGAGAGTCCTAATCAGGGTCCAAAACCCATAAGTGAAAAACGGGTCAAAAAATATTCCTCAGGGGTCGTAGCTTTAGGCCACACAAAGCCCATACCAGGTCTCAATTCGACCCGAACCGAGACGAAATTCAAGTCTCAACATAACAAATCTCCACCTTGGCTCAAATTCCGCCAAGCTTCGCAATCCTTTCGCCTTCTTTGCATGCCCCTAAGGGCTTCAATCACTGCATACATCAATCAAGGCCAAACTTGATAGTAGGAATGACCTTAGTCATGATATTTTCCGAATTCTCTGATCTCCTAATTGTCCCCATTGCAATCACATCTTTGATGAAGTGCAACCTGACATCAATGTGCTTGGTCCTCTCATGGAACATCTGACTTTTAGTTAGATTTATAGCACTCTGATTGTCGCAAAACACAGTCAAATCATCCTGCTGCAAGCTCAAATCACTAACCAAGCCTCTAAGTCATATAGCTTCTTTCATTGCCTCTGTGGCTGCCATGCACTCCACCTCTGTAGTAACAATGCAACTATAGATTGCAAAGCCCCCTTCCAACTAATCAGACTCCCACAAAGAGTGAAGACATAACCTGTCAAGGACTTTCTCCTATCAAAATCTCCAGCATAATCCGAATTAACATATCCAACAACACGTCCAGACGTGTCGTTGCTTCTATCATAGACTAGTCCAACATCTGCAGTACCTCGCAAGTACTGCAATATCCATTTCACATCACAGCCTACCAATGCATCTTTCGAGGTCTATCCATGTATCTGCTCACTACACTAACCGCATGTGAAATGTCTTACCAACTGCACTAGCATAAAAAACATGAGATATGTGCTCCACCATCTCCTCGGCCTATGGTGACAATCCTATCGAAAGTTTGAAGTGGGCTACCAATGGAGTACTCACAAGCTTTGATGCTTGTACCTTCTCAATGTATTTCCTTTATGACAAATACAATCTTCCCGCTCCTTTGTCCTTGCAAATCACCATACTCAAAATCCTCTTTGCAACACCAGTGTTGTTAAAGGCATGCCTAGGCTCCAAGCACACACAGGCGCATGGATTGCGTCTGTTGTCAACCTAGGCTCAGCGATGTTCACTAGGCACGCACCTGGGCTGAGGCTTATAACTGACTGATATTTCCTTTCTTTTTTTTTCCCAATTCAAAAAGGAAACTTTTGTCTCGTTCAAAAGAAAATAAGAGAGAAGCCCACTATGATCACAAGACGTGAACAACGCCAAAACTCCATGTCACGATGCCAAAAGCCCTCCGTCACGATGCTGACAGCCTTCGTCGTAAAGAGTTGTAGAGAAGATCAGTTACACATGCTCTTCTTCTTCCTCTCTTTTTGTCTACTTCCTCTCTCTCTCTCTTTTTCTTTTTTTGAATGCAATCCTATTGTACTAAATTATTTCCTACCTTTTATTAACAGTTTTTCTTTTTCTTTTTTTAAAAAAACAAATTTTCTTTTTTGTTGTCCCTCTCTCTCTCTCTCTTCTCTCTTCCTTCTATTTCCTGCTTTTTCTTTTGTGCTTTATTTCATTTTACAGTTCTTGAATGCCATGGTTGATGGATTTATTTTTTCATATTTGATATGAATTTTTAAAAATATTGATTATGAGATATGAATTCTTTTATAGTAATTTAACTTTTCAATTGTGCACCTCACTTCACTCAGGCTCGCGCCTCGGCTCCAAAGGACCTTTAGCGCCTTAGTGCGCCTAGAGCCTTTGATAACACTGGCAGCACCTAGATCCTTCATCTCAAATTCACCACTAAGTTAAGCCTTCAACATGTTGATTTCGGACACGTTTTTCTAGCTCTCAACATGTAATCAACATAGAGCAACAAGTACAAATACGAACCATCTGAGAGCCTCCTGTAAGACACATAACTGTTGAACTCCTACAATAGCCCCTCCCAATCATAAAGGGGTCGAATCGCTTGTACGACTGTCCAGGAGACTGCTTCAACCCATACAAAGACTTGTTCATTAGGTAGGTCTTTCTTTCCCATAATCTCAAACGCTTCAGGCTAATGCATATAAATCTGCTCTTCCAAGTCACCATGCAAGAACGCAGTCTTGACATCAAGCTGCCTAAACTCCAAATCATACAAAGCAATCATAGCAAGTAACACCTTAATTGAGCTATGTTTCACCACGAGAAAAAACTTCATTGAAGTCCACCCCTTCCCTCTATGTATAGCCCTTCGCCACCAAACGTGCCTTGAACCTCGTATCTTCCATTCTTGGAGTTCCTTCCTTCTTGAAAACCCATTTACAGTCCACAATCTTCTATCCTTAGGCTTCTCAATTAGCTCCCAAGTTTGATTCTTATGAAGAAAATCAATCTCCTCACTCATGGCAACAGACCATTTTGTTGACTCTCCACCCGTGATGGCCTTATGATTAGTACACGGTACTCATCAATACTCTCTACTACACTAAGTGCATAAGCAACCGAGCTCTGAGGTGGCTTAACCTCCCTCCTCAATCTGTCTCTAGCCACATTGTATTGCTGCAACTGTGCATCTTCCTCCTCAACTTGAAACTACACCTGCTCATCATTCGACCAATCACGAATATTCTCTAACTGAACCTCTGATAGCTCTACCTGCTCACTGACACCCTGACCTCTAGTTGAATCAACTACCTCCATCTGCGGAGTAAGCATCGCAAACTTATGAAAGGTTACATTCCTTCTAACAAGTAACTTCTTTCTCGAAGCATCTGGGCACCACAATCTGTAACCCTTGACCTCCGGACTCATAACCAAGAAATATGCACTTATCAACCCTTTGTTCAAGTTTTCCCTCATTGACATGAATACACAAGACACCCAAATATTTCTAGATTACTATAACTAGCCGGAGAACCAGACTATACCTCCTTCGAAGTCTTGCAGTCGATGGAAACCGGTTTATTAAGTAGTAAGTTGTGGAAACAGTTTTAGCCCAAAACACTTTGCCTAACCCAGCATTGGACAACATACATCATGCTCTTCCCAACAGTGTTCTATTCATTCGTTCTACAACTACATTCTGCTATGGACTTTTTCTCACTGTGCGGTGTCTCACAATCCCGCGAGCCTTGCATAACTCATTAAATTCTATATCACAAAATTCCAAGTCGTAGTTTGCCCTCAAGCGTTTATCCTGTTTTTTAGTCTGCTTTTCAATCAAGGTCTTCCACTGCATGAACATGACAAAAGCCTTATTCATTTGTCTCAGAATATAAGCCCAAAGTTTTCGAGAAAAATCATCAATTAGCATCATCATATATCTACCACCACTATGTGAACTAACCTGAGAGAAACCCCAAAGATTAGAATGGATATAATCCTCTGTGCCCTTGGTCCTGTGAATTTTTGTTTCGTCTTGAACTTTTGCACTACTACATGAAAAAACAATGCTCACAGAAATCCAGTTCTCGCTTTTCTAACCACCCAGTAGACCTTGCTTACTCAGAGCATCCATTCCCCCTCACTCGTATGCCCAAGCCACATATGTCACAATCTGGTAGTATCTAAATCCGGATTCGAGGACAGTACTGCAGCTGAACCAATGATTGTGCTACCTTATAGCGCATACAAAACATGTTACAGTCCTTTCATCACCACAAGGGCACCCTTCGAAACCCTCATGACTCCACCTCCTGCCTCGTAAGTTGCACCCGATGGAATCCATCGTACCCAAGGAAATCAAATTCTTCTTTAGTTTTGGAATATACCTGATGTCAGTCAGTGTCCTCATTATACCATCAAACATCTTGATTTGAACTACACCGATACCTACAACCTTACACGACACATTATTCCTAATCAGAACTTCCCTTCCTTTAATGGACCGATAAGAGGTAAATTAGTCTCCGGTTGGACAAATGTGATGAGAGCAACCTGAATAAAAAAATTCACTCATTGCCAGAGCCACGAACAAAATTCGTGAGAACGTTACCACCATCTGAATCATATTACCCTTTGCAACAACCACCACCTCACTAGCTTCAGAGGATTTTTCCTTTCCCTTCTTACGCTCCGGACAGTTTTTTTTTGAAGTGCCCTTCCTTGTGAGTTGTGACAGGCATAGCATTTCAGCATCTTTGATGTGTTCTTAGACTTAAAACGACTTCTGCTGTCAGACCTTTCGTTCTGATTCGTTCTTTCTCTAGTAATCAAGCCCTTTGCCGAACTTTTTGTATTGCCCTCAAATGCCCTTCTCTGTAACTCCTTAGAATTCAAAGCTGTCTTCACGTCTTCCTTGGACAAAACAGTTCAGCCATACATCATCGCATCGACAAAGTTTTTGTACGAGGGTGGTAGAGAACACAACAGATAATAACCTATCACCTTATCCTCTATTTTAACATCAATATTCTTCAAATCCATGATGACATCATTTACCTCGTCAAGATGGTCTTTCAAAGGCGAACCTTCTTGCATTTGAAGACTGAACAACCATTTTTTTAGACACAAGTGATTCATAAGAGACTTTGTCATATAACGGGACTCCAACATGTTCCAGAGCCCATCTGACGTAGTTTCTCCAGAAACTTCTCACAAAACCTTGTTACTTAGGCACAACAAAATCATACTGTGTGCTTTATCCATAACGTCATCTTTCTGCCCTTCCTTCAACTATTTTGGCAGTGCATCCTTTCCCTTCAACACCTTGGATAACCCGTGTTGAACCAACAAGGCCTGCATCCTATCCTGGCACAGGTTGAAATCATTCTTACAGTTAAACTTCTCGATTTCGAGAAACTTGATCGCCATTCCAGCTTCAAACCAAAAGCTCTGATTCTAGTTTGTTACGACAAACAGTAACGAACCAAGCAACAATTACGAAACACGACAAAAAACTAAACAAACATCACACACAGAATACAAGAATTTACGTGGTTTGGCAATGAGCCTACATCTATGACGAAGATCTAACGAAAGTTTTCACTATGCGAAAATCAAGAGATTATAAGTTTCATCTCCAAACCCTAGCTCTCTCTCTCTCTCTCCGATTTTCAGTGTTTTCTCGTAATCCCACTCCAAACCCTAGATGCCCTTATATACTGGGCTACAAATGTCCTAATCAGGGTCCAAAATCCGCAAACGAAAAACGGATCAAAAAATTTTCCTCGAGGGCGCTACCCCCAAACCCCAGTGGCTTTGGCCACACAAATTCCATTTTTTGGATCAAAACCGTGTCGCAACGCGACTCAAGCAGAGACAAAATTTAGGCCACAACATAACATATTTCATGCCCCAAAATTCGTGATACAAGTTTTTCCATAATGCAGGGGTGATTAAAAATCTTAACCACATCATTTAACACCAACGGTAAGGTTTTGTCCCAAGTTACAACAATTTCCAAACAAATTAAGGTACTGTCTAAAACAAGCTTTCTAACTTCAAAAATTAATATCTCACAAACGATTCACTAAAAGCATGTGAAATTTGATTCTTAAATATTTGACACATCTAAGGACATCAAGAAAAATAACTAAACAGCCCATAAATGCCATTTAATATTTTTTTATTAATTTCCAACTTGTCACATGCTTGCTGCCAGGAACTGACCTACAGGTCTTATTTTAATTTCTGAGAATTATTTAATTCAAATCTATTCAGAATATTTACATTTTCTGAAAATAGACTTTCTAAGGTTTCCAACCATATATAAAATGGTAATATTTTGACATCGATAGGTCCTTAAAATAATTTTCTAAAGTTTGATAATCTGCAGCAGAGTCAATGACATAACTGCTGTTGTGTCACATTGTGTAATTCACCAAAAATTGCATACACGTTGAAAATTCATAACATTTTACCTGAAGGTTGTAATTTCTCTTGGCTAACAAATGCAACTTGTTTCATGTTAGGTTGGCTCAAATTCCTATTGTGATTAGGTTTGTATCTTATTAGGTAATTTTTTAGTAGGCAAGTCTTAGTCTCAAGGAAGGAAAGTACTTGTTAGGCAAGTCTTGAGCTCTAAGGAATTGTAATCCTAGTCCACCAAGGAATTGGGTTTTGGGCTCTATAAATAGTTACCTATGTTATAGGTTGAGATGAGTAAGAAGAGAAGAGGCAACACTCTCATTGTTTTTGAGAGGATACTTAGAGAAAATTCTTGTTTATATTTTGTGATTTCCTTTTGAGTGAGATTGGGTGTATAACAGGGGGTCGCCTTCCAATAGTCGCGAGCTTGGGCGACCACTAAACCACCACTCCAAGCTTCCATCAAACCTCTAGTAGAGCTAGGCATAACCAATTGGACCTCGAACAGTCCCAGAAGCAAGTTCCACAGTCTCGGGCCACTGGACAGTGAAGTAAAAGATGATTGACTGACTCCTCATCTCTCTTGCACATACAACACTAGTTCACAATGATCTGTTACCTTTTCCTCAAGTTGTCAAGCGTCAAAATCTTCCCAAGAATGCATGTCCATCCGAAAAAGGCTACCTTGGGGGGAGCCTTAGTGCGCCACACAGGCTTCCACGGGAAAGTCGTCCTTGCAAACTCAAAAATGCTCCATAAAAGGATCTCACCTCAAAGCCCTTTGGAGAGGGAATCCAAACCAGAGAATCGTCCCTCCGACTATTCACAACTTGGAGATAGAGCAACATCCCAGCTTGTTCTCCCACTATCAAGATAATAGCAATTAGATACAAAAGCATGACGGTTTTGTGAAATCCGATAGAGTCTAGGAAATAATTGAGCCAAAGGCCTATCACCACACCACCAATCCTCCCAAAAACGAATGTCTCTGCTGTACCCAACTCTAAATCTGATGTATGTGGAAAACACTAGCCACTCCTTTTGGATTGACTTCCAAACACCTACACCCCCAAGAGTCCTTACTTTCCTAGAGCACCACCCTCCCCTCTCTTCCCCATACCTGCTAAGGATGAGTCTCCTCCAAAGCCTCTCCCTCTCTCCCCCAAACCTCCACAACCACTTCCCAAGGAGCCCCTTTTTGAAGGCTTCCGAACTCCTTATGCCCAACCCTCTCAATTTGATTGGTTTGCAAACTTGATTCCATCTGACAAGGTGGTATTTAAATTCGTCACCTAGACCCCCCCACAAAAAATTACGCTGCAGGTAGACAAGAAAGAGTGCTTTTAATCAAAGTAACCCTACCTCCTTTGGACAAGTACTGTATCTTCCATCCCGCAAGTTTTCTCTCAAACCTCTCCACTACCGGGTCCCATCCTCGCACCGTTCTGGTAGAGTCCCCCAACGGCAGATCCAAGTATGAGATTGGGAGAGAACCGACACCGCAATCCAGAATATCAGCCAAGACAACAATATTAGGCACATCACCCACCGGAACCAACACACTCTTCCCGACATTGATTTGTAGCCCTAATACTTCTTAGAAACAAATCAACACACACCTTAGATATCTCTCATCTGTGACTCTTTCGCGTCACAGAGCACAATAGTATCGTCTGCAAACAGCAAATGAGAGACCTCTATCTGACTGGCGGCATCTCTGCCCACCCTAAATCCCCTAATGAACCCCAGATCAGCCGCTTTCCTCATCAACCTACTGAGGCCCTCCATCACGAAGAGAAATAAGAAGGGGGATAACGGTCCCCTGCCGGAGCCCCTGAGAACTACTGAAAAAATCCGATGGAGATCCATTCACAAGCACTGAGAAACAAACTGTGGATAAACAAAACTCAATCCACCTCCTCCACCTTTCCCCAAACCCCATCCTTTCCAACAAATAAAGCAAGAAGCTCCAACTTACATGGTCAAAAGCCTTCTCAATGTCCAGCTTGCACAAGATCCTTGGAACCCCGCTTCTCATTCTAAAATCTACACACTCACTAGCAATGAGAGCAGAATCTAAGATCTGATGCCCTCCTACAAAGGCATTCTAGGGTCCGATATGAGGCCATCCATAACGCCCCTCAATCTCATGGCTAGGACTTTAGCTATAAGTTTGTAGATGCACCCCACCAAACTAATAAGTCTAAATCTCGGACATCAGTTGCGCCACCCTTCTTCAGAACAAGGGCGATGAAAGAGGCATTTAAGCGTTTCTCAAACCGACAGTGGGAGTAGAATGCTTGAAAAGTGCTCATCACCTCTCCCTGAACCACCTCCCAAATTTCCAAAAGGAAACTCAATGTAAAACCATCTGGCCCTGTCGCTTTGTCTGCTTTGCAGCTCTTCGAAGCCAACAAAACTTCTTCCTCACTAAAAGGCCTCTCCAACCAATCTCGACCCTCCTCTGGTAAACGGTCAAACAGTATCTCGTCAAGTTGCGGTCTCCAACTGAACTCCTTCGTTTACAGTCTTTGGTAAAAAGAACCCACCCCTGTTCCCACCTCTTCCCCTCTGCTAAGAACCTCCCCGTCAACTATGATCCTCCCGATGTGGTTGCTTCTCCGATGAGCATTAACAAGTCTATGAAAGAATCTTGAATTCTTGTCTCCCTCTTTTAACCAAAGAGCCCTAGATTTCTGACGCCACGAAATCTCCTCCGAAATAGCTATCTTGTAGATCTCAGCCTGGCACTCCTCTCTCCTCCTCCCCAGGACCTCCAGAATCCTCCAAAGTGATCCAATTCAGTGATTTCCGACATCGCCTTGTTTTTCCTCCATTCCAAGTTCCCAAACACCTCCTTATTCCATGTTTTGATATTCTCTTTTAGCACACGAAGTTTGCTTGCTAGGACAGAACTTGGGTTACCAATCACCTCGCATCCCTCCCACCAACCCCTCACTCTTCCTTGAAGTCCTCAGCCCGTAACCACATATTTTCAAACTTGAATGGAGTCCTCCTCTGTGACAGGCCCCACAATTAAAAACTAATGGATTGTGGTCTAAGGTAATTCTAGTCAAAGCCGCCTGCACCACATCCGGAAATTTTTCTTCCCAATCTCCGGATATAAGAAAGCTATCAAGTCGTGACATGGTAGGGGCCTCCCTCGCACTGGTCCATGTGAAAGTAGCACCCTCCACGGGCAAATCAATTAGATAATGCTCATTGATGAATCCTGAAAATTGCTCCATAAACGATGTCCACGCACCCCTTGTAGATCTCTCTGTCGGGTTTCTAATTGCGTTGAAGTCTCCTCCAATACACCAAGGAAGAGGCATACACCAAGGAAGAGGCCATCTCCTCCTCACTGATCTGAGCTCTTCCCACAACAAGTGTCTCTCACCATCCTCAACTGGACCGTAAACACCAGAAAAGATCAAGTGGAATCCGTCTTATTTTAAAGAAAAAGTGCAGGAAACTGAGAACCTCCCCACCCAAACATCCACCTTAGACACCCACCTCTTATCCCTCATCACAAGGACCCCTCCCGAGGAGCCTAAGGCATCTAGCACCTCCCATGCCACAAATCTTTTCCCCCACAGGCTTCTAACCACATTATTCGTGATAGATGCCAATTTTGTTTCTTGCAAGCATACCACATGAGCCTTCCATTTCCTCACAGCCATCTTCACCACCTTCCTTTTGTCCAGATTATTGAGGCTCCGGACATTCCATGAAATGATTTGTAGCTTCATAATTAGACACCAGAGCTCCCCCCCCCCCCCCCCCCCCCCTCTCCTCTTCCCTCAACAGCCCCGTCTTCCCCTCGTAGTTCACATTTGAGATTAGGTTTCGTACCTCCCTTTCCCCTTTTTCAGCGCCAACCTTTCTCTTCCCACTGTTTTTCAGTTTCTCATGGAGTAACTCCAATCCCTTCAGCCTGGCCATGTTTCTCCTCATGAGACCTGGCAAGTAAGCTGCACACAGCCCCTACATTCTCCTGAACCCAGTCCGCCCCTCCCCTCTCTCTTCAAAGGCAAGCAACTCATCACTGGCCTCATTAGGCATTACTACCTTTAGAGGAGCCACCATCTCCCCGCCGGAGGAGCTCCCTTCCTCCCATGGCAAAATTTCCCACCCAATTTCTGAACGATTATTTGGCTCCCCAGTTTCAGAGCTTCCACATTCCGAGTAGTTAGTGGCGAAGACATTTTCCTCATTCTGCGTCCCGAACATCTCAGGGCATTTCAGTCCTCTGAGTGCATTGTGCATTCTCAATTCCCAAGGGGTGGCCTCTGATGCATCCTCACCGAAATTGAATTTCAATGTTTCAACATAGCTCTTAACTTGCTTAAAAGACCCAACCGGCAATCCATTCTTGACAACTGCAAGCTTGTAAATAGTGCCCAAACAATCCTCCGGCCTCTGCACCAACGTTAACAACATTCCCAACTGACCATCTCCTTTAAATTCCCCACAGCCCATATGTCCAACTGAAGAAGGGGTAGAAGAGAGCCAGAGGTTTTTGTGAGAGGACGTACCTTTCGTGTTGAGGTTTCGTGGCCTTGCGGCTTGTTGGCCTCAATTGTAGGTCTTTGGAACCCACTTCATTTTTTCGGCTCTAGACCACCTCCGGGCAGTGAACTTCTCTTTTAAAGAGTTTTGAAGTCCCTTTGTGTTCATTCCTTGATTTGTGCTTGCCATATTAGCTACGTCCTTCCTCGCATCAGCCTTATTGTAGTCATCGTCTTCCCTTTCTGGCAGCGCCGCTGCTCTCCAAACAGCCCCAAACTCGCTGGCATTCTCTCTCCTTCGTTGCAGTACCTTCGCATATCTGGTCGATGCCTTCGACCCTTCAAAGACGTGGGATAACCTTCTGGAGAGAGCAGTGGACTTGGGCATCTTCAACTTACTGAAGTTCTTCTCTCCAACTTGAATTGATGCGTTGTATTCCCTGTTCAGACGAAGAAGCTCTGATTTACGAAAGGGAGCTTGGGGCTGGCCCAAAAGATTTCTTGTATTGGGCTGCGTCAATTTGCTTGCCTTGGGTTTCAGCTTGGCCCAATTATTTAATTGGCCCACTTCGCTACTCCTCCTCTCTTAGCGCCAAAATTTGAGACCATTCTTCCTCTTCAAGCCCAAAGGAAAAGAGTTTGAGAAACCAACCATTTCCACTTCACCAGCTTCTGGCCTGTTTCAAGAGGCCCAAAACGATTTTGTAGCTTAAATCTCGGCCCATCAGAATTCAAATTGCCTCTTTTCCTCTCACGTCGTCTCTCACATGCCACCTTATCTCTACTGCAAGCTGTATCCCATTTGTACCGTTTGCAGACGCTCAGTTCGACACGTGTCACTACTTCTTTCCTCTTCTCACGCGCGTAGCTCGCATGATCAGTCACGCGTCCCTGACCTCCCATCCTGGCTTTCCTATGCAAAACCCATCCAGCAACAAATTTCGCCGTGGCTGTTCCGGCATGTCGATCTTGGCGTCGCCACCACTCCTCTTCCGTGATGAGCTTACTCACATCCCGTCCAACAATGGAATCATGTTTCGGCACGAGTTGAGGAGAAGTTTCCACGAGAGCAAGTGAACTTACATAGGAATATAAATGATACTACCAATTTAATTTTCATTCATTTTTTTTTCTTTTTCTGTTAACCATCTTCTCGAATGTGTCTTGTGACTCCGGAAGGCATCCTTCCTACAAACCCCACGTGCTTGTTGTACTTCGTGTACAACAGACACACGGTCGTTCAGCTCTCGGCTAAAATTAGGCATCCGCCGCCATCATGGGCCCCGTCACATGCCCACATACCCAAAGACTGGATGTAAATCTTTTTTTTTTTAATCAATTTGAACAATTAAAATATTGTGTACATAATTTTAATTCCAAAAGTTCATAATCATGTGAATCACTGTAGAACATGTATTTTTTTTTTTTTTTAAAAATCCAACAGTAATAATCATGCTTTTATTTTCAAAAAGTATGATATCAACATATAAATAACAGAATCTATCATATTCAGAATATAAATAAAATGCATGTATAAAGATCAGAGGGTGAAATTCCTACCTCAAAATTCTTGCAGAGAATTCTTTTTTCTTTTTCCTTTTCCTTTTTTTTTTCCTGCCTTTCTTCTGTTTCACGTGTTGTGCTCTCTCTCTTTCACATTATTGTGAAATTCCTACCTCAAAATTCTTGCAGAGAATTCTTTTTTCTTTTTCCTTTTCCTTTTTTTTTTCCTGCCTTTCTTCTGTTTCACGTGTTGTGCTCTCTCTCTTTCACATTATTGTTCTTTCATTTTTTTTTTCCACCCTGCACCACACACATATAGATATATATACATACATAATGTGGTAGTGATCCACTACTTGCTGACATGGGGGCTAACTTATACACTCTGTGGAGTTATGGAGTTAGTGGGTCTCTATTAAGATATTTTTCAGTCTCCTAATTGTATTGGAAATCATTTTCACATGCTCTCTTTCCACATACTATTCTGCTAATATAAGGTTTACTAAGAGGGGTCATTACTGAGTGATTCCATTCTGTTTCTTCAAAAATGGAAAGAAAAAAAAATCCAAGGCCTTGAATGCTGAGTCATCAGCAAAACTGATGGTATGGGCCAAATTTTATAATGCTTTGAGATGGAACTGTTTTTATATGTCATCAATATTTGTTTGGCAACTGCCATTTTCTATGTGAGCTCATTAGATCGACCAATCTCTACCTCCAACACCATGGAGCCATTAAATTTTTTGGAATTTCCAAACTCATCAATGTTTAATTTCTCCATCACTGTGAGTGAAAATTTGTCTTTGAGTTGCATTTGTGTCATCCTATTACAGTTGAAGCTAGTGATTTCTCTTTGTGGTGGAAGAATTGCTTTATTTGATTTGAGTTGCATATAAATCTTGCAGAGAGCTATCAATGTCATGTTTTTATCTTTGTTCTTTATTATTCTTGATAATCTATAATTTATTTCACATGAGTTTGTTTTCTTGTAGGGGGTGCACTGACTTGTGTTTCAATTCATGTTGGTGAGATCCAACCTGGTGGTGTCAGAGGAAACCATAGACACTATACCTGCAACGAGACATTTCTCATATGGGGGGCTAAAACGATATTCAGGGTATGCTGTGTCTTCCTTTGAAGATCAAAGACTGTCAGTCTGCTTTTGTATAATAGAAAGAATTATTGACAGCTTTTGTCCAATATGATGATTGCTTTATGTTTCTACACTATGTAACTGTTACAAAACAGACACCACGGGCTTAGCCCAAGTGGTATCTCCTCTTCCTCCTCCTTCCGAATGGAAGGTTGAGGGTTCCCCCAATGGGTCAAATGTATAAGAAAAAAAGAGAGAAAGAACTGTTGCAAAGCAGAGCTACTTAGGAAACAGTACACATGGTAGCAATGGAGGCTTATACTCCTGCTGATTCTCTGAGAAAATGAGGGGGAGAAAAGGCTTACAAATCGATTCTTTCCTAAAAATTTATTTTTCCGTCTTTTTTCCTTCCATTCTTCTTGAGAACCAATTGGAGGATTGGGAATGCATGATAACTCACCCTATGCTGCTGTCCTGGTGCACAGGAATCAATCACTGTTTTGTAGGCTCTATTTGAAATTGATTGCATCACCTAGCACTAGTTATTGGCTATTAGCCACGTGATATTCTGTGGCTTCTGCAATGACATAAAAAAGAAATTTAAATGTAAAAGTAAATAACTAAATCAAGATTTCTCTTCTATTACATGTCATGGTATTCTTTTGCATTAAGTCCTCCGTACTAAGTTATTAATCATCTACAGTTGGAGAATAATGCGGTCCATAAAGGTTATGCTGAGGTAACAGTTGGTGCAGACGATGTTGCTGTTGCAGCCAGCCCAAGTGGGACGGCACATGCTTTAGTAAATGTGGATGCTGTACGGAGTACATTCTTCATAGGGTGCCAAGATAGTATAATCAATTATAATAACTCTACTTCTGATTTTAATATCTGGAAAGATCTTTAACGGTTCCTTGTGCAATTTAGCATCCGAACTTCTATCATTTTGTAAATTGGAATCTTGTATTTTATCTTAATTTGTTTGTTTAGTGTGCTGTCCTGTTGCTTGGTTTATTTGTAACCATTCTTCCGTGTTACATAAATTGTTCAAGTCACGGTTCTATGCTTTATATACATATATATATAGCTTAGATTTCATTGAATGAACTATTGTAGTTTAGTTATGGATCTTATGACTTATGTTCTTCATAGAATGGATGTGAAATCATCATTTGACATGTGGCAATGCATCACTAACTCAACGCATGTGCTGTGTTTGGCATAAATCTGTGTACATGCATGAACACGTGTGTATACACTCGTTTTTGTTTGTTTGTTTGTGGCACACATTAATGTGTTCTTTTGTATGCATGCACGTGTGCATGCATAGATGGGTGTGTGTGGACATGCACGTGAGCGCGACCGCGTTAGTGTTGGCTTATACTGGAAAGGATGCTTGCAGGTTTGTCTTTCCACTTGGGATTAATCTATAAAGTTTGAATCTTGATCTCTTGAACAGGGAGGCCTTTATGTTGTCAAACATGAGAATGAGGGTTTGAACCCCGAGAGTAAACAAAAGCAACTAATGCCAATGTTAGACTTGAATCCATTCTACCCCTCTGAGCTGACTTGATCACACTGGTAATGATCCCCTTTTTTCCAATCTCCTGTGTACATCCTTTATGTTTTAAGCTACTTTCTCTATTTTGTATTTTCAAGTGTTGAATTTGGATTGTTTATAGGTCCTAAAGAATTAAGATGACTCAGTTTAGTTGTATTTATTTTCTTATTTTCAAATGTATCTAAATGGGTGGCGCAACGGAGGTAAAGGTTGTATACGTTTGACGCTTCTTGACTCTGCAATCGTGGAAGTTTTGTGCACTGATCTATCCCTCAATTGTGTATAAATGCTTAAATAATTGATGAAAAGACTAAGTATTGTGAAAGTTGGAGTTGATGTCGACATTGACATTGACAACTAGAGTATATAAATAATTTCATTTTCTGGAATTGTAAAACTGATCCAGTGTGGTGTTTTTCAAAATGCAATGAAATGTAAAATAGGATCAGTTATTGTTATGTGAAAGCATAAATGCCCCCATATTTTATGACACAGACCTAGCTGGAAATACTCAGACTGTTTGAGGTTACATATAACAGTGAGAAGGGCAAGTGATTTTTTTAAATAAAATTTTCAAGAGAATTAGTTGACTTAATGACTATAATCATATAATATGATAATTGAAGAAAACCCACAATATGGGAAGATGACTTCTCTTGGGATACGTGAATAAGTGTGATAAGTGTGTTTATACAAAAAAAAAAAACACTCAAGAAGGGTACGTCATTGTATACATATACGTGGATGATATGCTAATAGGGGGCAGTAAGAATGAAATCATTAAACTTGTTATAGCAAATAATCACAAAAAAAGCACAATCACGAAACACGACAGAAAACGAAACAAGTAGTGCACACAAAATATAAGAATTTACGTGGTTTAGCGGTATGTTGACGTCCATTGCAAAGATTTGGCGAAAGTTTTCACTATGTGAAAATTAGGAGATTACAAGTTTCAATTTCAAATTCTAACTCTAACTCTCGCTCTCTCACTCTCTTTCTGCAATTTATAATGGTTTATCCATATTCCACTCCAAACCTTAGAGGGTTTTGGAGGTTTTGGGGAGGAGGAGGGAGGAGTGGCAGCTGCGATGTACGAGATAGCTATTTCGGAGGAGATTTTGTGGTGTCAGAAATCTAGGGCTTTATGGTTGATAGAGGGGGACAGGAATTCGAATTTCTTTCATAAGCTTGCTAATGCTCATCGGAGAAATAACCACATTAGGAGGATCATAGTGGACGGGGAGGTTCTTAGTTGAGGAGAAGAGGTGGGAACCGAGGTGTCTTCTTATTACCAAAGACTGTACATGGAGGAGTTTAGCTGGAGACCTCAACTTGATGGACTACCGTTTGATCAATTACCAGAGGAGGGTCGAGATGGGTTGGAGAGGCTTTTTTGTGAGGAAGAGGTTTTGTTGGCTTTGAAGAGCTGCAAAGCAGATAAAACGCCAGGACAAGATGATTTTACATCGAGATTCCTTTTGAAAAATTGGGAGGTGGTTAGGGGAGAGGTGATGGGCACTTTTCATGCATTCTATTCTCATTGTCGGTTCGAGAAAAGCTTGAATGTCTCCTTCATCGCCCTTGTTCCAAAGAAGGGAGGCGCTACTGACGTTCGAGATTTTAGACCAATTAGTCTGGTGCGGTGCGTCTACAAACTTATAGCTAAAGTCTTAGCTACGAGATTGAGGGACGTTATGGATGGCCTCATATCAGACCCCCAAAATGCCTTCGTATGAGGGCATCAGATCTTAGATTCTGCTCTCATTGCTAGTGAGTGCGTAGATTCTAGAATGAGAAGTGGAGTTCCAAGGATTTTGTGCAAGCTGCACATTGAAAAGGCTTTTGACCATGTAAGTTGGAGCTTCTTGCTATATTTGTTGGAAAGGATGGGTTTTGGGGAAACGTGGAGGAGGTGGATTGAGTTCTGTATATCCATAGTTCGTTTTTCAGTGCTTGTGAATAGGTCTCCATCAAGTTTTTTCAGTAGCTCTCGGGGGCTCCAGCAGGGGGACCCGTTATCCCCTTCTTGTTTCTCATCGTGATGGAAGGTCTCAGTAGGTTGAGGAAAACGGTTGATTTGTGATCCATTAGGGGATTCAGGGTGGGCAGAGACGTCGCCAGTCAGATAGAGATCTCTCATTTGCTGTTCGCAGATGATACTATTATGTTATGCGACGCGGATGTCACAGATGAGATATCTGAGGTGTGTGTTGATTTGTTTTCAGGCAATATCGGGGCTCCAAATCAATGTTGGAAAGAACGTGTTGGTTCCGGTGGGAGATGTGCCAAATATTGTTGTTTTGGCTGATATTCTAGACTGCGATGTCGATTTTCACCCAATCTTATACTTGGGTTTGCCATTGGGGGACTCTGCCAGAAGGGTGGAAGGATAGGACTTGGTAGTGGAGAGGTTTGAGAGAAGACTTGCGAGATGGAAAAAATAATATTTGTCCAAATGAGGTAGGGTTACTTTAATTAAAAGCATTCTTTCTTGTCTCCCTACCTATTTCCTTTCCCTATTCCAGATTCCTATCTAAGTAATTTAGAGGCTTCAGCGCAATTTTTTGTGGGGGGGGTTTAGGTGATGAATTTAAATACCACATTGTCAGTTGGGTTCAAGTTTGCAAACCAGTCAAATTGGAAGGGTTGGGTATTAGGACTTTGGGAGCCTTCAATAAGGGGCTCCTTGGGAAGTGGTTGTGGAGGTTTAGGGGAGAGAGGTAGAGGCTTTGGAGGAGACTCATCCCTAGCAGGTATAGGGAAGAGAGGGGAAGGTGGTGTTCTAGGGAGGTAAAGACTCCTGGGGGTGTAGGTGTTTGGAAATCAATTCAAAGGGGGTGACCAGAGTTTTCCAAATACATTAGATTCAGGGTCGGGAACGGCGGAGATATTCGTTTTTGGGAGGATTGGTGGTGTGGAGACAGACGTAGGATTAGTGATGTGGAGATATACGTTTGGCTCAATTATTTTCTAGTCTCTATCGAATTTTGCAGAACCATCATGCTTTTGTTTCTAATTGCTGTCATCTTGATAATGGGACAACAATTTGGGATGTTGGTTTCACGAGAAATCTTCAAGACTGAAAATCGAGGATGCCATTCGTCTTTTGGAGATGCTTTATCTCCAAGTTGTGAATAGTGGGAATGACGACTCACTGGTGTGGATACCCTCACTAAAGGGTTTCAAGGTGAGATCCTTTTATAGGAGCATTTTCGGGTTCGCAGGGATGACTTTCCTGTGGAAGGTTGTGTGGCACACCAAGGCTCCCCCCCCCCCAAGGTGGCCTTCTTTGGATGGACTTCCATTCTTGAGAAGATTTTGATGCTTCATAACTTGAGGAAAAGGCAAAAGATCATTGTGAACTGGTGTTGTATGTGCAAGAGAGATGAGGAGTCAGTTAACCATCTTTTGCTTCTGGGATTGTTTGGGGTTTAGTGGGTTATGCCTAGCTCTACTAGAGGTTTGATGGAAGTTTGGAGTGGTGGTCTAGTGGACTCTCAAGCTCGCGACTATTGGAAGGCGACCCCCCTATGCGTGTGGTGGTGTTTGTGGCGGGAGCGGAACTGAAGAACGTTTGACAATGAAGTGACTCCTATTGGGGTGCTTAAATTCTCAATTATTAGTACATTTTTTTGTTGGGTGCATGGTAGATCTTGTAACTCCACGGGAGAAATGGTTTATTTCCTAGGTTCCTTTGTTTCGGATCCTTTATTGGTTCTTATTTAAGGGCCGCCCCTCCCTTTTTCTAGGTGCTTTCTAATACATCTTTTTACTTATAAAAAAAAACCCTAGATGCCCTTGTATATCGGGTTACAAGAGAGTTCTAGACAAAGTTTAAAACCCACAAGTGAAAAACGGGTCAAAAAATTTTCCTTGAGGGCACTAGGCTTTGGGCTACACAAATCTCAGGGGAGGTCAAGGTAATTTATCCTTTATGTTATTATGGAGATTCATTAGTTTGTTACTTCTGAATTTTATATTATTATGTAAAATTATGCTAATTGTGTGCTATTCGAATAGTATATTGTACATTAGTTTTTTGCTTCTTTATTGTAATGGTAATTTCGAGATAGCTCTATTTTACATTAGTTTTTTTTGCTTCTTCATTGTAATGGTAACATGGAGATAGCTTTATTTTATATTAGTTTTTTTGCTTCTTCATTGTAATGGTAAATGGAGATTGCTGAATTTTATATTAGTTTTTTGCTTCTTCATTGTAATAGTAACATGGAGATTGCTGAATTTTACATTAGTTTTTTACTTCTTCATTGTAATAGTAATATGGAGATTGTTGTTTTTTACATTAGTTTGAACAGCTATATCAAATGTAGTTATAAAAGTTGATTGCCTCTAGATTACATTGGGTGCATGTATGGGGCTTGCTGTAGAATAGAAATTTAAAGAAAATGGAATCATTTTTAAGCATAAAGTCCTCACAGTAAAAAAAATGCTTATTGAATCCTTTTTTTAAAAAAAAATTTGAAGAACTGCGGTTCGGTTCGATTCTGAATCCCAACGATTTTGGTTCCGGTTTCAAAATTAAGGAATTGTTAGGATCGATTTTGGTTCTACCAAGAACCACAAATAACCGAATCGTGTGCACCCTTATATATGTCTATACATGCATGTATATGTGTTTATGTTAATATATTTATAGACATGCATTTGTTTGCAAATATTATTATATATCATATATAAATATCCATTTTCATCATAATTATCGTGTCTAATTATAATACAAAATCAATTTTTTGTCCAAAAAAAAAATTGAATTAGAATCCAATTATAAATGGATTCCGAAGGAGATCCAAATGATGGATTTTGAATTGCATTTGTTGAATTCTAATTCTATAGATGCAATTCTAATTTAATTCTTATTTTGCATAACCAAATGCACCCTTATATAAATTAGGTAAAACTTCAGGGATGGTTATGTAATTTATCATTTCATAAAATTATTTTTTAAATTAATAAAATCGAGTTTTTGTCTCAAGAAAAAAAAAGGCTCTAGTGAAATATATATAAAAAAAATGTGTCATTATTCAATTTTGGTCCACTGCCAGGATCTTAAACCGAGAAAAGTAAAAATAAAAAGGGTAAATTACACTGACCTCCCCTGAGGTAAGCTTTAATTATACAGACCTCCATTATGGTTTTCATAATTACACAGACCTCCTCTAGAAATGAAACCTTGTAACACGGACCTCCCTTTTTAACGGTCTGCGTTAGTTAACAAGGAAAAATGTTACTATCATGTACTTAATATTTCTAAAGTGCCAGTATTGCCCTTCCCTGAAGTGAAAGACCATTTGAACCTTGCAAAGTCATAAGTAATTACAAAAAATGACCCCATCTCTTTGAATATAACTGTTACACAACTTTACAACAATTTTCATATCCAGCACTCTTTCAATCAATTCTTTGAACTTATTCAATATATAAAACTTAAGGAAAAAAGAATGAGATGTTTCGAAGCCCATGGTGAGGAAACTTGAATAAGAACAACTCGCAATGACCATCATGACTAGGACTTTTTTGTTTGGAATTGTCAATTAATTAGAAAAATAAAATAAAATTCTAATTTATTTATTTATTTTTTTGCAGATCCTAATTATTTCAAGCAACCAAATTGAAGAATAAAATTTAATACAAACATTTTTTGCCTAAAATTATACAACCCCAACATCTATATTGTACAAGTAATTGACTTTGTGCTCTAATTCGAATGAGAGAGATGAAACGAAATCTCTATTTTATAAATACATAGGTGTGTGCGTGTGTGTGTGTGTGAACTTATAGACACAATGGTTAAGAGAGATTAATCAATATGGGACACTCTGTTGTTTGAAGTCATGTCTTGTTGAGGGAACTGTGATGTGTATATTTGTAATTGGTAATATTCGATGTCAAAACTAAGTTTGACTGAGTTGTAATCTTTCATTCATATTTTTGTAATCGATCATGGAGTTGAAGACTTAGAGTTTGGAGTGTGTTCTTTGTCAATGCATCATCTAAAGAGTGCCTTAACAAAGACTTTGGTTGAATGAAGTATTCAAGTGGCTACAATTGAGCATGGACATCATTGATTGTGATTTGAGAATCATTAGTCGAGCTAAGTTGGTGAAGACACATAAGTTTTGAAAACTTGTTTTTCGGTCTTCAAATATAGTGTTTTGGAGTTACAATTTCATAATTTTCAAGGTTCAAGTCTTACCCGGACTAGTCCAAGAGCTCTCAGGACCTCAAAATTGGTCACTAACATAGTTGGACAGGTCTAAGTGAAGGCTGGACTGGTCTATGAGGTCTCACTATCTCATGAGGAGGTCTCAGCAAGGCTAGACCGGTCCAAGTGAAAGATGGACCAATCCAAGCCTTCTGGTCTTCATGTTTTGTCCTATTCTGACCTGAATTTGACTCTAAAATTTTCTTAAAAATTAGAATTCATTTCCTATTGATTTTTAATTTCTTTTTCAAGAAAAATTAGAGTTTTATTATCTATATAAACCCTCTTATGTTTTATTTATAATTAATCCTTTTAAGGAAATTTCATTACATATCAGAAAATCTTTTTAGAGAGAAAACACCGGAGATATTTTTTAACAGATAATTTTTGTTTTTCTATTTATACTTTTGAAAGCGCACACACACACGAAGTGTTTAAGTTGTGATGCTCTTCTCAATTTGATCAATTAGATTCTCAAAGACATCATTAGTCTATACAATTTAATCAATTAAGTTGTGATGCTCTTCTCAATTACTACTTGATTTTATCTGAAGAGAAGGAAAATCGATCACTCTGAAAAGGACAAAATACTTGAGGAGTATTTGTGTTCTTTTAGCTACCCTTCTGGAAGAATTGTGATGTTAGCTGGGAGTCTGCAACAATTGGACGACGAATCGCAAGAGTAAGCCTGAGGCATTCCGCATCAAGTTTTTATCAGAGTGGAATGCCTGCGAGTCTGGGATAGAGTCTGTTGTACTTTGCTTCGAGATATTGGATTGGTTTCTCTGGAGGCGTCTACCTGACCCCCGTGGTTTTTCCCTTCCTTGGGTTTTACGTAAAATTTCATGTGTCATCTCTAATTTTTCTTACTTGCTTTATTTATTTTGCTATTGGTTTGTATGCTTAATTAATAATCATTGTGGGCAATTAACCTAATCATAAAAATTGGACAAGAAGACATATTCACCCATCTCTTGGTCTTAGGATTAACATCTCACTCTAAATTAACTTAACTATTTTTCGCACCGCATAACTCACATTTGGTATCAGAGCGGGTTACTAAGTTTTGAGTTAGATTTTGTTTGATTGATTTAGTTATGAATTATAGGATGTCTCATATTGTATCTTCTAATGATGATATTGTTTTACCTCAATTTTTTGAGTCTGTCACTGGTATGTATCTTGAGTGGTTTAAGTTGAAAAGGGATTATAAAAATTTGTTGGAGAAATTGAAACTTACTGAACTTGATACAAATATTTAAAAATTAGAGGTTTCGATTACCAATAAAATTTTTGAGGAACTTAGACATGATAAGATGAACCTTTTTGGTAAAGTTGAATTTTTAGAACAGGAAGTTAAACAGATTAAAGAGTTTAATAATTCACTTGAGTGTAAGATTGATAATTTGAATAGTAAACTTATTAAATCTAATTAGTCTTTTCAGAAATTTAACTCTGACACTTGCAAATTTGGTAAGTTAGATTTTCTAAAAATTGAGTAATAAAGAAAAGTTGGTTTCAACTACAAAGGATTTTTTACTTCAAAAATCAAAAAAATGTTTTTGTGAAAGTTGAGACTAAGTCTTTTATTGTTGATCATGCTCCAAAACTTATTTCAACATGCCATTTATGTGAAGGAAACTGTTACACTAAATATAAGTGTCAAAAAGAGAAGAATTGAACTGAAAAAATGTGAGACCTTAGACAGTTCAAGAGCTTTGCTTATTGAAACAAAAGAACTTGAAAAGAAGCAACATGAATTGAAAGAAAATTTTGATAAGTTATATTGCTTTAATTATATTTTAAATTCTCATAAAGGTAGAGAGAAAATCATGAAGAAAGAGCCCCGTAAGACTAATAATTCTGATTTTAAAACAGTTAAGAAATCACTTGATCATAAATCTAAACTGATTTTAAAATAGTTAAGAAATTTGTTTGGGTGAAAAAGGATAGTCTAAATTGTCTAGTCATACACATGGCACTTAGTGCACTTGATCCTACAGGTTGATACTTTGATATTGGTTGTTCTAGGCATATAACTGGAGATATAACATTGTTTACTACTTTTGGTGATGACAATACATCTAAAGTGAGTGGTAGAGGTAAAATTAATTTTTCTACTTTTTTTGAATTGAAAATGTTCTATATATTAAAGGTTTAGCTGCAAACTTGTTGAGTATTAGTCAGATATGTGATAAGAATTTTTAAATTAATTTTACTTAGCATGAATGCTTTGTAACTAATGAGCAGGGTGATTGTGTTCTAAAAGGATCTAGAACTTCTGATAATTGTTATGTGAAATTTTCATATCCTTCACATATGTGTTTTTCTGCAGTTACTGATAAAGTTATCTTATGGCATATGATACTTGGTCATGTGAATTATATTGATTTGGTAAGTTTGTCTAATCATGAACGAGTTCGAGGTTTGCCTAGGCTGAAAAGACTAACAGATGAGATATGTGGATCATGCCAATTAGGGAAGCAAACTAGAGTGTCACATAAGAGATTTAACCATTAAGTCACTTCTAAACCCTTAGAGTTTATCATACGGAGTTAATGGTCCAATCAAAACTCAAAGCATAAGTGGTAAAAAGTTTTTGCTTTCAATGGTTGATGATTCTTCACGATTTACTTTTATTGCTTTCTTGAGAGAAAAATTTGATGCTTTTATTTTTTTCAGGTCAATTTACCAAAAGATCCAGAATGAGAAAGAATATGCAATAACTCATGTTAAGAGTGATAGAGGAGGTGAATTTGAACCTAGACCTTACATTGAGTATTGTGAAAATCTTGGTATAAGTCATGAATTTTCAATACCCAAAACACCTCAATAGAGTGGTGTAATTGAAAGAAATAATAGGACAATTGCAGAGATGACACGTACTATGCTTTACGAGAGTAAGTTAGCTAAACATTTTTGGACTGAAGTTGTTAGTACTGCTTGTCATGTTTTGAAGATGGTGTATCTTAGGCCTGGAACTGAAAAGACTTCATATGAACTATGGTATGGTAAGACGCCCAATATTAAACACTTTAGAGTTTTTGGAAGTAAATGTTATATCCTTATCAATAGGGAGAATTTGAGTACATTTTACTCTAGAAGTGATGAAGAATACTTTTTGGGGTATCCATTGAATAGTCAGGCTTATAAGGTTTATAATCATCACACTAATGTTGTAATGGAGTCTATTAATATTATGATTGATGATTCAAAGCCTAAGGAGATACATGATCAACTTGAGAAAGAGGAAAGGATAAATACCTTAGGGTTACCTGAGAATGAACCTATTGAAAGAGTGGTTGAGAAAGAAATTGAAGATGGGGTTGAGGATGTAGGTGGAGATGAAATTGTGAAAGTAGTTGATGATACTTATGCATCTATAGAAAATCCTGCACCACAAGAGAAAATTTCAATGTTTGGTAGTTCTAGGATTCGAAGTAGTCATCCATTAACTAATGTGATAGGGCCATGGGAGGAAATAAATACTAGGAGTATAGTCCGAGTTAGTGCCTCAACCTAGGGATGTGAACATCATAGGAACCAAATGAATTTTTAAAAATAAACTTGATGAATGATGTGCTACTTTTGTTTTGACAATCAAAGTGTATTATTTACCACTCACAATAGGAATCTTTAGTAAGATAGGGCTCTACGTAGAGGGACAGTTAAAATCAAATATTAGTTCTGTTTCAATTAGCAAACGGTGATTGTTTGTTTACTTAAACTACTTGAATTATAGAAAATGTATTAATTGAAAAGAGTTTGAGAAAATGTTAAAGAACTAGGGCTTAGACGTCACTGCTAGCCTCATAATCATGTCATTGTACTAAATTGGGGAAAGTATGAAAATGTGTACAAAAGACGCGTTTGACAAGTGTTACCTACAACGATGTCAACAAGAGGATACATGAACCCTAACTAATGATAATCTTCGATAGGTGTAGTTTACCTACCTAACTACATTAACCTAATTACCTTAGTATAGTGAAATTACTTTCTCTAAGCATGGATTATGAAAGTTAAGAATTAACATGTTCAAGTGAAAATAAGCACGAAGCCATCACTTATAGTTCTTATGGAACTATAAGTGTTTAAAGATCATGTGAAACAATTAATGATTCTAAGATAAGAAAGATGAATTAACACATATGATCATATGGAATTTGTAAACTTGTATTGAAGACAAGGCACAAGGCTAAGTACATATACACATGATTACACAAAAACTCCCAATTCATTACAAATTAAACATAGTTATATGGCTAGGGTTTTGTCCAAACCCTATAGAAGGTTTAGTTGATCATGTTGAGGTGGAGGCACTCCATAGACAGAGATGATTTCAGCTGCAAAATGGTCTTCAAGGCTTGTCAAGACCTCCTTTAAAGTTTTCCCTTTCTAGAATTTCACTTCTCTCTAGAATCTCTAATTATTGTTCTCTATCATAAACTAACTATATACCTAACTATGAGACTCAAAATTGTATCTACATCTGATATCAAGCTCAAAATATCCTAAAAATAACATGTAAAGGCTTCTTGGAGGTGATTGGTGACAAGTGGCAAGTGGTTGAAATATCTTCTGCCAGTTGTCTTGTTTTTTGCAGATTAGCGATGCATCGTAATGCATCTTACTATCATCATAATTACGATGCATTGAAATGACCATTTCGATGCATCGTAATTCCCTATTGTGGAATCCTTCAACTTCTTCTTACTTTCGACTCCAGCTTTGATACGTAATTCTCTGATCCTCAATGTAAACATTCGATGAAGTACGATCTGATTTAGGAATGCATTCTTGAACTGATAATGGAGTCATAATAAGCCGTATTCTGGATTAGAACCTGAAATCATCAAAATATGAAACTACGTAAAAATAACACAATATATGCAATTATGGGATTAAAACATGTAAGTAAAGGCGCGAGAATGTATAACATTCAGCACTTATCAATGAGAATCATCTTGTGATAAGAAATAAAGCCAGGTTAGTTACACAAGGATATACTCAAGTTGAAGGAATTGATTTTGATTAAACTTTTGCACCAGTTGCTAGACTTGAGTCTATTCGTCTTCTTCTTTTTCTTGCATGTTACTTTAAGACAAGAAATTGTTTCAAATGGATGTTAAAGGTGCTTTTCTAAATGATAGTTTGTAAGAAAAAGTGTATGTAGCTCAACCAAAAGGCTTTGTTGATCCACATAATCCTAATTATGTTTTTTATTTGAAAAAAGTCTCTTTATGGTTTCAAACAAGCTCCTAGAGCATGATATAAAAAGTTGACTTCTTATTTGTTACATAAGGGCTTTAGGATAAGGGAGTTGATAAAATTTTGTTCATAATCAGGAAAAGTAAAAATTTGCTTGTTGCTCAAATTTATGTGGATGATATTATTTTTGGTTTTAGTTCTGATTACCTTGTTCATAAATTTTTTATAGATATGAGTAATACTTTTGAGATAAACATGATTAGTGAACTAAAAATTTTTCTTGAACTCAAGGTGAAGCAATTTGATGATTGAATTTTTATATCTCAAACAAAGTATGCAAATAAGTTAGTCAAGAAGTTTGGTTTGGAAAGTTCCAGCATGTGCAAACTCCTATAAGTACTTCTTCCAAGTTGGAGAGGAACTCAGATTCTAAAATAATTGATCTTTCATTATATAGAAGTATGATTGGCAACTTGTTATGTTTGATAGCCAGTAGGCCTGACATTACATTTAGTGTAGGAGTATGTGCTAGGTATCAACCTAATCCTAGGGAACAACATCTCATTATAATCAATCGCATTATTCGTTATGTCGATAGTACTTTAAATTATGGATTGCATTATTCTATAGAGTATAACTCTGAGATTGTAGGTTACACTAATGTTGATTAGGCTGGTAACAAGGATGATAGGAAAAGTACGTCAAGTGATTATTTTTATGTTGGTATTAATCTTGTTTCATAGTATAACAAGAAGCAAATTTGTGTTTCTTTATCATCTTGTGAGGTCGAGTATATTGCTGCTGAAAATTGTTGCACACAATTGCTTTTGATGAAGCAGATGCTACTGGATTATGGAATTAATCAAGATACAATGTCTATCTTTTGTGATAATAATAGTACAATTAATATCTCAAATAATCTAGTTTTGCATTTTAGGACAATACACATTGGCATTCGACATCATTTTATTCCGAAATTAGTTGAACAAAATGTCGTGTATTTGGAGAAAGTGCATAATGATCATAATTTATCAGATATTTTCAAAAAACCTTTAGATGCTTCTAGATTTCATCACCTTGAGAAATCTATAGGCATTTATTGTTTTGGCTAGATTGCATGACATTAACATAATCTGGATAGAAACTTCATATTCATCTTATGTAGGGTGCACAAAGAATCGGTAAAACCGTAACCAGAACCATAGCTGAACCGAATCGTTCACTACAGTTCTAGTTCCAGTTCCAAATTTTAGGAACCATTCACTATGGTTCTGGTTCCGAAATAGTTAAAATATATATATATAATATATAAATGAATAATAATAGCTTCTAAGTTCTAGTGTTCTATATAAATATATATATATAAATAAATACTAATACCTTCTAAATTCTAGTGTTGTATTTATATATAAAGTATAACATATATAATATTTAGATAAATACTAATAGCTTCTAATCTATTGTTATAACTAGGGGTGCACAAATATGAGTGTGTATTTTACCGATGTTTAAAAAAAAAAGTTAACAAAGAACCATTGGGGAACTAGAACCGGAACTGCAAATAACTAGAACTGAAACTGAATCGAACCGAACTTAATGGTTCCGGTTCCAAAATTAAAGAACCGTTGGAAACGCTTCCGATTTCGGTTCCACCAAGAACCGTAAGAAATTGTATCGCGTGCACCCCTAATCTTATGTGCCTAGATTATACATTTAACCTTGTAGTTTTAGGTTTTATTTTTATTTTTATTTTTGTGAAGTCAAGCAAACTATATTTGGTAAAAGTATAGTGAATACAAGGAAATTAATAACACATAGATTACATATGTATGACATATTATGGTTATGAGTTAGAAATTTTGATTTTGCTTACTTATTTCATTTACTAGATTAATCATGATGAGTATAACTACTAAATTATTTTTATGTCATTGCTTTGGTCAAAAATAATGTTAATTTGATGGCGTATTATCTTGGGAATTGAATTTTCAATATTGTGCTAAAAACCAAAAAGAGTGATGAGTGAAAAAATAGAATATAAAAAATTGCAACAGATGAAAAAGAAAAATAAAAAATATGTGAAAAATTCTTCTTGAACATATTCTTAAGGAAAAGGTTACATTTGGGATGTGTCTGAAGTTATCAAGATGACATGATTTTCAATGAGAATCAAAAATAAAAAGTTGTCTTAGGAAATTGTTGGCTGCCTGTAAGAGTGAGTCACTACATATGTATGTGCAAGGAAAAGAAAAAAAAATTGAAAGTTTGTGCGCATGTTAATTGTTTGATTTCTCAGTGAGTGTAATATCATTGAAATATTATCTAGAAATATGAACGATTTGCAAAAGGAATATTTGACTTATGGAAATTTATGGTAATTTTACTGCACTTATTAAGTATGTGAAACTAATTGATTAAACTTTGGTTTTTGGTTTGTTGTGTTCATCTAGTCTTGTGGAATCAATATTTTCTATTGTTTACATAAACAAATTCTATATACTTGCTTCCTTCTTAGTTTTTTTTTGTTTCTTTTGAGTCCCTTGTCAATTTCTAACAAAAAGGGAGAGAGATTTGGGAGTTTTAATGGAGAGATTTTGTGTGACTTTTGTGACTTTCAGGGAGAGTTGTCTGGTCATTTATCATCAAAGGGGAGATGAGTTTGATTGTTTAAGGGGGAGAATTGCATAAGCATCATTTACTTAAAGTATTTTTATTTTTATTTGTACTTATGTTTATTTATCTTTATTAAGCTTCCACGAAGATATTTTTAATGTTATTTTGTAGAGTATCCAGGTTCATCATATTTGCTGAATATAGATGTTCTTTATATTTACCATAAGCTGAATGCTCAGTTTGGCTCAGCTGTGTTTTTGTGTTTTTGACAACTTGTAATTTATCTTTTCTGCTGCGGGGTAGATTATATATTGTCTGGATTGATTTTGTCACAAAATTGCCAAAGGGTGAGATTGTGACTTGTATATTTGTAATTGACAATATTCGGTGTCAAAACTAAGTTTAATTGAGTTGTAATCTTTCATTTATATTTTTGTATTTAATCATAGAGTTGAAGATTGAGATCTTGGAGTGTGTTCTTCATCAATGCATCATCTAAAGAGTGCCTCAACAAAGACTTTGATTGAATGAAGAATTCAAATGGCTATAAGTGAGCATGGACGTCGTTGATTGTGATTTGAGCATCACTTAGTCCAGGTACATTGGTAAGGACACATAAGTTTTGAAAACTTGTTTTTCGATCTTGAAATATAGTGTTTTGGAGTTACAATTTCATCTTTTTCAAGGTTGGATCAGTTCAAATCTTACCCGGACTAGTCCAAGAGCTCCTAGAACCTCAAAATTGGTCACCAACACAGCTGGACCGATCCAAGCCTTCTAATTTGCTTGTTTTGGCTTTTTGTCATGTTTTGACCCGGCTTTGACTCTAAAATTTTCTTAAAACTAGAATTCATTTCTTATTGATTTTTAACTTCTTTTTCAAGAAAAATTAAGGCTTTATTATCTATATAAACCCTCATGTGTTTTCTCTTTAATTAATGCTTTCAGGGAGCTTTCATTACATATCAGAAAATATTATTAGAGAAAGAAAGTAGAGGAGATATTTTTCATCAGAAAATTTTTATTCTTCCTATTTATTTTTTTGAGATCACACACACACGAAGTATTTTAGTTGTGATGCTCTTCTCAATCTGATCAACCAAATTCTCAAATACATTATCAGTCTATACAGTTTGATCAGAGCAACAAAGGTGGTTCATTGATACTACTTGATTTTATCTGAAGAGGAGGAGAAACGATCACTATAAAGAGGAAAACATATTTGAGGAGAATTTGTGTTCTTTCAACTACCATTTGGAAGAATTGTGACGTTAGTCGGGAGTTTGCAACAATTGGACGACGAGTCACAAAAGTAAGCTTGAGGCGTTCCGCATCAAGTTTTTGTTATAGTGGAGTGAGTGTGAGTCTGGGATAGAGTCTGTTGTACTTTGCTTTGAGATAGTGGATTGATTTATCTGGAGGCGTTTGCCTCACGCTCGTAGTTTTTCCCTTCCTAGGGTTTTAAGTAAAATTCTTGGTGTCATCTCTAACTTTCCTTATTTATTTTATTTATTTTGTGATTGGTTTGAATGCTTGTGGGTAATTAATCAATCATAAAAATTGGATAAGAAGACCTATTCACCCTCCTCTAGTTCCAAGGATTAACATCTCACTCTAAATTAACTGAATTGTTTTTCGCACTGCGTAACTCACAGGAACCTCTTCAACGACTCCAAGATCATTATCGTAGATATCGAATCGATCGGTCCATGTCAACCCAACTTGTTTGGTTCAATTCTCTACGATGACCTCTTTTTCTAAATGGAGTTATTTTTTCTCTCTCTATTTACATATCACTATAAAGCTAGTTTCTCTCACTACAACATACTGTTCTTTCTCCCATATAAATACCCTTTACTGTCATTTCATTAGTTGACCCAATAAATTTAAAATAATAACTAAATCATTGAATCAATTTCTAGAGAGAGACATAAACCCACTTCAAGAATGATAATGGGAGTTGTTCTTCTACACCCATCGTCATAGCTCTCATCAATCCTCTTCTTCTTCAATCTTATGGGCTATCTTAATCCAAGTCAAAACCCATGATTTTCTTTAATTTTCTTGATTTCAATTCCCATATCTTAGCTTGGAATCTTCTTTCTTGTTTATGCAACTCCTGGATGTAATTTATGGCATCTTTGATTATCTAATACTTTTTCCATGTAATTTTCACCAAGCACATCATCAACTTAATCACAAGATAACCAACCAAAAAATAACCGATTCCGTTAGCTCATTTGATGGTCCGTCACTATTAGGGGAGACCTATGTTACAAGGTTTCGTTTTAAGGGAGGTCTGTGTAATTTTGAAAATCATAGTGGAGGTCCGTGTAATTAAGACTCACCTTAGGGGAGGTTAGTGTAATTTGCCCAAGTAAAAATAACTTTCAAAATTTGGAAAAAGAATAACCACGATTGGAATCAAAATACATAAATTTCTTTTAACATCGTAAATATTTTTTTTCTTTTCTTGAATAGATAACAAATTTAATGGTACACGATATAGTGTCATCAAAACTAACATTTAAAATCACTTATTAGTGAGTCATGTCATGTTGTAGTTACACGGCCCATTTATTAAACCAGTTAAATAGATTATGTCTATTACCTGTTTAATAAATGAATCGTATTCATATTAAGAGTTCCTAGCATGATTATTAAAAAAGTCGTGTTCGAATTGATCTATATAAAATAATGGGTAAATTACACTGACCTCCCCTATAAATAGGTGAAATAACAAATACCTCCCCTATATTTTCAAAAATAACACTACACTCCCTTGTCAATGTACTTTTTGTAACACTGGCTTCCCCTCTCAGCTTTTCAGATACGAAATTTGCTGATGTCATAGTAATTTTGACGTGAAAATTCCAAAATGCCCTTAGAACATATGAAAGGACTGATATACCCTCCTTTGACATATTATTTGTGGACTATGTTGCCCTTTCCAAAATATATTTTTTATACCAAATGTGCAAATTCATCATGTTCAATGTAAATTGGACAACCCCTTCATCCTTCAATCAACTACTATCAATATGAACAAGCAACAGAACTAGATAGGATTGTGATTTTGTACTTTAAGAAAGAAATCACAATCCAAAAGGTCAAATGAGAAAAATATAAGGAAAATAGGCCAACAACAACAAGATCTCCTTATGTCTCAGTAACAAATCAAGAACCAAGGCTACAACAAAGAAGGTCATCAATGTATATTTGATGTGTATTTGGGCGCACAGATTTCACCTTTAGCACAGAGTATCAAAATGAACAAGATTGAAAAATACAATGAACTCACATTCACTATTGAGAAAGATCGAGAGATAAAAATTCTTCCAAGGTGTGAAATTTAAGTGGGTTTTACATTACACAGCCGTTAAACACCCAACAAAAATTGATAATCCTAGCTCAAATCCCAAATCAGAAATTAGACATTTTGAATTCAGTTTTCCAAGAAACAATAAAACTTGGTGAGGGATTTAATAGTTGATGAGGATGGGGACAATGAATAACAGAGAGGTGGTTGATGAGAATGGAGATAATGAATAATTTAAGAAGTGGATTTGGAAGAAACTTCTCTGTCAACTTTGTGAAGCTTCAAAGCTTTTCTCTCTTCTTTGATTGCTTGGGCTCTGTGTAGTACATACCTCAAGTATGTTCTACAAGTATAACATGCACCGCTACTGGCTCTCCTGCAATACTCATTGGCACCCCCACCATTCCTTCCACTGCCTCTCCAACCGCCATTAAACCCAAATCCACCACTGCCACTAAACCCATAACCACCTCCACCACGTCAATGACTTTGGTGCGATCATTCTCCAAGGCAATCAAGAACTCAACCACCTAACCTTCTTTGAGAGTTCGAAAGTCATCAGATTGGATCGCTGATTGATGAATGAATAGATTTTCACCTCCATCAAATGGTTTGCTAGTGATTTAGGTTCCAGTTATGTGCAAGTACAGGTGGGTTGCTGCTGCAACAATCAAGGGTGTTGTTGATGGTCGCAGTGTATCGACAAGTTAAGGTTAGGGTTTCTTCATGAGGGGTTGTACAGACCTACGACCTAGGGAGGCGAGAGGTGATTGCATATTAGGGTTAGGTTATTGCAGAGTTAGGGTTTCTTTGTGTATCGGCAAGTTAATCTCCTTCCATCTTAGATGGTCAAAAAATATTTTTTGGAAGTTGTAAAGGGTATACATGTCTTTTTACAAAATAATTTTTTTAAAAAAAATACACTAAAAAGTATATGAAAGTACATGGGTATAATAGTCATTTCATCACTTTCGCCATCCAACAATACTGACAGAGGTGCAGTGTTATTTTTGAAAACACAGGGAATGTATCTGTTATTTTTGCTATTTATAAGGGAGGTCAATGTAATTATCCCTGACACAATGCTATTAGGTCGACTCCAATATAACCAACCAATTTGAATTTTCACTCATATACTATGTCATCACAAGGTTATACGAGAGGAATGGTATCACCCCCAAACTACCCCAATACAAAGTCTCGATATTTATAGTATTTGAAGGCAAGATTTTGATGAGAAGGTTCTCACTGCAACAATGATACCATGTTTTACCTGGTAGCACCAATAAATTATATACTGTCGTATAAATGAAAATGCATTTATTTCAATTTTTTTTAAAAAAAAAACAGATATTTGAGTGACAATATTTAAATAATTCACTAATAGTTATTAGTTCAAATAGTTTAATCTATTTTCTTTAAAGAGTAAGAAGGTTGAGAGTTTTTGAGAGTTTGAGTCATCTTAGGGTTAATATTAATATTTTGAACGTGTAATTTAAATGATCGGATGTATGTTGCTGATACCATAATAATGAAGTTGAAACTGGGAAGGGCAAATCGGTAATCACGGGTGCACCAAATTTGATAAACCGATCACGTCCGGATGCAAGTATGAAAAGCCTCTGTAGCTGATATAAAACGCACTTCTGTCCGAAGAAGAGAACCACCCCTTGGTCCCCTCTCTCTAAGCCGAGTCGATTGTTTCTCTCTCTTAATCTCCATAGAAGAGAAAGTTGAATAAAGTAAAAAGAAGAAGAAAAAGATATGGCGGATCAGCTCACAGATGACCAGATCTCTGAGTTTAAGGAGGCCTTCAGCTTGTTCGATAAGGATGGAGATGGTTCGAACCTCCTCCAAATCTCACTTTTTCCTTTCTGTTATACGTATATATTTATGTATACAATTATATATATGCTATTATATATATGTGCGTTCCTATCTATCTTATGCGTATTTTACAATTGATTGTTAATTTGGGCCCTTCTTCAACGAGATCTAGCTATCTGTTTAACTTATTGCTTGAATTGGATTTCTGGTACTCTTCGTTGATCGAGATAATGTAGTCTTTGTATTTTATGGTTATACGTGCAGGGAGGGGTTCTTATAATGATGCGTATCATGCGCTTGCTCTGTAAGATAAGTTTTTTTTTTTTGTTGTTTAATAACATAGGTTAGTTTAGATCATTTTCTATCCTATATCGTGATCGTTTAAAGTAAAACATCTGTTTTGGTCTTTGAGAAAGAGGTTGAAGTAAATCTCACATTTATCATTGTTTAGGAGCCAATAAGAAAGGAAAGGAAATGGGAAAAAAACTAATTTTTTTCCTAGTTTGGATAGGATAAAAAGATTTTTTTTTACAAAAATCAAGTTTCCCGCAAGGCCTCAACTGACTCATTATTATAGTCTTCATTGCCTTAATGCCATGATGCCATGTCAATGGAGTCGGCTACATGAATTTGCCATGTGAATGGAGTCGGCTACATGAATTTGCATTTTTTTTTTAATCTATTACACATCTTAGTTATTATATTTAACTTTTTAAAATCATTTATAATAACTTCATCACATCAAAACTGTTAGTTCTCTCTTTCTCTTACCGTCTATGAAAACAAAACTTACTAGCGCATCTATAACCTTTATTGTATATATTTATATCATCCAAGTGTACTCCCACTTATTTTCTTACTAATGGGTGTCATTCCTAATTTTTTGTCACACTTTCATTAGTAACCATATCTTTTCAAGTCACTCTGATCATCTATCATAACATTCTCATCTATCGTAACATTCTCATTTCTACTACATGAATGTATTGTTTTTGTTTCTTTTTTTATGCCCAAATTTACTCCATATAAGTTGGCCTAATGACGGTTCTTTTTTAACTTATTTGTTATTATTTTATCACATAAAATGCCCCACTATTATGTTTTCATTTTGTGCATTTATCCAGTTCTACTAGTTATATCACTATCTATCTCTTAGTTCTTTTGTATTATCGATACTAAATATCAAAAGTGGTTATTTTGAATAATGGTTTTGAAGTGTGATCATATATCATCAAGATCTGAATCTTTAGTAAATTTATATCCGATATACTCTATTTTAGTTCTATCCATAATTTTAAGAGAATCTTTATTAAAATTTGGGTAAATTACACTAACCTCCCCTCTAGATAGGGTAAATTATAGAAACATCCCCTAAGTTTTGGAAAATCTCACTTGCCTCCCCTCTAGTTAACACCTTTGTAACAAATTGAGTCAATTGACCCCTATCATCAGTCTTTGATGTCATCAAAATTCAAGATAAAAATAGTGATTCTGCCCTTAAAATGTTTGAAGACACTTTTAACCTCTTGCTAACTCCTAATTTTTTCTCACATGCTATTCTTTCTAAAATTCTCTTCCTAAAATTTCATCGCTGCAACCACCACCAACCAACACTCCAACATGGTAATACATTAATAGACATATACTCATACATGTATATATACAAAAGTACATCTATATATGAATTTAATTACAAAGTAATGAATCTAGGTGTGTTTCTCATTACAGTTGAAAATTTTGATTCTGAAAACAAAGGATTTAAACATGATTTTGACGTAGTAATCAAGAAAACTATTTCTCTCTCTCTCTCCATATATATATATATATATAAATCACCTCCATAAATCAACTCCACTCCAACATGAAAAATAGATTATATACATATACTCATACATGTATACACACACTCTCTCTCTCTCTCTCTCTCTCTCTCTCTCTCTCTCTCTCTACACACACACAAGCAGGTCTTATATATATAACACACTTTCTCTCACAATGGGTCTGGCCTACTTTCAAATATATCATGAAACAGAACACCTTCAGATTATATTTGTTTGATGCACCATCTTGCCAATTAAACCCATCTCTTTCTTACCTATAATTCACAAGCTGTAGGTATAGGACATAATTGAAGGCAAGATGTGGAGAAGATATTTGGCCCGAACACCCTTTATATGTTAGAGCTTTGGGTTAGACAATATATATGTGTATAATCCTAACTGACAATCATAACTTACATATATTCCAAATTTAAAGAGATGGGTCTAACTCAGATAGCCATTAAATTGCACAATTCAGATAAACTCTTAAACTCAAAGCAAGTTCCTAATTCTTAAGGGACTAACTTATTCATTACCAAATCAAAAGAAAATTTTCAAAAATACTATAGATAAGATCTTTTATCATGTAAATCTATTAATTATGAAAATAAGAGGAACTCGTATATTTATGGATCACCTTTCCAAGTAACTAAGAATCGAGAAATTTTTTATAATTACAATACACATGAACACAAATTATTTGATATGCCGAAGATTACCACTATCAATAATTATCTATCTTGGGAAAATGCAAAATTCTTAAGTTCCAGGTCCTTGAACCCTGCATCAATGATATTGCTACGCTAATGAACACATAAAACAACTAAATGATAGTAAAAGTTCCTAGGGATGGCAACTGGGCGGGTTTCCCAAACATCCCCCCACCCCCGGAAGGTTTTTGATAGAGGAGGGTAGTGTGGGAGTTACAAGATGGAGGTAAAATTTGAGGATGATGAATGTTCCCAATGGAGAGAGGGGATAGGTCCGTTATGGATAAAATGGGTCTCTCTTTTATACATGGGACAATGGGATTTTCATGGTTATAAAGATAAAAGCTTAGAGCCTTAATTTTCAATTTTATTTTTTTTTATTTTTGTGATTTCCTACGTTTCTTTTTTGTTTCTTTACAATTTTTTAATTATTTTCCCGAGAAATAGATATAAACAATTGCTAAAAAAGGATTGGTCTAACACAAATTAAATTTATTTTAGTTTTTGAAATAATAAGGTAATTTAGGCAAGTACAAATATTTTCTTGTAGTTTCCTTGCTATCCAAATCATAAATAAGTATTTCTCACAAATTTCTTGAAATTTTTTCATGTTAATCGAATGCATGATGGAAAATTTATTTCCCTTTCATTCACTTCACTTTCTTTTATTTCCACTTTCCACTATTAGTTTCCATCTAAACAACACATTAAATTTATTTTATTTTTTGAAATAATAAGGGTAATTTAGGCAAGTACAAATACTTTCTTGTAGAACCATAAATAAGTAAACCCTAATGGGTTGGCTCTAGTGGTAAAGTCACTTGGCCCTAGTGCCTTATGAAACATCAAGTCTAAGGTTCGACTCTCCTAAAGTGCAAGCAATTTCTTTGGGGGCCACGCCCGCTGCCCAAGCTGAGCTTTACCCAACCCATGTGGAGGGGATGCTTTGCATAGTGTCCCGAGGATTAGTCGGGGCAAAGCCCTAGACACCCCGGTTATTGAAAACCATAAATAAGTATTTTCTCACAAATTTCTTGAAAAAATTTCATGTTAACCAAATGCATGATGGAAAATTGATTTTCCTTTCATTAACTTCACGTTCTTTTATTTCCACTTTCCACTATTGGTTTCCAATTTCCATCTAACAAATGGAGCCCCAAAGGTAGTAAAGAAAGGTTGGAATGTGGTCTTTTTTTTTTCCCATACAAACTGAAGGTTTTGTGTACACACACAAAATAAACACATTGGTTTTTAGATGGAGATAAGATAAATAAAGAACGTGTGAGGGGAACATTCGGTATAGCGTCTATAAATGAAAAAATTAGGGAAAGTAGACTTGGGTGGTATGGTCATATTTAACGTTGATCTGGGATGCACCTATAAAAAGAGGAAGAGTTATTTATGTAGAGGTAAGCGACAAAGAGTCCGATCAAAACTTACGTGAGATGAAGTAATTAAAAGTGACTTATAAAATCTAAATTTAAGAGGGGACATGGTGTATAATAGGCAAGAATGGAAAAAGAGAATTCATATGGCAGATCCCATCTCTATGGGATAAAGGCGAGGATGATGATGAATTTTTCTTCTTTGTTGCACTGAACTTCTTCCCCATGGTTATCAATGGAGCTTTATAGAGTGAAGCTCCCAGGGAAGCCATACGGCCTTAACTTATTTAAAGAGGCATTCTGGAATAGCATTATGTAAGGTTGTATGGTATAATTAGTAACAAGGGAGTCGAATGCAGATCTCATGGTTCCTGCAATCTTGTAGGGATTATTTGTTGGATCGATTTAGTATTTTGGCTCATAAAATCATAGGATCATTGCATCCAGATAGGAGTTTTAACAGCCAGGCTTCTATGCACGCATTAGCCTGTTTGGTCTCCTATTGGCAATCTTCATATGACATTTATTTTTCTACTTATAAATTCTGTTGATTTTTGAAGCTGTAAAAACTGCAAATGATCCTAAAATTAGTTTCAGTTGTTCTCAAGTTTGTTTCTCATGGTCATGATAACAGTAATGTTTTGATTCTATTTCAAGGATCCTGTGTGTGTTCAAATCCTTTATATATAATATGTGGACTCCTGTTGCTGCAAAAGTTTGACGTGTGGTTTTTAGAGAGCTATGTTACATAGGTGCTGGTGCACAAGTCCAGTATATGTGTCTTAAGTGTTAGACTTATAGATCCTCAAACCCAGGATGCAACTGAATATTCTTATTTTTTAATAGGGTAAAGTTTGCAACACACCCACACCCCCTTGAACTACTATTTTTGCAAATAACTTGTACTATCACAATTTAGCACCTTCAATTCACCATGTGTAAGGTAACAGTAAATCTTCACATGCTAGTCACGAGATATATAAATTGGTCTTATGATGAAAATGCCCTTTGTCTTGACAAAATTCCCTTGAAAATTATATATCGAGAGAGAACAACACTTGGCGCACAAAAGCAATCTCTCTCTTTTACTCTCTCTGTCTCCCTCTCTTGAGAATTACATAGAGAGAGAGAGAGAACAAGAAATGAATGACGTAGGGTAGACATATCTGGAGAGATATTTGCTTACAAACCTCTTTACCAAAAAAGAAACAAAAAACAGAAAAAAAAAATCTTGAATCCAGGATACAACTGAATATTCTTATTTTTCCCCCTTGAACTACTATTTTTGCAAATAACCGCTTGTACTATCACAATTAAGCACTTACCCCTTACCTTCAATCCACCATGTGGAAGGTAACAGTAAACTCTATCACATGCTAGTCACGAGATATAAATTGGTCTTATGATGAAAATGCCCTTTGTCATGACAAAAATTCCCTTGAAAATTATATATTGAGAGAGAACAACACTTGGTGCACAAAAACAATCTCTCTCTCTCTTACTCTCTCTGTCTCCCTCCCTTGAGAATTACATGGATAGAGAACAAGAAATGAATAACGTAGGATAGACAAATCTGGGGAGATATTTGCTTGCAAACCCCTTAACAAAAAAAAAACAGTGAGAGAAGATTCTGAAAGAGATTTCAGAACGTATCATGTATTTAAAGCTTTGATTTGCAAAATCAACAGTCTGTCACTAATTTTTTTTTTTTTTTTTGCCTCTTCTCTTTGAGCAAAAGGGTAATCGTAAAGAAGAGACTAAACAACCCACGATCACGAAATTGATGGTTGTATGGTAGAGAGATGTGTTTGGGACCGGTTTTTTTTCCTTATATGCATTGAGGTTGAATTAAGATTTCAATGACTGATGGGGAAAAAGAGCAAGAGAGGAAAAAATACATTCTTTGTCTATACCCCTTCCCTTCTCTCTCTCTCAAATGACAAAATATACATTTTGCCTTGCCTGTTAATAGCAAGCAGTCCTAATTTGCAACTTTTTCGTAGTTTATAGGGTTTATTTGCAACAAGAAGGACCTCTTTGTATTGAATGTAAAAAAAGAAATATAATAAGAGAATTTTATGAACATTTATATTATAAACTTTAGTTATCAGGATATGCTTGTTAAGTTCACCGGAACCTGTGATTTCAGATACATCTCCCTGAAAATACTCTTCTTTTTCTTTTGGTGTGTGAAACACAATGCGTGCTTTGGCATATAGGATATGTAGGGTTGAGATAACCTAACATTTGCAGTTATGTGCTGTAACTTTAAACTATCTGTAAATTTAACTGTCATATATGCTAAAGTAATTTCAATGTTTGGGCTTCTATTTCTTTATTATTGCAATTGCTACTCTATATTCCTAGAAAATGATTTTGATATTCCATTAGTGTTTCTTCTTTAAGAGTGTATTCTATTAGTGTTTTGCAATCTCATGGCTTACCGTTTATGTACTTCGAGGTTGGCCTGCATGGTTTCTTTAAACTCCATGCTAGTAATCTTATTTTTTCTAGCTGTACATGTGGAACATATTGTTCAAATATTCATGTGCTATCATCGGTTCTGAGATATCGGGATCAGCATTTGAATCCAAATTGTATATATTTGTAATTTCATAAGGTCAAATTTTTTTTTTTTCTGGAAGGTTCATAAGGTCAATTTGGTTGCCAAAAATGTATTTATTTTCAAATCATTGAGGATAGTTGCAGTATGATGTGATGAACTTGGGTGATTGAATTATTGGTGGTATTCAGAGGATGTTTGGAAAGTCAGTTTATTCCATATCTATACTTCGTTGTGTTCTATGGTTGTTTGATATGTTAACTGTTTTGGCTTTTATTTATTTCTGTCTATTGTTGGGAGAATCTCCTGGTTCACAACAGGGGAATGGAACCTTTGAAAGAAATGGGGACAATATTTCTGCTTGATTAAATTATCTTTTCAGAACAACTATTATTTGAGTAATTGATTTTGAAATAAATATGCAATATGAACACTGATGTGATGTTGGAGTATAAATCAATATCCAAAAGCTTATGCTGTTGGGACATTGTTTTAGTGAATTGTTCTTCAAAATATATAAACAGGCTGTATCACTACCAAGGAACTTGGGACTGTGATGAGATCACTGGGGCAGAACCCAACTGAGGCTGAGCTCCAGGACATGATAAATGAAGTGGATGCGGACGGTAATGGAACCATTGACTTTCCGGAGTTCCTAAACCTCATGGCCAGGAAGATGAAGGATACTGACTCTGAGGAGGAGCTGAAAGAAGCATTCCGAGTTTTTGACAAGGATCAGAATGGGTTCATCTCGGCTGCTGAGCTGCGCCACGTGATGACAAACCTGGGGGAGAAGCTTACTGATGAAGAAGTTGATGAGATGATACGGGAGGCTGATGTTGATGGCGATGGGCAAATTAACTATGAGGAGTTTGTTAAGGTGATGATGGCTAAGTGATGATCCCATCCCGACCAAAGGAAAAAATTAAAATAATTATTAGAAGAGACTGAAGAAAAGACCTAAGAAACTGGATGGACAGGTTAGGTAGTATAATTTTCTTTTTTCACCACTTTATCTGATGGTTGTGGAATCAAACCGTCAAAACGATGTAATGGCCTGTTCTGTTGGTGGTAGAATTCTTTCTTCCTTGTGACATGTCTTGTGTCTCTTGTATTTCTTTTCTGGTTTCTTTTGAATTTGATCTAGCTGTGAAAATTTAATATTCTCTGATGGATGAAATCTGCTTTTCTTGTGAGTCTGAACTAGTTGGAAGAATTTAATACCCTATGTTGGAAACGTTTGATTAGGTTGGGTTATGTCTCAATTTTTGCAGACCACCTTGCATTTGGCGTTTGATGAGTTAATGATATTGCTAGTAGAATTGTCTATATGTGACCTCTATGGCCGTTATCATTACAGCTGAGGTTGAATGCATTGTGCATGCTTTTCACCATGCCTGCGGCTGCATGTTATGCTCGTTAATGCCATATTACCTCCTGGAGATGATGTTGCGCTGTCCATTTTTCAATGTCAGAGATGTCATTTTGTTTTTGCAAGATTTTTCATTTTTCACTGGTTGATAGTACTCGGTAAGTCATGTAGGCGGGCTAACCAACTGACCCTTCAAAGTTGTGATCAAGCGATAGAGGTGATGCAACCACCTTTTGACTATCACGCAGAACCTACCACAGAAAAATCTGAACTTCGTCCGGTGCCCATGATTTCTGAATTTGGTAATTGTTATTAACGTCCTTGTACCTAGTTGACTCACCTTTGCAGTGAAAGTAATGAACTGATTTATTATTATTATTATTATTTGTATTTTACATGTCAATTTCCTTTTGGTTTCTAAATTTTGATTATATTTAAAAAATTAATTTAAAATTTTACTTGAGCTAGAGAGAGAGAGAGTATAATAAAATTTGCTTCTCTTTTTCTTCTCCTCCTTTTTCCTTCACTCACTAATAATCTACTTGTATGGTTATGTGGCTGAATTGAAAAGCCGGGTGCAACACTAAACTCTAGGCTTTCATGAGAGATCAATCAAATATGTAAAGTTGAAAAGTAATGATGCAAATCTATAAGCAGGAATGAAGAAATTGTTCAAAAGAAGCGAGTCAGGAGAAAAACAGGTCCAATAGATCCATCGTGTTCCCACTTGACATAACTCAGATACAGTAATAGATGGCACCCCAATTTATCAGTGACTCTTTTATATCATCCATCCTTCAGATAAACAACAAAAGTAAGCCACAAATTCTACAAAAGCACATCCCAATCATTTCCTCAATAATCTTATAATCTCTTCAAACTTTTCTTTCTTGCATCCATTTTCTTTTTGTCTGCCTGGACTTTTGCCAACCCAATTTCCTTGTTTTGTGTCGATAATATTACTGCTGACCTACTACTGCCTGTTTCAATAGTTGAACTCAACACAGCTGGAAGATCCTGCCCACTTCCACCTTTGGTAACTCCCGTTGTACAATAGGCCAACGGGGATGGCAATGGCAGCACAGCACCAGATACTGCATTTTTCTGATCGGCACTAAGAACTGAGGTGTTTGTCTGGTCGACGTTTAAGGCAGTTGACTCAAAAATAGCTCCCATTTTAAACTTTGGTTTTGGTTTCAGAGCATGAATTCCAGTGTAAAGCCTGTTCTTTAAGCCACATAATAAGACACCGTTAAAATACAAATGCAGTATTCTGTACTTCAAAAGAGTAATGATACAGATGTCGAATTCGGTAATTCCCGAAAGTCATTTATGTGAGCGGGGTGGTGGACCCCCACCACATGACATCATCATGTGGCAGGCCCACCACTACCAAACACACATTTGGAAACAGCTGAATTCGAAAGAAAAATCACTAGCCACTTCAATATATATATATATATATATATATATATATATATTCATGCAAACATACATTACAACTATGAATCCACCTCTATAATATATATGAGAAATATGTAATCTGAAAAAATTAAATCTCTTTCAAACTCAAAGAAATTCCACAGGAGGTAACTGCTTCTCCCTAACTTAAAGATTGCTTAAAAGCTATATTTAGAAACCACCAAAGCGGAAAGGACTTTCTAGAAGTACTTCTTTCAGTTTAGTTCCTAACCACATGCTGTGAATCCGAGGTGTCGGTCAATATCATGCTGAGTTTAATGAGGAGGTTTCTAAGGTTGGGATGTACAATGTTCCAAGATATCCATCCACAGGCACTAAAGTAAATATTGTAAACCTGCACTCTGGCCATGCCTAGTCACTTTACACTCAGATAGGAAGGAAAGAAACATTAACGAAATTCAGCCACCATGTGGCAATGAATTTAGACAAACCCAAAAGCATGGGTGTTTGCCTCCAGCTACTTGTGATCTCCGAGTAGGTAGTAGGTATTAATATAAGGTTCCACCACTAATGGCTGTTTCCAATACTGACCAACTCTGGGGTGGGGTCTTGTCTCAATGACCAAAATGGGATGTTCAAATGGTAAGCATCATGTTCTCAGCAAAACAATGCTTCAAAACTGAAGCAGATAAGAACAGGAACATGACTCACCTGGCATGCCTGGCATACTCCTCATAATTTTCAAGCAACATCTTGCCAGCCTGCTCATTCAGGGCTGATTCCGGGAATGGTTCAATCAGTAGACACCTTACTACCTGAAATCACAGAACCTCAAGTCAATAAAAAGATACCATCACAGTGAACACACCTTACTAGCTGAACTCACAGAACCTTTGGTCAATGAAAAGATAGCTAGATCACAGTGCAAACAACTTACTACCTGAAATCACAGAACTTGAATGAAAAGATAACTGGATTGCAATGCAAACCAAGTGGTGAATGCAATACAGGTATTTCAGAAAACTACCACTCTCCTTATTTCAAAAGGAGAAGAAAAAGAGAAAGAAGAGTAAAAACACCAGGCGCGGTGGAACTTACAATCAGAACATGCCGTAACCCAAGACTTGGGTTCCAATCTTTTTTCAGTGTGTTGACACAAATCTCACCATTGGTTGCAATATTTGGGTGGAAAATCTTAGTCAGGAAGTAACCTATGTCCATAAAGATCAGAAGATTCAAAAATTCTGAAATAAGAAAAAATAAAAAATAAAAATAGACCACAAGTAATACATATGTACCCAAAAGAACAATATTTGAAAATAAATTTTCCAAGAAAACCAAAAGCAGCCTGAGAGTCACACATTTCATGGAGCATACCACTCCATAAAGTGCATCCACCAGGATCAATCCAACGATCTCATTTCCATGACCATGAAAAACTCTTCTCTAATGCAAAATTTTCAAAATTATGTTACACCATTTAATAGAACTCTAACCCAACAATGTCAACCAGGGAGGAAGGGTAAATTAAAGATCGCACACCTTACAAAGAAAAAATAAAGGAATAAGCAAGAAAGACCATAACAGATCATTAATTAACTTATTTTATATCCAATGATCAGGCAAACAAAAACATCAACAGTGTTTTGAGTAGTAAGTGTGAAGTGTGAAGTATAGAAGGTGCAAATAAAAGATAGGGTGAAAGAAAGAGAGATTATATCAAAGTAACAAGGTCTAGGGTCATATCATAAATGGCACCTGTTCAACATAGAAAGAAATTATCTAAAAGTCGATTTTCAAAATTAAACAAATTGGAAACTAGAAGCACAGGCAATAGTTAGAGCCTTAGTGGAAAAAGAATTATTCTATACTATGTAAACTGGTAAACCTCTTGGAGGGGACTGCGGAAAGTCATGAGACAGTATCAACTTCATGCGAAAAACACCATTCTCGTACGGAGTCCCAGCTGCAAGGTCAGAGATCTTTCATGATGGAAACTTCAAATGTCCTTGAAGGATGTAAAAAGTTAAAAGAGAAAAAGAACATGCCCGGGCCTTCAATGTCAGCATATATGGTTGAAAAATCATCATCATTGACTCCTACTTTAATGCCCTCAGGAGGGGTTTCATCAAGATTCTTCAACTCCTTTGCAAGTTGCTTTACTACATTTGGTGGAAGATTTTCGTTGGTTGCCTACAGCAGTAAAAAATTCGGGAAAAACTGTAAGAAATTTTTTCACCTACATTGACTAACAATTCTATAAACCACAAAGCTCTAAATGTATATCCATCTTGACCAACAGGGAATTGTCACATACAAACGGTGAAAATTTGGTAAAATATTCATGTTCACAACTTTAAACCATAAATTTGTCTCCATCCAACTTGAAAAAATTTTAAATCAATCTCCAAGCGTTTGTACTAACCAAGCAAAGATTCCATAATTTTAAAATATATAGGGTTAAAAAAAAGAACGAATTCGTGTGGTGGAAATGAGGATGTTAAGATTGATGATGTGAGTGACTTGAAGAGAAAGGGTTACTAACCAAAATAAGAGGGAGAAATTAGGAGTGACGCCTATTAGTGATTAAATAAGAGAAAGTACACTCAGGTGGTATGGATATATACAGAGAAGATCTATAAAAGGATGGGAAGAAGAGGAAAACTAATTTGCATATAAGGTACGAAACAGATGGGCGGACCGAAATTAACAAAGAATGAAATTTGGCTTGTAATAGAAAAAAATAGAAAAAGACTATTCATGTGGCTTGCCTGCCCCAATTCATATGGATTAAGGCAAAGATGATAATGATGATCATAAGTTCCACGGTTCAACACATTTCCATGGTCAAAGTTTTCATTTTACATATGTACAAAAGCATCACAATTTTGATCAACTTAAAAACCTGTATATCATAAAATAAAATAAAATAAAATAAAATAAAAAAACAGAGTATATCCAAGAGAGCTGTTTCTTTAATTATTACAGAAATATGTGGATCCCCACAACTTAACAAAGAATATGGTGTTCTAGAAACAGAGAAACTTACCATAGCCACAAAAATGAAGATGGATACTCTATGACTTCGCTGATAAGAAATCAGAAATGCAAATGATGCGCCAAGGCAGTCTTCAATTGTGCTGTCTGATATCTAGAGAGATGAAGATGATTGAGCCACTGAGAGAAAATATTGCATTCAAGAAAATTTAGAGCACTGGCACAATTTACATTCAGACATTTTTCTCCATCCAAAGTAATAACCGATAGCAGTATATCACTAGCATCCAAAATACAGAACAGAAACTTCCATTGTTAAAAAGTTGTAAGCCTTTGAGGTTGTTCATAACTGTGCCAAAAACAGGTGGGAATAATACAATTGCGCGCAGCTATAACCACCAGAAGCATGAATACAGGCAGCGCAGGCAAGTCAGTAGATCAAATTCTAGAAGGTAAGACAAAATAGAAACCCATGTATGTGACCGGGTCCCACCCTATTTCACCAAATGTAAACAATCAACACTGACTACAGGCATGCAATCAAAGTCATGTAGTGCCCTTCGAGGCTTGGAGAGGCTTGGAGAGGGTGTTCAGTGGTCAGCCGAGTCAGAGATGCTTGGAGGGTCACTCCTCTTTGTTTATGGTGGGGTTTGTGGCAAGAGAGGAATAGGAGGCGCTTTGAGGATGTGGAGTCTTCTATTTGGTCTCTCAAATATAAAATTCTAACTCTTTTATTTTTTTTGGGTATACGGAAAAAATTGTACATCGGATGGTCAAGTCGTAGACCTTCTTGATAGCTTTAGAGTTTAGTCGGCCGGTTCCCGGCTCTTTGTAAATCCTCGGGTTCGCTCCCCTTTGAGCGTCTTTCTAATGGAATTTTATTTATCAAAAAAAAAAAAAGTCATATAGTGCCCTGTCCAACCCCACCCTTCCTTACACCCTGGGCCTAAACCATTCTCAACTTCTCTTAGCAAGTACATGGAGGATATAAATTTTTTTTTTTTAATAAGTATAAATTCATTAAAAGACGCTCAAGGGGAGCGAACCCGAAGAACAACAAAAACAGCCAACTATAGTTTTAAGCTATCTAGAAAGTCTACTACTTGACCATCCGATGTACAATTTTTCCCGTATACCCAAAAAATAAAAGTGATAAAATATTGTGAGAGATCAAATAGAAGACTCCACATCCTCAAAGTGCCTCCTATTCCTCTATTGCCACAAACCCCACCATAAACAAAGGGGAGGGGAGTGACCCTCCAAGCATCCCTGGCTGGGCTATCCACTGTGCACCTTCTCCAAGCCTCAATTGTCTCCTTCGTGGATCTAGGAAACACCCAGTCCATACCAAACGCAACCAAGAACATGGACCAAACGTCCCTCGCCACTGTGCAGTGAAGAAGAAGATGATTCACCGTTTCCTCTGACCTCTTGCACATGCAACACCAATTTATCATAAAACGGCCTCTTCTCCTAAGGTTGTCAATGGTAAGAATCTTTTCCAGGATAGCTGTCCAAGTGAAGAAGGCCACCTTCAGAGGGGCCTTTGTTCACCAAGTAGCCATGTGATTGGTTAATCCAATCACACACGTTTACCCTTCTTTATTTATTTATGTTTGCTTCCTATTTCAATGTTGTATATGCCCTTACTTTTTAAAAATATTACAACTAGTGCCATTGTAAATACCCTCACTTTCACAATGGCACTAGTTGTAATATTTTTTTAAAAAATGGTATATTTGAGAGTGAGGGTAATGATGGTCCCATTATATATACCCTTTTGTAAAATATTACAACCAGTGTCATTGTGAAAGTGAAGGTATTTACAATGACACTAATTGTAATATTTTTAAAAGTAAGGGTATAAGAAGTGTCAACACGTGCGATTGGATTAACCAATCACACTACTACTGTGGATGGACAGTCAAGCTGGCAACTGCCTATAGCATACCTCAATTTATATTTATATACAACCATGCCCATCTCCTACTTTTTTAGGATTCAACATATTGGCATCTCAATGTCATGTCATTTTTGTAAATAACCTTCATTGTTAGCTTCCCTGGTATAAATCTAAATTGTTTTACAAACACTACTATTTCATATCTTAGTCATTGTCCGTAGAAATCTAAATTATTTTACGAACACTACTATTTCATATCTTAGTCATTGTCCAATCATTCTCTGCCAAAGTTTCATAAATATGTACAAATTTGAGTATCTCCTTATTTCCATACATAGGTACTAAAATATATTCTAGGCGTTTTCTTAGTTATTATGATCTTATTAAACAATTTTGTTTACTAAGAAATCTCATCATTCTCTGAACACTTCCATATCTACGTAGGAAATGCAATCTGGCCTGAAACCCTTTTCTTTCCATATTTTTCAATGCGTTTGTCACCTTGCATACACTAATTATCTCTTACCTCCCTAAAAAAACCATATTTTTAAACATAAGCTTCCCAAAAAAAAATTCTTTCAACAGCTTTTCAAAATAACTTTTCCACCTTAATCTAATTTAATCTTTTTACCAAAACCCTTTTGTTATTTTCCCATCTATTTAACCTAATTCAGAATAAAGATTTTCACGCGTGTTCAATACTTAGCATAATTGTTATTATTTTTAACTTCCTTCTTTGCAATTTATATTTTTAAAAGCTTTCTTCCTTTTTAGGCTTTTGCCAAATCTATAGCAATCCCTTTTGTTTTTACTATGGCTTGAACAACCACATCCCACCACTAACTTTCTTTAAGATAATGGTCCTTTACATCTTTTGATATTCTTTTAATATATTGGTCATGCTATTCTATATTACATTAGTTTCATCTTCTAAATTTCAAGTTGCATTTTTAGCATCTTAGTCTTAAATAATTCTATATTTTCCCTTTTAAATTTCATCACCCAGTTTTTGAAATTCTAATCTGCTCTCTCTCTGCTAAAAATAAAATAAAATATACTTTCTCTTTCTTGATTGTCCTTTTAAACATATCTCTAAATAAGATATATGCAAACAAAGACTCACCAAAAGAGTAGACAGGACAAGCAAAATGTCACGAGCCACCCACATATTGTCCGCTTTGCACACTCTCCTCTTGGTACACGTCTACAGAGTTAGGAGATGTCCACACATATAAGTTTCAACAACCTCTCCCCCCAGGCGATGTGGACGTCACAATCTTAGATGGTATTTGAGCCAATCCCCAACCAGAAATGGGGAAGCATGCACAAGCCCATGAGGGTTCAACCAACGAGGACGCTAGTTCCAAGAGGGGGGTGATTGTGACGTCCCATGTCAGCAAGTGCAATAGCGACCTCCTCGCTGTCCTTGGTCACAATCGAAAAGGTGGGGGGAGAGGTTGTTGAGAACTATACGTGTGGACGCCTCCTAACTGTGTAGACGGGTTTTGAAAAAAACTGTGAGCTCCGAGAGGAGAGTGTACAAAACGGACAATATCTACACGGTGTGGGTGGATAGTGACACAAAATAACCCAAAAAAACAAACAGAAAATGAGCTAAATATGAAAATAAAATCAAAAGGCAAGTGTGGGGAGAAACTTATTCCTGTTCTACTTGCCCACAAATACATATCAAAATAGGGACATTGCTGTTTATGCCCAAGTCAGTCAACATAACTTGATCTACTATGTCACCATTTCACACAAATAAAAATATCAGAAGCAAGCAATTCAAAAGAAAGAGAGAACTCAACAAGAAAAAAAGTTGTCTAAACACTTGAACACCCTAATGGACAAGAACTTGAACATCTACATCATCAACCCACTTACCCTTAAATCGCATTAAAACTGGCATTTAAAAAACTTGAACATGTTCTTATTTGTACCCAACTTACTAAAGTCAGCGGCAAAAAGATTGTACACATTCATTTCCCCAAACAGAGACTCTTACGAAGATATATAGAGAGATAGCAATCTTTGTCCGCTGAAAATTAAAACCAAATAACTCATTTAGTCAAAGTAATTGCCTATAGACCAATGTATGGGGCGGAAACCTTCAGATCGTGAACAAGATAAAAGCGAAACCTTAATGCATCATGGAAGACCCATACGAATCTTTATTCCATTTCATCAAGCAAACATCATAATCTATATACATACACATAACAAGAGAAAACATCGTCTCACCACCCAAGGGAAAATCAACTAACTCATAAGAAAGAGACGCAAAAGGTCACAGAGCCAAGAACGAATCATTCGAATTCAGTTTCGATTGAATTAAGAAACAAAATACATAAACAGTTGTTGACATGGAAACTTGCAAAAAAAAAACATAGATGAGAAATCATCACCTTGGAGAGAGAGAGAAACGAGTGATATTGTCTGTTGGGAGTGTACTTCTTTGATAAATTGAGCTCTCTCCTTGAAATGATTGATGAATTGATATTTGGGGGCTTTTATATATAATTGGATGGAGTAACAAAATATGTAATTATTAGGTTAAAGTGCAATAAACTCTCTTCTAATTTTAAAATGGTGCACAATATTTTCTCTCCTTTTTTTGGGTGTATTAAACACCCTCTAACTTATAATTTGGTACAACTTGCTCCTATTTGAGTTAAGAATTGATGTAAAATGACAGAAATATCCTCATAGATAAAAAAAATAGAAATAAAAATTAAAAAGAAAAAGAAAAAAAGTGATTAATTTATCAAAACATACAAAAAAAAATACCAAAAAAAGAAAATAAAATATAACTTTAATTTGTTGAAAAAAATTTCCCAAAAAAATAACTTTAATTCACTAATTTTTTTTCTCTGTAAATTTTATTCTTGTAAATTAAAGTTTTTTTTTTCTCAATATTTTTTGATAATTTGTTTCGGTATTTCGGCAAATTAAAATTGTTGTTTTTTTCCTTTTTCGATAGTTTTTTGGTAAATTAATCACTTTTTTTCTTTTTCTTTTTAGTTTTAATTTCTATTTGTTTATCTATTTGAGGGTATTTATGTCATTTTACATCAATTCTTAACTCAAATAGTGTCAAATAGGGACAAACTGCACCAAATTATAAGTGGAAGGGTGTTTAATGCACCCAAAAAAATGAAAGGGGAGTATTGTGCATCATTTTAAAAACTAGAGGGGGATTTATTGCACTTTGGCCTTATTATTATTATAAACTCTTACTTTCAAAAAGTGACAAAATAGTTATATTTTTGTCACTAAATAATTACTCTTTTTTTTTCTTTAAACAAATTCCTCTACTGCAAAATGTCCCCTTTTATCAACAAAAATAGCATATAGACCAAATTGCACTAAATTTTTGTTCTTTTAAAAAGTGACAAAAATACTTCTGTGCTGTTTTTGTCACCAAAGAATATCTTTTGCAAAAAAATATTGATCATTTTACTTTTTTCATGACAAAGAAAATTTTAAAATTCATATAAAAGAAATTATAAAAAAAAATGCAAAAGAGATAGGAGGGTTATTTTTTTTGTTACCTTAATAAAAAAGAAGAAAAAAAAAAAGAGGAGTTTCTTTTCATGACCAGGCAATCACAACGCGGGACGAGAACAAACAAAGATATAATTAGAATGACATGTAGCAAATTAACAAGAAACACAAAATTCTTTTATCACCTATTTTTTTTAATTTCTTTTTTCATAATTCTTTTTTTGTTTTTAAGTAATACATTCATTTTGCTCATTTGAAACTTGAAGCATTGACCTTGGAAAGTAATATAACCTAAGACAAGAACCCAGTATTTCAGAAGTCTACTATTTCATCGTAATCTAACAACTTTTTTACACTTTTTTTATTAAGAGAAATGTTAGCAACAATCGTATGCACTGGCTTAGTAAATTTTAGGGTGAAGTGCAAATAACCCCTTATGGTATGTATATAGCGCATTAAACCTCTTATATGTTCTAAAAAGTCCCTAAAGTTCACTTTACATGCAAACGAGGGTCTGACGTCATTCAACTGTTAACAGAGCGGTGAAAAGATGAGTATGCCCTTATCTAATTGTGTTTTAATAAAATGGAAAAATAGTTTTTTTGTGAAATGACTAAATGGGCAAGACAAAACGGTTTCGTTTAGTCTTGCCCTAAACCTGTACACATTAGGTTATACATACACTCACTCTGACCCATCATTTTCATTCTCAGACAACACTCTCTCACTGTAAGCCTACACTCTCTCACTATAACCCATCGTTTTCCTTCGTATTCTCAACCCTTAGGCTGCATTTTTGTTCGAGTTGTCTCTCTACATACTACACATTGTTCGAATCGAAGTCGTACATCTTCTAGTATCTCATTTTTTTTGCTTTTCTGGTATGCTCGTAAAACTAGGGTTTTGTATTTTTTGTACCTTTTTGTTTTTCTGGTCCTTTTAGTTTGTTTATTGTTTGACTTACTCACTTTTATTATGTTAATCTCACTTTTGCTTTTCTAGGTTAGCCCTTTTTTGTTTGTATGTTGTTTGATTTCAACATCGTGGGTCCTTTGTGTTTATTTGTTGTTTGATTTTTTGTTTGTTTATTGCTTGAAAAGCTGTGATTTGTCTCATGTGAGGAAACTAAAATAAATCACCCCAAGGCATGTCAATGCAAATCATGATTATAACCACATAATTTAAACCACAGTTTCCAAAAATTTAAAACATACCCAAGAATTGCAAATTACGCACCTACATAAGGTACTAATCCCTTGAAAAATATCAAAACATTCTATCTAAAAACAAAACAAAAAAAAAGAAAATAATAAACAAACTAAGAAAAATAAAATAAACAAAAATCCTAAAACAAGAAAAATTTTACAAAAATTTCCCCCAAATTGCAATAATGCACATAAATAAGGCATTGCCCCACCCCCAAACTTAAACTGTACATTGTCCTCAATGTACTACCAATCGAAGCATAGAGAAGGGTAAAAACGAGAATACCAGGAATCCGGAGAAGTAGTGGCAAGAAAATAGAGCACACCAAGTTGTAAGAAAGCAATGCAAGCATACCCCTAAACTTGGATGGTACAACCTGTCAAAATAAACTACTATACCCCACCAACCAAGTGAAATAGCATGGATAAAAATAAATATGAAATAGAAAAATGAAAAATCCCTTTTTTGTTTTTTTGTTTTTGTTTTTTTGTTTTAAAAAAAAGTTATAAAACAAACTAAACAAAAAAAAAAGAAAAAATAATAATAATAAAACAAAAACAAAAACAGAAAGTAAAAGTACACAAGTTAGTTACCTCCCAATCAAGGATGTGGTGGTGACTGAGCATCTGGGTCCAGGTTTGTCTGGCACATCAATGCACGTAGCATCCGCCTCATCTTTCTCTGATCCTGGCGAGTCTCACGAAAGTGATCCGCCATCTCTATCCACATAGCTCCAAATTGCGCGGAGACCTCAGTCTGTAAGGTACCAAACTGGGCAGCCAACCCAGCAATCTGCCCCTCTAAAGAACCATTATCATGTCCGCCAGCTTGTGCATGGACATTCTCTTCTTCTGCTTCCATCTCCTCAGGATCCTCCACCGGTGGTGGTATATCTACAGCTTCTCCTCCTTAGGCTAATATAGACATTTCACCTGACGCAACAATGACTCTTTGATGCATATGCGATCTGCTCATGTTCCAGTCATGTGTGCTATAGTGAATATCACGTGGAAAAAAAACTCTTCCTCATCAACTACATATCCCTATGCAATGAGTAACTGGTGAATGATAGTAGGGAATGGAAACTCCCAGTCACTTGCACTGTCTGGTGCCTTGGCTATGACCTTTGAATAAAACTTCTCAATTTGGCCCCAGACGATCTGTGGGAATGATAACCAATGCCCAAAGTGTATGGCATATAAAGCTTGAAGGAACTTTTGACGCCTCTCGATTTTATGCCCAATGGGACATACATTCTTGTACAAAATGACATCAAGGAACTATAAAATGACTTGGCATAGAGGATTTTGAAGCTACATTATGCTATGGCCAAGAGAATTGGTTAGCACACAACCGTGCAACCAAATTACCCACCGACAAATCATCGGGTAAAGAAGTGTAGATGTTGATCAAATCATCTGGGCATTCATAAAGACAACCCATGGCAATAGCAATGGATGACATATCTACCTGAAGTTGAGTTCTATCCACCAAAGAAATAAGCACACCCCGCTCGTTAGGTTTTGGCATTAAATTCTGATAAAAGACTTTGACTAGCCTCGGGTATATAGTAGTAGATGATGGAACAAAAATTGAGGCAGAATGACGATGATGGATGTCAGAAATCCCCCATCGTGTCTTGGAAAACATAACATACAGTTCGGCGATATCAAATGTCGCTTCAAAATTCAAGGCTTTTGGGTGCCATCTCTCATGTATTCCGTCTCGGCAAGATCTTGAGGAACCCAAAGTTGGATCATGTCTTGCTCGACGAGGATTACGTGAGCTTGAAGCGCCTTGGTTACTTGCTCTCTTTAGTGCCATAGAAATAGAAAAAGTTTGGTTGAAGAATTTAAACAAATATTTGGCGTGCACAATTAGAGTACTTCCTTCAACTTCTTCTTTCGACACCTTTTACACCCCAATTTGAACAATTCAATCCACCAATAATGTCCTCCAAACTTGGTCTTCAAAAGCCCTCAAAAAGATTGGCACAAATTTGCAAAATAAAAACTCTACTTACTTTGATAAAGAACTTGAGAAACTAAAAGTTTTCTTGAGAACTAGTGATGATCAATCCGGTTTTGATATTGATGTTGGTGATAATCAATGATAAATACTTGTATGAAAATCACCAATTGAAGAAATTATAGTCCCAGTTGATGCAGGAGTCAAATTGGATCACAAAGTCTTCAATGAAACAAAGAGTAGCATCATAGTTGGAGAGGGGGTCTATATATATAAAGGATTTTTGGCCAGCCCATTTTTCATCACTGGGCGATCGATCCCCCTAGGGCTGGGCGATCGATCGCTCAGCTGGTAGTGCCCCCATATTGAGAAAAAATGGGGGCAATCGATCCCCTTCCAAAGGGGCAATCGATCCCCCCTGCTGATGCCTGTTGGAGCCTCTATTGCCCAAGGTCGACCGAGACGTGTATTTTTGGCCTAGTGATCGCCCAAGGTCGACCGAGAGCTCTTTTTTCACCCATCTTGAGTCTAAATATTTCGGTACACCTCTTGGCATCCTCCGGAAGCAACTTATACATCAAAACCTCAAAGAAAACACATTAAAACGCAACTAGAAATGAAAGAAAAATTAAGAAAACATAAACTAAGAATTGAAATCAAAGAAAACTAAAGAAATTAAATGATAGAAATACATACAAATCCTTTAATTTAACGTCCGCAGGCGACGATCAACGATTTCAACTCAAGATTCACCCAATGCCACATTGCTCGAAGGGATTTAACTTCGCTCCTTTTATATGATCCTCACCTCCTTGTGTCAAACTCAAAGTAATCGGAAGGGTCCCACTAGCTTCTAAAAATACATACCCCAATCTTGAATTCAATTCAAACCGTGGAAGAGACTCCAATGATGGCACTAGAGGAGTGCTAGAAAGAGAAGAAAATGAGTCAATTGGAATCCTCCAAGGTGGCTTATCTTTCATGGCCATTAAATCATGCATATCATTCACCCCTGCGATAGACTTCACATCATCTCGAGATAGAGCAAATGAAGCAACTTCTTCCACACAATCATCAATTTCATCCATAAAAAAACACTCACTCTCATCTGGAGGATGTTCACTGGCATTAAAAATATTCAATTTTACCTTCATGTTGCCAAATGAAATATCCATGATCCCCGACCTACAATTTATGCAAGCATCGGTAGTAGCTAAGAAATGTCGACCAAGGATAACTAGAATGTGCCTCCTTGGGTTATGAACTGGCTTGGTGTCAAGTATAATAAAATCATCTGGAAAGTAGAACTTGTCCACTTTAATGAGCACATCTTCAATGATCCCACGAGGTTGCTTTGTTGATCTATCTGCAAATTGCAACACCATCGAGGTAGGCTTCAATTCTCTCAAGCCCAATTGTAAGTAAATAGAATAGGGCAGCAAATTCACACTTGCACCCAAATCAAGAAGAGCTTTATCAACATGGTGCTCCCCAATGATGCATGAGATAGTTGGAGCACCAGGATCTTTATATTTGGGAGGAGTGCACTGCTGAATTATAGAACTCACTTGTTGTAGTAGCATCACCTTCTTTGGCACATGACTTTTAGAATGTCTCTTCTGAGTGAACAAGTCTTTCAAGAATTTGGCATACGGAGGAATCTGCTTGATGGCATCAAGGAGTGACAAATTAATCTTCACTTATCGGAACACTTTCATCATGTCATACAGTTTGTCCCCTTGCTTCCCCAATTTAGATGTTTCAAGGAAACTGATTGGCATTGAATGTTGCGTATTCTAGCCTCTTAACTTGTATATTTATTCTCTTAGTGATAGATTATTTTATTATTTTACTTCGTTTTAATGTTTTCTATATTTTCAGAGCCTTAATAAATATTTCAGTTAAAACCATGATTTTGGGCTTTTAAAGATGACATCCAAGAAGGTTAGATAAAACTTACATCAAATGAATCCATTCAACTCTTTATTTCAACTCAAATCAACCCAAGGAAGAGGTCGAAGAGAATTATAACTGCTGAAGGGTATTTCGGGCCTGAAATCCAATTCTGCTCGTAATACAGTTTTAATCCCATTTTGGAAAATGGTCTGAAACTCTTATTTTTGAGCATTAAATTGACTCAATTCCTAAAGAAGTTGAACGAAATTTGATTCTGTACACTTTTGTATTTCACGTAAACTTCATGAATCGGACTTCTACTGGGTCAAACTTGTGAGATATAAATTTGTAATTGGCATATTTCGGTGATCAAAACCTGATTGATTGAGTTGTAACTTTTGGATTATTCTTTGTATCGATCATCGACATCTTCGAGCTGACACTCAAGTGCATGAAAGCCGACAAATCAGTTAGAATACCATATAGTACAGGTAAGTATAGTGAGAACACTCTGCACTTTTTAGTTCTGAGCCTATTTTGAAAAATCAGGGTTTAAATGCAAAATTTAGGATTTTTCAAAATAAGACCGGTCCCCAATTTTTAGGACCGGTCCAATTTTTCTCGGCAGTTTAGTTTCTGCAGGTTTTCAAAAAGTCTCACTGGTCTTATTTATTTGGCACTGGTCTAACTTAGCCTATTCCAAATAGGAAACAAATTTTGACAGAAATCCTGATTCCTATTGGGTTTGAAACTTCTAGGAAAGTTCTATTTTGGTATTTAACTTCTTTTCCAAGTATAATTAGAACTTCCTTGCCTATATATATGTATTCATATTTTTTCTACAAAAGAAGCCCTGAAAAATTAATATTTTAGAGAGAAAAAGTATATACAGTATAATTAGGGTTATATATTTTTAAGAACACACATCCATACTACACGAGTGATTTTTAGGATGGTGTTCTACTTTTGATTAGTTGCTTAGAGACTGCATCAAATCTATTTGCTGATCAGAACATTGGATTGAAGGTTCTTCGCTTGCTGAGGAAGAAAAGTGACCAGATTGCACTACGAAGGAAACAAAATACTTGCTGAGTATTTTGGTTCTTCCAGCAACCTTTCTGTAAGGGTGGTGACGTTAGCCGGAAGTTTGCAGCAGTTGGATGTGTTGTCGCAATCATAAGCCTGAGGTGTTCCGCATCAGATCCTTGACAGAGTGAAGAGGGGTGTGAGACTGAGACAGAGTCTGTTGTACTTTGCTTCGTCATAATGAATTGGTTCCCTGAGGCGTGCCGCCTCCCTCCGTGGTTTTTCTCGCCTTGGGTTTCCACGTATATCTAATGCATTCTTTTCTTTACTTGCACTTTATTTATTTGCTTGCTTTAATTGTTTGATTAATTGGACTTAAAACTGAATTAATTAAAAATTAAGCAAACGAGTAAGTGATCCTATTCACCCCCCTTTAGGTTCTAAAATACTTTTCGCAATCGCTTCTGCACCGCGTAACTCACAAAACTTTGGGCCGAAAGTCAGCAGAAAACCCCACCTGATTAGGGGCTGCGGGAAACCCTAATTGTCTCCTAATTAGGTGGGGACTCTTCATATTCTCTTGGTTATTAAAAGTGACGAATTAGGGTTGTATTGAGGAGGCTTGACAGCAGCTTTGAAGAGCTTTTGGAGTCGAGAATCATTGGAGAACAAGGCGTATCAATACTTCCATGGAGATGATGTCTTCTTCCTCAACCGTTGAAGCTTCTTCTTCTACTATGAGCGGCTAGTTCATCCACCAGGGTTTTGATATACCCCTAACTAAACATTACTAGTTTGATTATTCTAATTATTGGGGATTTTTGTATTCATTCATAGATTGTGTAATTTAGAGGATTCTTATTATAGAATTGAGCTATAAAAGTCTTATAAATTCAGTTTCAATGATTTTTTTATCTTGTCTTAGATATTTAGTTGTTGTTATTGAACTCAATCTCTCTTATTTTTTATAATCATGAGAGCGATTATTACACAATGGTAATCACTGAATATATCATTAAACGCTTTGATGGAGTATGCCTAAAGTAGATGGACCATACTGCACCCTAGAGTAGAGTAGTTAGGCAGATGACCCATGCCAATCGAAGATAGTCCATGACTTAGCCTTAATCATATGTTATCTTCTTGACAGATGGAGGTGAGCTTGTAGCCACCGACACCACTTGTGCATGATGTAATTAAAATTACTACACTTCACAATATACGAATTCCTTGCAGAATAGGGCTATCGAAAGGGATGTCGAACCTCAGGGATTATGGTCTGAATGAGTTGGAATACGGAATTAATTCTAATTAAATTTAAAAGAAAAGAATTCTGATTTTTATATTTAAACTAATTAAAGAAACAAATAAAATAAAACAAAAGTAAATAAAGAGTGTAGATAATATGAGATAAATATAGGGTTATTGACTTTACCACTAATGTTACAATCAATGGTCAATTGAATTAATTATGGGGAATTACATCATGCATAAGTAGTGCCAGTGACTACAAGCTCACCTTCATCCGTTAAGAAGATAACATATGATTAAGGCTAAGTCATGGACTATCTTCGATTAGCATGGGTCATTTGCCTAACTGATTCGTGTGTGAGTGCGTCTCAATTAAAATTACCACACTTCGCAATAGAATGAATTCCTTACAGAATAGGGCTATCGAAAGGGGTGTCGAACCTCAGGGATTATGGTCTGAATGAGTTGGAATACGGAATTAATTCTAATTAAATTTAGAAGAAAAGAATTCTGATTTTTAGATTTAAACTAATTAAAAATTAAAATAAGATAAAACAAAGAAAATAGAGAGTGAAAGTAGTATGAGATAAATGTAGGGTAATTGACTTCACCACTAACTCCACAATCAATGGTCAATTGAATTAACTGCAGAGAATCATAGCATGCATAAGTGGTGTCGGTGGCTACAAGCTCACCTCCATCCGTCAAGAAGATAACATATGATTAAGGCTAAGTCATGGACTATCTTTGATTGGCATGGGTCATCTGCCTAACTACTCTACTCTAGGGTGTAGTATGGTCCATCTTCTCTAGGCATACTCTATCAAAGCGTTTAATGATATATTCAGTGATTACCATTGTGTAATAATCGCTCTCATGATCATAGAAAATAAGAGAGATTGAGTTCAATAATAACAACTAAATATCTAAGACAAGATAAGAAACCATTAAAACTGAATTTATAAGACTTTTATAACTCAATTTTATAATAAGAATCCTCTAAATTACACAATCTATGAATGAATACAAAAATTCCCAATAATTAGAACAATCAAACCAGTGATGTTTAGTTAGGGCTACATCAAAACCCTGGTGGATGAACTAGTGACGGGTGTAGAATAATGGATGTTTGTCGTTACTTTTCTACACTTCGTACAAAAAATAATAAAACCTATAAAAACTTTACTAAAAACTGTATAGTAGTAAGTAGTGTCGAACTACTCTTAAGTGAGATTTCGAATGAGCTCAAATTCACACACTAATTTATGGAATGAAAATTATTTTTTAAAAAAACATTTTTTATTTTGGAATTATAATGAATAAATGAAACTATAATAATAAAATAAATCTCAAGGGAAGGGAATCCACCACCATGAATCCACATAAATAAATTTTCTAATATTCTTATCTAGTTTTTCCTCCAATAATCAATACACTTCATCAATCCAATTAGAACTTAGAAAGATGAAGGAAAATATGGAATAAAAAAGAATGACTTGATTATATATAAGAGAGACATTTCTTTACTTAATCTGATGCACATTGGCTAGGTAAATAGAGGTAGGCATTCTTCGAATTACCATTATTTGGCAAACACGAAGAATCCTCCCTCTAATTTTAAAAAGAAAAAAAATCCAGAATAGAAGAGTAGAAGAATGCTATTGGGAGGAAAAATTAGACAAGAAAATAAAATAACTTACTTATATTTCATCATAGTGGCTTTATCACTCCCTTGAGAATTGTGTTTATAAGAAAAAAAAATGAATACAAAAAAATATATTTACCACTACACTTTATTTTTTTCTATAATTTCTAACTCTCTTCACCATCCCCTAAGACCCCCTATTTATAGAGTTAAAGGGGAATGGTTTAGGTGAAAAAAATTTTAAATACAAAATTCAAAATACAAAATTTGAAATACAAAATTCAAATACAAAATTCAAAAACAAACATTCAAAATACAAAATTTTGAATTTAAATATCTAATATTTGATCTCCATATCTTTAATTTGAATTCTGGATTGCAGACGTGGCCGTGCAAAAAAGTATTTTGCAAAGTTTTGAACTTGAGACCTCGTGTGAAGTAAATTGAATAGAATACCATTTCTCCTACAATTCTTCTGATGTTTATCTTTGGTTATATATATCTTTTTTAGGCCTTTTCTGTTGCTTTTCTTCTTATTTGGAAATCAACCCCTATAAAACACAAAATGCAAAGATAAGAATATTTAAATAAAGTAAAAGAGTAATTAAAGACTTATTTTGAGATATAAAATAACATGTTTTGTGCACTTATCAACTAGCCGCTCATGGTAGAAGAAGAAGCTTCAATGGTTGAGGAAGAAGACATCATCTTCATGAATTACGCGCAAGACTTCGTTCTCCAATGGTTCTCCTCTCCAAAGCTCTGCAAAGTATGTCTTCAATTATATCCAAAAGCTCTCTAAGACTCTCCTCAAATAACCTTCAATTCGCCACTTTATACACCAAGAGAATGCACCAAAGTCCTAATCCAATTAAGAATTAATTAAGTTTTCCCGCAGCACTAAACATGTGGGTTTTTCTGTTGACGTTTGGCCAAACTTTTGACCCACTAGAAGTCCGATTCATGAAATTTTTGTGAAATACAAAAGTGTCTAGAATTGAATTTAATTCAATCTATCTAAATATTAAGTCGATTTGAGGCTCGAAAATAAGACTTTTGGTTTGTTTTTAAAACGGGATTAAAATTGTACTAAGCGCAGCATTGGGCTTAAGGCCCGTAACCTTCTTAAGCAGCTGTAATTCTCTTGAACCTCTTCCTTGGGCTAATTTGGGTTGAAATATAGAGTTGAACGGATCCCTTTGATGTAAGTTTCATCTAACCCTTTTACATGTCATATTTAAAAGCCCAAAATCATGGTTTTGATTGAAATAATCATTAAGGCCCTGAAAATACAGAAAACATTAAAATAAAGTAAAATAACAAAATAATCTACCACTAAGAGAATAAAATATACAAATTAAGAAGCTAGAATGCGTAACATTCAACGCCGATCAACGTCTGAACTGATTGGTCTTCCCTATCGAAAAATACTTCTTGAGAAACTCATGTTACATTTGAGTCCAAGTCGTGATAAAACTTATCGGTAGAAAATTGAACCGATACTTTGCTTTGTCCTTCAAGGAAAATGAAAAAAGTCTTATCTTAAAAGCATCTTCAGAGAAGTTGTGAATTTTAGTAGTTGAGCACACTTCAATAAATTCATCTAGATGCTTATAAGGGTCCTCTTGAGTCAGTCCAAAATAGGATGGTAGTATCTGAATAATGCTGGATTTGATTTCATAATTCTGTGCTGTGACATTGGGCAGTTGGAAACCGGCTGGTGAAGTATATGTCTTAGGAACATAGTAGTCCTTGAGCAATCTAACCCTTTCCCCAACAGCATTAGGAACAAGGTTGTTATTCCTTTCTTCCGCCATGTCTTTGATGAATTCTTCCTCTTGCACTATGGTTTCAACAGGGATGTTTCTCTGTTGTCTAAGAGTACCTTCAGACTCAGGATCGAGAGGTATCAAAGGATCAGCCACAGAACGACGACCTTGCATATATTAACAAAAAGTACCTGAAAATAAAACAAAAACAAAATTAAAAGCAAAATATAAAAAATTTCTAAACTAAAAATCCAATTAAAATTAATTCTATAAAATCCAATCAATCAAATATATAATCCCCGACAACGGCGCCAAAAATTGATCGTGTGTTGTGAGTGTATCAATTAAAATTACCACACTTTGCAATAGAACGAATTCTTTGCAGAATAGGACTATCGAAAGGGATGTCGAACCTCAGGGATTATGGTCTGAATGAGTTGAAATACGAAATTAATTCTAATTAAATTTAAAAGAAAAGAATTCTGATTTTTATATTTAAACTAATTAAAGAAACAAATAAAATAAAACAAAAGTAAATAAAGAGTGTAGATAATATGAGATAAATATAGGGTTATTGACTTTATCACTAACGTCACAATCAATGGTCAATTGAATTAACCATGGGGAATTACATCATGCACAAGTGATGTCGGTGGCTACAAGCTCACCTTCATCCGTCAAGAAGATAATATGTGATTAAGGCTAAGTCATGGACTATCTTCGATTGGCATGGGCCATCTACCTAACTACTCTACTCTAGGGTGCAGTATGGTCTATCTTCTCTAGGCATACTCCATCAAAGCGTATAATGATATATTTAGTGATTACCATTGTGTAATAATCGCTCCCATAATCACAAAAAATAAAAGAGATTGAATTCAATAACAATAACTAAATATCTAAGACAAGATAAGAAATCATTAAAATTAAATTTATAAGACTTTTATAGCTCAATTCTATAATAAGAATCCTCTAAATTACACAATCTATGCATGTATATAAAGGTCCCCAATAATTAGAACAATTAAACCATTGATGCTTAGTTAGGGCTACATCAAAACCTTAGTAGATGAACTAGTCGCTCATAGTAGAAGGCCCAGCATGGCCTAAGAAGGATCGAACTTGCCTTACCGAAGTTGGATGAGGCAGAGTTGCAATTAGGTTGATCTTTGCTTTATCAACTTCAATGCCCCTCTCTGAAACAATATGGCCCAATACAATACCCTCTTTTACCATAAAATGGCTCTTCTCCCAACTAAGTACCAAATTCCGTTCTCGGCACCTTTGAAGCACAAGTGATAAATTGCTCAAACAGTGTTCAAAGGATGATCCAAAAACAGAGAAGTCATCCATGAACACCTCCAAGAATTTTTCCACCATGTCGGAAAAGATGGCCATCATACACCTCTGGAATGTCGCCGGAGCATTACATAATCCAAAGGGCAAACGACGATAAGCAAAAGTACCAAAGGGACAAGTGAAAGTGGTTTTCTCTTGATCTTCTGGATCCATAGCTATTTGGTTATAACCAGAGTAGCCATCCAGAAAGCAATAATAGCTCTGACCAACTAACCTTTCAAGTATTTGATCAATGAATGGAAGAGGGAAGTGATCTTTCCTTGTCATAGAATTGAGCTTTCTGTAATCAATGCAAACACGCCAACCTGTGGCAGTACGTTGTGGAACAAACTCTCCCACAGAGTTAGGGACAATGGTAAGACCAGATTTCTTTGGAACCACTTGTGTCGGACTCACCCATGTGCTGTCAGAAATTGGATAAATGATTCCTGCATCAAGTAACTTGACAACCTCTTTCTTTACCACCTCCTTCATGTTGGGGTTCAGTCGCCTCTGTGCCTCTCTGGTTGGCTTACATCCTTCTTCCAGATGAATTTTGTGCATGCAAATCGAGGGATCAATGCCCTTAAGATCAGCAACACTCCATCCAATTGCTTCACGATGTTGGTATAAAACCTTTACTAAGCTCTTCTCTTGAATTTCTGTCAGATCAGAGGCAATTATAATAGGAAGAGTTTTCTGTGCCCCCAAGAATACATACTTCAATTTGTCAGGCAAGGGCTTCAATTCTAATTCTGGAGGGGACTCCAATGAAGGCACTAGGGGAGTGCTAGAGAGAGAAGGTAGTGGCGCTTCAACGGTTGAGGAAGAAGACATCATCTTCGTGAATTACGCATAAGACTTCATTCTCCAATAGTTCTCTTCTCCAAAGCTCTGCAAAGTATGTCTTCAATTATGTCCAAAAGCTCTCTAAGACTCTCTCAAAATAGCATTCAAGTTGTCACTTTATGCCCTAAGAGAATACATCAAAGTCCTAATCCAATTAAGAAATAATTAGGGTTCTCGCAGCACTAAACAGGTAGGGTTTTCTATTGATATTCGGTCCAACTTTTGACCCACTAGAAGTTTGATTCACGAAATTTTCGTGAAATACAAAAGTGTCCAGAATCGAATTTCGTTCAACTTATGCAAAAATTAAGTCAATTTAAGGCTCAAAAATAAGACTTATTGATCGGCGTTGAATGTTACGCATTCTAGCCTCTTAACTTATGTATTTTATTCTCTTAGTGATAGATTATTTTGTGATTTTACTTTGTTTTAGTGTTTTCTGTATTTTCAGGGCCTTAATGATTATTTCAGTTAAAACCAGGATTTTTGGGCTTTTAAAGAAGACATCCAAGATGGTGAGATGAAGCCTACATCAAGGAGATTCACTCAACCATTTATTTCAACTCAAATCAGCCCAAGAAAGAGGTCCAAGAGAATTACAGCTGCTTAAGAAGGTTTCGGGCCTAAAGCCCAAATCTGCGCATAATATAGTCTTAATCCCGTTTTGGAAAATGGACTAGAAGTCTTATTTTCGAGCCTCAAATCGACATTATTTCACGAAAATTCCGTAAATCGGACTTCTAGTGGGTCAAAAGTCGGGCCGAAGTCAGCAGGAAAAACCCACCTGATTAGTGCTGCGGGAAACCCTAATTAATTCCTAATTGGATTAGGACTTTGGTGTATTCTCTTGGGGAATAAAGTGAAGACTTGGAGGCTGGATTGAGAGAGCTTACACAGAGATTGGAGAGTCTGAGAGGGCTGAAGAGAACAGAAACATATTGCAGAGCCATTGGAGAACGAAGTCATACGCGTAATTCAGAAAGATGATGTCTTCTTCCTCAACAGTTGAAGCTTCTTCTTCTACCATGAGCGGCTAGTTCATCCACTAGGGTTTTGATGTAGCCCTAACAAAGCATCAATGGTTTGATTGTTTTAATTATTGGGGACCTTTATATACATGCATAGATTGTGTAATTGTGAGGATTCTTATTAATGAATTGAGCAATAAAAGTCTTGTAAATTCAATCTCAATGATTTCTTATCTTGTCTTAGATATTTAGTTGTTGTTATTGAACTCAATCTCTTTTGTTTTCTGTGATCATGAGAGAGATTATTGCACAATGGTAATCACTGAATATATTGTTATGAGCTTTGATGGATTATGCCTAGAGAAGATGAACTATACTGCACCCTAGATTAGAGTAGTTAGGCAGATGACCCATGCCAATCGAAGATAGTCCATGGCTTAGCCTTAATCATATGTTATCTTCTTGACGGATGAAGGTGAGCTTGTAGCCACCGACACCACTTATGTATGATGTAATTCCCCTATAGTTGATTCAATTGAGCATTGATTGTGGAGTTAGTGGTGAAGTCAAACACCCTAGGTTTCTCTCTTATTATCTTCATTATCTGTTTACCTTTGATTTATTTTATTTTACCTTTTTAATTAGTTAAAAATCAGAACTCTTTTCTTTTAAATTTAATTAGAATTAATTCTATGTTCCAACTCGTCAGAACATAATCCCTGAGGTACGATACCCATTCCTTTCGATAGCCCTATTCTGCAAGGAATTCGTTCTATTGCGAAGTGTGGAAATTTTTAATTGATATACTTTTTGAGTCACACTCACACACGAATCAATTTTTGGCGCCGTTGCCGGGGATTATCTATTTGATTGATTGGATTTTACAGAATTAGTTTTAATTGGATTTTTAGTTTAGGAAATTTTTATATTTTATTTTTAATTTTGTTTTTGTTTGCTTTTCAGGTGCTTTTGGTAATATATGCAAGGTCGTCGTTCTGTGGCTGATCCTTTGATACCTCTTGATCCTGAGCCTGAACGTACTCTTAGACAACAGAGGAACATCCCTGTTGATACCATTGTGCAAGAGGAAGAAATAATTGAAGACATGGCAGAAGAGAGGAATAATAATCTTGTTCCTAATGCTGATGGAGAAAGAGCTAGATTACTTAGGGACTACTATGTTCCTGAGACATATACCTCGCCAGCAGGTTTTCAACTGCCCAATGTCACAGCACAGAATTATGAGATCAAGTCCAGCATTATTCAGATGCTACCATCTTATTTTGGGCTGACTCAAGAAGACCCTTACAAGCATCTGGATGACTTCATTGAAGTGTGCTCAACTACAAAAATTCACAACTTCTCTGAAGATGCTTTCAGAATGAGACTTTTTCCATTCTCTCTGAAAGACAAAGCAAAGTATTGGTTCAACTCTCTACCGGCTGGTTCTATCACGACTTGGACTCAGATGCAACATGAGTTTCTCAAGAAATATTTTCCGATAGGGAAGACCAATCAGTTCAGACGTGCTATCACTGGTTTCTCCCAACATGAAGGGGAACAATTTTATGAGACATGGGAAAGATTCAAGGACCTTCTTAGGAAGTGTCCACATCATCAAGTTCCTAAGTGGCAACTAGTGCAGAGTTTTCATGAAGGGCTCACAGAAGCCAACAGACAGATGGTTGATGCGTCATGTGGAGGTACTTTTATGTTGAAGAGTGAAGAAGAGGCATGGACCTTATTTGAAAATCTTAGTACAACTCTCTACAACATGTGTCCTCTACTCGTTCTAGCAGACCTGCCACTACCAGGAAGACTGATAGGATTTTTGAGGTTGGTGCTTCAGAAGCTATGCCAACTGATATTGATTTAATTGCACAGAAGGTAGCAGCAATTATGGCTGCCAATCAAACTCCTTCTGCTTCAAATTCTTCATTGCTAGGCCCTTGTGAATTTTGCTCTAGTCCTATGCATAATGTGAGCAATTGTCCTTCAATGGGGCAATTTTCTGATATTCAACATGAGCAAGTTCAAGCTACTTTCACTGGACCAATGAATCCTCCACGAGGTAATACTTACAATCCCACATGGAGGAATCATCCTGGTTTTTCTTACAGTAACCAAGGGGCGGCAATGCAACCATCATATCAACCTAGGACTTTTGTGCCTCAACAGCAATATCAAACACAAAGTCCTATGGCCCAAAGAAATGCTGCTATTGAAGACAAGCTGACTCTTACCTTGTCTAAATTTGACAAGCTTGATTCTCTTATAGAGACAGTGCAAGCTACTGCAGCAACAGTACAATCTACAGTTCAGCTAGTGCACTCGCATTCTCAATCCATTGCCAAACTGGAATCTCAGTTTGGACAGCTTGCTACCTCATTGAGTAGAAGAGAAGAAGGGAAGCTCCCTAGTCAACCAATTGCTAATCCAAGAGGGATGCAAGCTTCCACAAGCAACCCACACCATAAGCAAGTTCAAGCCATTACCACTTTGAAAAGTGGGAAAATAATTGACAATAAGGTGGGTGAAAAGAAAGAAGAAGAAAAAGTGATCACAAGTCCAATTGCTGAAATTCCTTATGAGCCCAAAGCTCCTTTCCCACAACGTTTTCTTGAAGCATCTAAATTGGGGAAGCAAGGGGACAAGCTGCATGACATGATGGAGGTGTTTCGCCAAGTGAAGATTAATTTGCCACTCCTTGATGCCATCAAGCAAATTCCTCCTTATGCAAAATTTTTGAAGGACTTGTGCACTCAGAAAAGGCGTTCTAAAAGCCATGTGCCAAAGAAAGTAATGTTGTCACAACAAGTAAGTTCAATAATTCAGCAGTGTACTCCTCCCAAGTACAAAGATCCTGGTGCTCCAACTATCTCATGCATTATTGGGGAGCGCCATGTGGATAAAGCTCTTCTTGATTTGGGTGCAAGTGTGAATTTGCTACCCTATTCAGTTTACTTACAATTGGGCTTGGGAGAATTGAAGCCTACCTCGGTGGTATTACAATTTACAGACAGATCAACAAAGCAACCCCGAGGAATCATAGAAGATGTGCTCATTAAAGTGGACAAGTTCTACTTTCCTGTTGATTTCATTGTACTTGACACTGAGCCGGTTCACAATCCGAAGAGGCACATTTCTGTGATCCTTGGTCGACCTTTTTTAGCTACTGCTGATGCTTGCATAAATTGTAGGTCGGGGATCATGGATATTTCATTTGGCAACATGAATGTTAAGCTTAATGTGTTCAATGCTATCCAACACCCTCCAGATCAGAGTGATGTGTTCTGCATGGATGATATTGATGAATGTGTGGAGGAATTTGTTTCATCCTCTATATCTCGAAACTCCCTGGAGGTATGTAAGTCTTTTTATGACTTTGAGAACATTAATGATGAAGGGTTGTGTGAAGAAGTGCATGCTATGCTGGAAGTGGATGCTATTCAGAATACTCCACCATGGAGAATTCCAATTGAGCCACTACCTTTTCTCTCTAGCACTCCCTTAGTGCCTTCATTGGAGTCCCCTCCAGAATTAGAGTTGAAGCCTTTGCCTAACAAATTGAAGTATGTATTCTTGGGGGCACAGAAAACTCTTCCTGTTATAATTGCCTCTGATCTGACAGAAATTCAAGAGAAGAGCTTAGTAGAGGTTTTATACCAATATCGGGAAGCAATTGGATGGAGTGTTGCTGATCTTAAGGGCATTGATCCCTCAGTTTGCATGCACAAAATCCATTTGGAAGAAGGATGTAAGCCAACTAGAGAGGCACAGAGGCGGTTGAACCCCAACATGAAGGAGGTGGTAAAGAAAGAGGTTGTCAAGTTACTTGATGCAGGAATCATTTATCCAATTTCTGATAGCCCATGGGTGAGTCCGACACAAGTGGTTCCAAAGAAATCTAGTCTTACCATTGTCCCTAACTCCGTGGGAGAGCTTGTTCCACAACGTACTGCCACAGGTTGGCGTGTTTGCATTGATTACAGAAAGCTCAATTCTATGACAAGGAAGGATCACTTCCCCCTTCCATTCATTGACCAAATACTTGAAAGGTTAGCTGGTCAAAGCTATTATTGCTTTCTGGATGGTTACTCTGGTTATAACCAAGTAACTATGAATCTAGAAGATCAAGAGAAGACCACTTTCACTTGTCCCTTTGGTACTTTTGCGTATCGTCGTATGCCTTTTGGATTATGTAATGCTCCGGCTACATTCCAGAGGTGTATGATGGCCATCTTTTCTGACATGGTGGAAAAATTCTTGGAGGTGTTTATGGATGATTTCTCTATTTTTGGATCATCTTTTGAACATTGTTTGAGCAATTTATCACTTGTGCTTCAAAGGTGCCGAGAACGGAATCTGGTACTTAGTTGGGAGAAGAGCCATTTTATGGTGAAAGAAGGTATTGTATTGGGCCATATTGTTTCAGAGAGGGGCATTGAAGTTGATAAAGCAAAGATCGACCTAATTGCAACTCTGCCTCATCCAACTTCGGTAAGGCAAGTTCGATCTTTCTTAGGCCATGCCAGGTTCTATAGAAGATTCATCAAGGATTTCAGTAAAGTGGCTCGACCATTGTGCCATTTGTTATCTAAAGATGTTCCCTTTATCTTTGATGAAGATTGTGTGAAAGCTTTTGAAAAGCTTCAGTCTCTGTTATCCTCTGCACCAATTATGCAATCTCCAAAATGGGCTGTACCTTTTGAAATCATGTGTGATGCCTCTGATTATGCAGTGGGAGCCGTGTTGGGACAAAGAGAAGAGAAACGACCACATGTCATCTACTATGCTAGTAAGACTCTCTCTGATGCCCAACTCAATTATACAACCACAGAGAAGGAGCTTCTAGCTGTAGTGTTTGCCTTGGACAAATTTCGTTCTTATTTATTGGGGTCCAAGGTGGTTGTCTACTCTGATCATGCAGCATTGAGACACTTATTGGCAAAGAAAGAAACCAAACCGCGTTTTATTCTGTGGATTTTATTACTGCAAGAATTTGATTTGGAAATAAAAGACAAAAAGGGGACGGAGAATGTGGTAGCGGATCATTTATCTCGAATCGAGTCTGAGCCGGTATTCGGTGCATTACCTATTCGAGATTCATTCCCGGATGAGCAATTGTTTGAAACTACTTTGATGAAAGTTAATGGCCAAAGGTTGAAACATTGTGTGGAAGGATGTGTGCCAAGAAGAGACGTGGAGTCCGTCGACTTGACGGATCCCGTCTATCCGACTTAATTCCTTCGGAGAGTCAATCGTCTCCTACGGATGTTAAATAGTAGGTTCTGTATGTATTCCTATACTTTATTTCTTTTGGTTTTCTTTAATTTTAATTTTTAGCTTTAGTTTTCTTAGGTTTTTCTTCAATTCTAGTTGCGTTTTAATATTTTTTCTTTGAGTTTTTGATGTATAAGTTGCTTCCGGAGGATGCCAAGAGGTGTACCGAGGTATTTGGACTCAAGATGGGTGAAAAATAGTGCTCTCGGTCGACCTTGGGCGATGGAGACTCAAAAATATCAAGTCTCAGTCGAACTTGGGCGATGGAGGGTCAAACAGGCCTTCAAAAGGGGGATCGATCGCCCCAGTCAAGGGGGATCGATCGCCCCATGTGTTTTTTAGAAATTCCCCACCATCAGGTGGGCGATCGATCGCCCACCCTAGGGGGGATCGATCGCCCAAGCCCATGGGTGGGCTGGCCGAAAATTTATGCTATAAATGGACTCCTTTTCCTCCTATGTTGCTACTACTTGCATCCTAAGCCTCTTTGAACTCCAATTCAAGTCCTACATCATCCGGAAAACTAATTTCTTCAATTAGTGATTATTATACAAGAATTCAACATTGATCAACATCAACTTCAACATCAAATTGGATCAAAAATCACTAGTTCTCAACGGACGCTCACACTTTTTCAAGTTCAACATCAAAGTAAGTGAAGTTTTTCCTTGAAGAAATTGTCCAAATCTTTTTGAGGGCTTTTGAAGACCAAGTTTGGGGGATCAATTTGGTGCAATTACTTGTTCGATTTGGGTGGAAAAATTGCCAAAAAAAGGAGGTTGAAGGTTACAAAAGAATTGTGCACACCAAGTGTTCGATTTAATTCCTCAACCACACTTTTTCTACTTCTATGGCACCAAAGAGAGCAAGTCACCAAGATGCTTCAAGTTCACGTAATCCTCGCCGAGCGAGGAATGATCCGACCACAGGTTCTTCACGATCTCGCCGAGACGGTGTTCAAGAGAGATGGCATCCAAGGGCGTTGACATGATTCAAAGGATTAATACCTTATGTAGGTGCATAACTTGCAATTTTTGAGTATGTTTGAAAATTTTGAAAACTGTGATTTAAATTAAGTGATTTTAATCATGGTTTGCAATAACATGTTTTGGGATGATTAATTCTAGTTTCCTTACATGCACAGACACACTAGCATAATTTTGTGGGGTATAAACTTTGGTTTGAGTTATTGAGTTACATATGCTTGATATTAATTAGTATCTCTTGAGAATGAGTACCGATGATGTGTTATACTTGACTTCAATGAAAAAAAAAAAGAAAGAAAAGAAGTGAAAAAAAAAGTGATGAATAAGCAAATCAATTTGATCCTTTTCATGAGTAACCGGGCCTCTATGCCTCAGGAAGCACGGAGTGTTCGCGTCAAAAGTGAAAGGGTGAGAAAAGATGAGCATTGGTTGTCTTGATTTGTAGCCTGACTGATTCGAGTAATTAGGTCTTCAGGGTATCTTAAAGCCTAGTGCCCTAAAGCCATTTGGTTTGGGAGTCACTGACTGAAAGCTTGCTACATGGATCTTTCAGAAAGCTTAATAGATCAAGACATTGCACAACCAATAAAGCAATGAGAAAAAAAAGAATTGAAAAAAAAATGAAAAAGTCATGTATGCATGTTGGGAAGTATGAGTTCAATAAGGGGAGCTAGTGAGTTGAAAGGGTATGTGCCTTAATATATTCAGAGCTTGGTTATGCTACATGAGATGACTGCTAGTTCACTTTTCACGAGGGAGCTAGAGTTGATTATTTTGAGATATGTTGATGTGAATTATGTGTGGAGACCATTGATTTGAATTATGGAATTTGAAAGTTTGAAATTATTCTTGAATGCAAGTTTGTAACTATGTATTGTAATCTTCTTCTTGAATTAATGTTGAAACAGAATTTTGAATGTTTGTGGGTACCATTTCTGGAAACCCTCACGAGACTATACTCGTCCACTAGGGGGAACCTAGGGGTTTAAAGGCTTGTTGCATATGCTAAATGCAATCGTTTCTCCCACGAAAGTGGAGTTGGGTAGTTTAGTTAGTAATTGTTAGTTTCTTTGTTTTAGTTTTGTTTTATTCTATTGCTAAGGGACTAGCAATATGTAAGTTTGGGGGTGTGATCGGCGTTGAATGTTACGCATTCTAGCCTCTTAACTTATGTATTTTATTCTCTTAGTGATAGATTATTTTGTGATTTTACTTTGTTTTAGTGTTTTCTGTATTTTCAGGGCCTTAATGATTATTTCAGTTAAAACCAGGATTTTTGGGCTTTTAAAGAAGACATCCAAGATAGTGAGATGAAGCCTACATCAAGGAGATTCACTCAACCATTTATTTCAACTCAAATCAGCCCAAGAAAGAGGTCCAAGAGAATTACAGCTGCTTAAGAAGGTTTCGGGCCTGAAGCCCAAATCTGCGCATAATATAGTCTTAATCCCATTTTGGAAAACGGACCAGAAGTCTTATTTCCGAGCCTCAAATCGACATTATTTTCGCGCAAGGTTGAAGGAAATTTGATTCTGCACACTTTTGTATTTCACGAAAATTTCGTGAATCGAACTTCTAGTGGGTCAAAAGTCGAGCCGAAGTCAGCAGGAAAAACCCACCTGATTAGTGCTGCGGGAAACCCTAATTAATTCCTAATTGGATTAGGACTTTGGTGTATTCTCTTGGGGAATAAAGTGAAGACTTGGAGGCTGGATTGAGAGAGCTTACACAGAGATTGGAGAGTCTGAGAGGGCTGAAGAGAACAGAAACATATTGCAGAGCCATTGGAGAACGAAGTCATACGCGTAATTCAGAAAGATGATGTCTTCTTCCTCAACAGTTGAAGCTTCTTCTTCTACCATGAGCGGCTAGTTCATCCACTAGGGTTTTGATGTAGCCCTAACAAAGCATCAATGGTTTGATTGTTTTAATTATTGGGGACCTTTATATACATGCATAGATTGTGTAATTGTGAGGATTCTTATTAATGAATTGAGCAATAAAAGTCTTGTAAATTCAATCTCAATGATTTCTTATCTTGTCTTAGATATTTAGTTGTTGTTATTGAACTCAATCTCTTTTGTTTTCTGTGATCATGAGAGAGATTATTGCACAATGGTAATCACTGAATATATTGTTATGAGCTTTGATGGATTATGCCTAGAGAAGATGAACTATACTGCACCCTAGATTAGAGTAGTTAGGCAGATGACCCATGCCAATCGAAGATAGTCCATGGCTTAGCCTTAATCATATGTTATCTTCTTGACGGATGAAGGTGAGCTTGTAGCCACCGACACCACTTATGTATGATGTAATTCCCCTATAGTTGATTCAATTGAGCATTGATTGTGGAGTTAGTGGTGAAGTCAAACACCCTAGGTTTCTCTCTTATTATCTTCATTATCTGTTTACCTTTGATTTATTTTATTTTACCTTTTTAATTAGTTAAAAATCAGAACTCTTTTCTTTTAAATTTAATTAGAATTAATTCTATGTTCCAACTCGTCAGAACATAATCCCTGAGGTACGATACCCATTCCTTTCGATAGCCCTATTCTGCAAGGAATTCGTTCTATTGCGAAGTGTGGAAATTTTTAATTGATATACTTTTTGAGTCACACTCACACACGAATCACTTATGGTCCATTTTCCAAAATGGGATTAAAACTATATTAAGCGCATAATTGAGCTTTAGGCCCGTAACCTTCTTAAGCAGCTGTAATTCTCTTGGACCTCTTCTTTGGGCTGATTTGAATTAAAATATAGAATTGAATGGATCTCTTTGATGTAGGCTTCATCTAACCTTCTTGGATGTCATCTTTAAAAGCCCAAAATTATGGTTTTAACTAAAATAATCATTAAGGCCCTGAAAATACAGAAAATACTAAAATAAAGTAAAATCACAAAATAATCTATCATTAAGAGAATAAAATACACAAGTTAAGAGGCTAGAATGCATAACATTTAATGCCGATCAGTATATAAAGGTCCCCAATAATTTAAACAATCAAACCATTGATGCTTAGTTAGGGCTACATCAAAACCTAATGGATGAACTAACCGCTCATGGTAGAAGAAAACGCTTGAACGGTTGAGGAAGAAGGCATCATCTTCATGCATTACTCGCAAGACTTCGTTATCGAATGGTTCTCCACTCCAAAACTCTGCAAAGTATGTTTTCAATTCTGTCCAAAAGCTCTTTAAGACTCTCTCAAAACTGTATTCAATTCGCCACTTTATGCCCCAAGAGAATACATCAAAGTCCTAATCCAATTAGGAATTAATTAGGATTTCTCGCAGCACTAAACAGGTGGATTTTTCTGCTGATGTTTGATCCAACTTTTGACCCACTAAAAGTCCGATTCACATAATTTTTGTGAAATACAAAAGTGTCCAGAATCGAATTTCGTTTAACTCACGTGAAAGTTCCTTGGGCTAATTTGAATTAAAATATAGAGTTGAATGGATCTCTTTGATGTAGGCTTCATCTAACCCTCTTGGATGTCATCTTTAAAAGCCCAAAATCATGATTTTAACTAAAATAATCATTAAGGCCCTGAAAATACAGAAAACACTGAAACGAAGTAAAATTATAAAATAATCTATCACTAAAAGAATAAAATACACAAGTTAATAGGCTAGAATGCGTAACATTCAATACCGATCAGTATATAAAAGTCCCCAATAATTAAAACAATCAAACCATTGATGTTTAGTTAGGGCTACATCAAAATCCTAGTGGATGAACTAGCCGCTCATGGTAGAAGAAAAAGTTACAGTGGTTGAGGAAGAAGGCATCATCTTTATAAAATACGCGCAAAACTTCGTTCTCCAATGGTTCTTCACTCCAAAGCTCTGCAAAATATGTCTTCGATTGTGTCCAAAAGCTCTCTAAGACTCTCCCAAACAGCCTTCAATTCACCACTTTATGCTCCAAGAGAATCCACCAAAGTCCTAATCCAATTAGGAATTAATTAGGTTTTCCCGCAGCACTAAACAAATGGGTTTTTCTACTGACGTTCGGCCTAACTTTTGACCCACTAAAAGTCCGATTCACGAAATTTTTTTGAAATACAAAAGTGTCCAGAATCGAATTTCGTTCAACTTGTGTAAAAATTAAGTCGATTTGAGATTCAAAAATAAGACTTTTGGTCCATTTTTCAAAATGGGATTAAAACTATATTAAGCGCATAATTGGGCTTTAGGCCCGTAACCTTCTTAAGCAACTGTAATTATCTTGGACCTCTTCCTTGGACTGATTTGAGTTAAATTATGGAGTTGAATGAATTCACTTGATGTATGTTTCATATTACCTTATTGAATGTCATATTTAGAAGCCCAAAATCATGATTTTAACTGAAATAATCATTAAGGCCTTGAAAATACAGAAAATAATAAAATGAAGTAAAATCATAAAATAATCTATCACTAAGAGAATAAAATATACAAATTAAGAGGTTAGAATGCGTAACATTCAACGCCGATCAAAAGATGAAGTACAAGAGAAGAAAAGAAAAGAAGACATTGAAGTCAGAGATCACTCAATTGAAAGAAATATGAGTTTTATCTATTTGCTTAATTTTTTTTTTTAATCATGTGTAGCTAAACTCCTCAATTAAAGTTAAGGATAAAACCTCCATTAATCAATTTTTTTTTCTCTTATTCCATTTATTGATTCCCATGTGTGTGGTTTGAATGTTTATTATTTTCTCTTCATATGATTAATTAGTTTATATTTCTTTCATCACATATATCATGTATTTGTGTTAGTAAAATCCTTTTGATATTATGTTTTTTAGTAAGTTGAATACATAGTGATGGGGTGTTTGACTCCTAATATGAAACGGATGACGTGGAAAAGAAGAAGGCTTTGACCAAGACTGGTTATCTCTAAGTGGAAAAGAAAAGTTGAAGAGACAGGGTTTTAGTAGAACACGTCCTCACTTCGTCACTATAAATACAGGACGGTCAATATACTAAGATATTCAATTAATACCCTTTGAGTTCCTTTACAGTTTTAAAAAGCCCTTCCGATTTCTGACTTGATTGTCGGAGCGTAATCGGTCGGCACCGCGCCGGAACCTCTCAATTACCCTTCTCTTGTCATTTTTTACAAGTTGGCGTTTGACCAATTCAGGGTGAATTCTTGCTTCATCACATATGATGCTTAATATTTTACACTTGAAGCAAAGAAAAAATTACTTTTCAAAATATTTTTACATGAGTGATAATGTTCAAATCTGTAAAAGCAAATGAGTCATTTTCATATTGTTTTTCTTAATTAGGGAATTGATAGATGAATAATTGAAGGTTTTTGGATTTAATGGTGGTGGAATTCGATATCTTAGTATGTTCTTTTATTGTTTTCTCATTAGCTTTATTTATCTTTTGCATGTTTAATATAATTATTCATTCTATAATTAACTTGGTTAACTAAATTAGATTTAAATTAATTTAGATTTGTATTAGTTTTTTTAAAATATTTTTCAAAATAATCTCTTGGGTTCGATCTTGTTCTTAATTGCATGTCTATACTCCAATAAATTCGTGCACTTAAGAGTTATTTTATTTTTCAAACATATCATATTTTTTAACTTTAAAATATTCTAAATAAAAAGGAAAACTATCCTAAAATATGATGTCAGGCCCCTTCACGTACAAGAAGGGAGTGTATTGAAAAAATTTACACAAGAATGTTAGTGCATAACTAAGTCAAACTCCAGAGAGGTGATTGTAATTTAGTGTATTAAAAATTACTTTTTCTCAAATTCTTTTTTGAGTTATCTTAACTTTTTAGTTTATTTAAACCTTTTTTTCATTTTCTTTCTATTTTAATCAAGGGTAAATAGAAAATGAATGAAAAATATGTCAGAGTCATACACACCACCGAACCAGCGCAGTGAGCACTAGAGAGAGAGCTCTATTAAGCTTAGCTTTGGAAGGTTTTCTGACTCTGCCTGAGACCTACACCTACCATACCTGTTCCCAGTAATTGAGAGAGATTGGCAGACGATGTTTTTTTCTTGGCCAAATATCTGAATCTTTTGAATTCCTCCCTCCCTCCGTAATGGAAGCAGGTAAACACACACTCTCTCTAAAGTTCTTTCTAAACCCTAAACTTCCTCTCTTTCTCCCTCTCTTTTGACTTTCAGACGCTGCTATTTTACTAGATATGATTTTCAATCGACTCTTTTTTCTCTTGGTATTCTTTTTATCTTTCCATTATTCATTTGATTTTTGGAAATTTGTGTCTATTGCGAATATTCCTCTTATCAATAGTTGGCTGTAATTCAGAAAATTATAAGAATTGAATATACACACTACCAGAATTGGAGAATTCCGAGCTATGATGTTCTCTTTTCTGTCCAATTTATCTCTTACCTACAATAGGGCTTGCGTATTTTGATTTCTTGTGTGCCATTTCATAGGTAAATATAATCTGCTTTATTTTGTTTCTTTGGCTGTTTCATCAATCAAAATGGTAGTTGACATATGCAAGTTGCTTTTAGTAGACTGACAAAAATGAAAAATAAAATCGCTGTGTTGATTATGGAAATTATAAATTTAAGCCACCTGGAATCATTTTTTTTTTAGTTTCTCACGGAGTTATTTTGTAAGGGGATTGGAAGAAGCCTATTTATTGTCAATTTAGGTACAATAAGTATCGCTCATATTGTGTTTGTCTAAATGCTTATCAGGTGACGTTTACCATTTTCTGGTATTCATCACCCTTCTTACCTATGTTTCACTTCTCCTATTCCTTGTACAGATACGACTTAATTAAAAGAAGAAAAGAAAAAAGAAAAAGAAAACACTGCTCAATCTCTTCTTTGGTTCTTCCCTAAGTGCACTAATCTGCCACCCTATGATGGCAGGCATGCTCTGGATCGATGAATCGCTGCTTTTGGAGTGAATCTGTTGTTGGGATCAGCAATTTTAAACTATTTATTCTAATAAAAATATGCAAAACAAGAATTCCACTGAACTACTATGTTGTTATGCCTTCTAAGCATTACTATTTTATTTAACATAAACTGTAAATCTTATAACATACATGGTTAGGTTTATAGGATAATGAAAACCAAGGACCTTAAAAACAATACTAAGTGGACATAACACATGCTGTTGGCTTTGGAGTTTTTTTTTTCTTCCGTTTTTTTACCTTTCTTTTTCTTGTTCAATTCTTACTGCTACTCTACAAATTATCTGATTCTGATAAATAATTTAATCTATGTATATGTATACCTAGATGCTCTTATATAAGTGCCTTGGAGGTGTTCTTGCTCTCAAGCTAATTTCACAATCAATGGTCTCTTGCTCTTGCTCTCTTTCCCGCTCTTGCTTTCGCTCTACACTTTGGTTACTCATGTTTTTTGTTATCATTTTTTGTTCTTCTTTATTTCCTAAAAAGTTTAGGTCCCTAATTTCTCACCAGTCTAATTTGTACCTTTCGACAAGTCCATAAATGAAGGGGGAAAGATGCTTCAACTTTCAAAAATAATCTGTTGAAAAAAATAAAAAATTCATAAGCAAGTAAGGTGCTATCATGTTCTGTTTTTATCTTTTCCCTTTCTCGCTCAAGGTTTTAACTCTCAACAGCCATTTGTTCCTTCAAATTTCTATTACATGCCAACATAATTTCTAAAACAAATGCTTTAATGAATAAACCACAACAAAAAATCAACCTCTACAACTCAATTTACACACCATAGTTGATAAAGGCTCAAGGTGCACTAAGGCGCTAAAGCCTCCTGAGGCGCGAGGCTTGAGCCTAACTAAAGCGAGGCGCAAGTTAAAAAAACTTTAGAATATCTAATTGTTGACCTCAAAAATCAAGATCAATGGTCCTTAGATTCATTGACTTAGGCTTTGAACCCAATTGACTCACTTTGTATAGTTTTGTCATGCATAGTTACTTTTTCAGGAACTTGGTTCAGAAATTTGGCTTTTCAGGAACTTGGCTCAAAAATTTGGCTAAGTGTTGGATTCTAGGGGCAAAATCGTAAATATGTATTTTTTAATAAATTGTGAAATCAAAAGTCTCGGTAATTGTAACCCATGATTTTTCATAATCATATAAATTTTCTTAGCCCTAAATGACTTGATTTGATCATTCAAATTGAAAGATGATTTTTTAACTCAAAGCTAAGAAGTTCCATTTTGTACTTAACTGAAAAATCAGATTTTGATTTATTTGGAATTTGATTTTGAAACTATTTTTATTGAATTCAAATGAGAGGTACTTTGCTTATTTATATTGAATAACTTCAAGTAAATCGAAAATGTTTTCAATGTAAATAAGTGAGCAATGAGTAGTGAAAATATGTGCACCACTAAAATTTTAAAAAGTGTTAAAATCAACTAAAAAAGAAAGGCTTCAATCAAGCGCACCCCATTTGTGCCTTGCGCTTGGTGCGCCTAGCCAATAGGCGCATGCCTTATTGAAGGCCTCGCCTGTGTCTGCACTACACCTGCGCCTCGCGCTCCAGGCGCGTGCCTCGTGCGCCTTTGACAACTATGTACAAGCCCATCTTATCTTACACACTTTAAGACTACATTGAGGACTGAAGGGTCTTGGGTGTTTTTTTGGTTACTGTGGATGGATAAGGTACAATGGAATAAATCACAGTTTTTTGGGTTGAGTCTGAGGTTCATAAATGAACTTAGTTTGTATACTTTAGGTTTTTTCATGAGATTATGGTTAGGGTGATGAAATTTAAGGAAGTTGGTGCTTGATTTATATCACACATCTTAAAGAAAACGTAAGGCTTATATGTGGAGGAATTTAGGTTATGTACTTTAGTTTTTATCCTCAAGTATGGTTTTTTGTTATTTTGTTATATATACGTGGCAAGTGTAACTAGAGAAGACCCAAAAAAAGATAAAAAGGTTGGCAAAATGGAAATATTTAGCCGTAGGGGCACCACAGAAAAAGACATATAAAGATAACTCTGAGTATCCCTAGACAGCTCTTGATTCTCCGGTGCTTCAATTGCTTTTCGATGCAATTGCCAACTAATAAGTTTTTTTGGTACCTGTTCGCTAATGTGGGACCACTAAATTAACACAGGTTAAATGCATGGAAAGTAATGATTACAAAAAGAAGAAAAATCTGGGGTGGAGCCTTGCCCACAATAACGAATGTCTTTGGTAATAAATAATTAAAATGAGGAGGACCATCAGAGTAGAGTGAGAATTGGGGGGTGGATATATATATATATATATATATATATAGAGAGAGAGAGAGAGAGAGAGAGAGAGAGTGTTGAACGGATTTCTTTCTCATTGAAACTTCATGGAATTGTTAGACATCTTGGATGTTTTTTCTTCTTCAACGAAAGGAAGCTGTTAAGAAGTTTCCATCTGTTATGGAAGGTAATTGTCCTTCTCTCTTTACCCTAATTGTATCCCCACCCCCACCCCCTGCTGACCATTGAGTGTGCATTTTACTAATATATTTACCTTTTTTGGGTTAGCGGATGATATAGAACCTACTTTTGCTGGATGTTGTATTTTTTTTTAATCATTGATTTTCTTTTCCCCCCAACCCATCCTTGATAAAGATTTTTGTATCTATCTTTTTCAGTCATCAGTAAATTGTAAGGATCACTTCTCAAGATGTGGAGTAATATCTGCTATGATTTTCTTTGTTTTGTGTATTTTTATTATCAACGTTAACCTTCTTGTATTGATCTAGATATGTGTGATATTTTGCAGGTAATACAGCTGCTCTCTCTCTCTTTTGGGAAGTTTAATTAAATCATTGCAAAAAGTGAACACCTGTACCTACCAAAAAAACAGGAGCAATTATAACACTGTAAATAATAAATCGAAATCATATAAAGAAAAACGAAAAACTCTATTTTTATAGTTATATTATCGTCAATTCCAGTTCAGACCGATTGTGTTTTTGATGTAGGACGAGCTATGATTCGCATGCATGAGTTGCATGTGCTTCACCTCTATTTCTGGAGAAGGGGCAAAGATAGATAATTAGGGATAATTTTTATTTAATATTATTATTATATTAGTAATGTTTTTATTTTAGGGATATTTTCGTAATTTGATATTTTAGGGTTTTATTTTTAGTAGTATGATTTGATTAGGGTTTTCTTTGCTGCCTCTTTATATGTTGGTTCATGCATTGTGAAAGGTACTTTTTTGATGATTGAATATTGAATATTTTTGAGATTACATACTTCTTCCTTCTACTTCTTCTTCTTCTTCCCTAATCATCTTCTTCTTCTCTCTTGTTCTCCTCTTTCATTCTCTCTTTTCTTCTCAATTTATTTTGATTTTGAAGTGCCCCTACCTGTCCCGCATCAATTTTACTTTAGGGTTTGTTTGTAGTGGAAATGAAACAGCCATTGCTTGTAGTTAGGAGTTGGTATGTATTTATTTATAAAGTACTGTGCTTAGCGTATTTGTCAAAATACACTGTTGAGCTAAAGTGATATTGGCTAGCTAGTTTTCTATATGCCAGGAGCCATTGCTTCATTTGAATGTAGAAGTCTGGGTTTGTCAAAATACACTGTGCAAGTTTACTAACTCTACCCTCGTTAACTTTGGTCTTCCTCTTTCCCTAATATTGCCCTCAATGTGGACTATGTCACTCTTCCTAAATGATGCATTTAAAGGTCTTCTTTGCACATGTCCAAACCATCTTAACTGATTTTCTCTCATTTTATCTCCAATGATGATATCATACCAAGTCCTTGCCCTTCTTGGCATTTGCTTTAGCGCAAGCAACACTGGATTTTGATCTCATTTTTTATATATATTTAGGTACTGTCGTGTGTTACGTATTGTGTTCTTGCTGTTGAATAGGTCGATACTAGTTGTATTTCTTTTTAAGCCAACCAATCTACCTTGCCGATTGAAAAAATTGGAGAGGATTTTGTTATAAGTAAACTTCTAGTGGGTGCTCCTTACCACCAATAAGCAGAAACATAACAGCAAGGAGAAATCAGAATCACACTTTTTGAATTCAAGCATTTTTAGTTTTTTCTTGAGCAAAATCAGGCATTCAGTAAATGAAAGCCAACAAGATCAATTGTATCATCAACCAATTAAGGACTAATGATGGATTGTAAATATACTTCAGATTCTAGTGGTGTGAAGTTTGGGTTTAGAGATGTGCAAAATATCATTATGTTCATATCTTCATAAATACGTCATACTATTTGGCCCTTCACTTGTGAAAAAGATGTGGGATCTTTTGTAAAAAGAATGCATTGAGAGAAGGCATATGGGAGGAAAAGAAAGGGGTGGGTGTATTTAACATTCCTTTTCTTTTTCCTTAATAAGAAACCCGCCTTAAAAAGGTGCGATGTTCTGCTTTGACCCCTACCAATATTATTAAATAGATTTACGGAAATTATTGAACAGGAGGGGTCATGGACCTTACTCCTAAGAAGAGGGGAATCAGATACCTTCTTTAAAAGAAAAAGAAAAACTGTTGTATTACCAAATTCAATTTCCTTTTACGAATCATCAAGAAGTGCATTAATATTAATACGGCAATTAAAAGAGGCAATACAAAAGTGTGTAAACTTTAGAAATGAGTCAAAATATATTGGTCCATACTAGGTCTTCCCATGCAAGTTTTACCTTTTGTGGTCTATTTCTTAGTTGAAGATTGCTCTTACTAATTGGAAGCAATGAATTAGTTGAATGGTAAACATCTTTCAATCTAGTGAACTTATAAATGATAAATCGTCATTAGGGAGAGAAAAGCTGGTTTTTTTAGATAGAGCAGAATGGCAAAACATGATTCATGTTTTGTTGAGTTGAGTTGTGCTAGCTATTAGAGAGAGATGATTTCTCATTGGGTTAAGGTAGGTATACAGACACACATATATAAATAGAGAGTGAAAATTTATCTTTATGTTTAGGTGTGGTTAGCATCTGAATCTTTTATTTCTTGTTTTATGTTCTACATTCCAAATATCTCAATATTCCCTTATTAAAATTGTAATTTGTTGATATATACTTTTAGGTATGTTCGAAATTCCAAATATCTCAATATTCCCTTATTAAAATTGTAATTAGTTGATATATACTTTTAGGTTCTAAACAATCCTTAGTTATTGTATTTCGTTTTACATTGAACAGGCCTTGTGTTTGGTACATTCAACCCTCCCACTCCCCCTCCCCCCCTCCCTCCCTTTTTTTTCCCTTCTTAATGTGTGTTTTATAAGAATCTCTGTGACTTTGTTAAACCAAGGTTTTAGATAACTTCCTTGCAGTGTCAATGACCTTTTGCTGTAACATTATAACTCACATGAATAAACACTTCACCCCTTATACACAAGAATTGCTTAAAAGTTAAAAGTTTAGGCTCCATACCGTTGACAATATAACCTTGCATTAAGTTCAACCCTTCATCTGTGAAGCAGTGGGGCTTTCTAACACAGATTATCTATGTCACATGTTTTCCAAGTGGATAACATATGTTGTTTTGTACTTGTCTGGGTATTGCCTTACTATGTGATTGTCACATTCGATGATGAATCTTTTGAAAAATAGATTTGTGTCAACTCCAAAATCCAAGTCTTTTTAAGATGCCCACATTTATATTGCCAGGGAGTGTCACTTTGCCAACTTGGAAGTGGATTTCTAAGCAAATGGTCAGGCAATCTTCTTAGAAGACTTTTCAAGGACACAATTGACATCTATTGCTTATGTATTTGTGTATTTTACCTTGTTTTGTTGGGACCTTTGTGGTGGAGGACATCTTGTTCTTCCACTCACTCCCTTCTTCATTTGGTTGAGTGAAATGTTGGTTTCCCATCATCACATGTATGCAAAAGAAGAACATGGACATATAGGCTTCTGATAAGTTACCTTCTTAGGGTGGGCCTTGGAGCAACGGTAAGGTTGCTCCACTGTGACCGGGAGGTCACACGACTCACGTTCGAAACGGGAAACAACCTCTCCGCGTATTGAGGGGAGGCTGCATACATCTAACCCTCTTCAGACCCCGCACTGACGGGAGTCTCGTGCACTGGGCTAGCCCATGCCTATTTGTTAATTTTTATTTATTTATTTTTTCCTATGTTATGGGATTGATATTTTTGTGCTACAGTGATAGTTTAGTGTCTTTTCACTGTACCTAAGGGATTTTCATCTCAATCCAGTAGATCAAAACCATTTAATTGTGTTGTGAAGAGGTGTGAACTCTTCTTTTCAGTGGCTGGTTTAGAAAATTTCTGGAGATCTGTTCCGTGTTACATCTTTTTGTACACACTTCTCGTGGACATCCAATGGTGGAGGGAGAGATTCCACCTACTGTGAAGACGGCACTGTTCTGTGGCTGTCATGCTTCATTTGAGGTTAATGGCATGATAGTGGTATCTTCTTGGTTGCAACCAATGTTTTAAACCTGTACTTGTTGCATCGTTCAACCATCCAAATTGCCATCTGCTTACCTGCATGGTTTAGAGCATCTCAATATCATTTTGTATATACTGAGGGATTTATTATTATTATTTTTCTTCTGTTTTCTCCCTTTTCAGATTTTTTAATTATAAAAGTTAAGACAATACACTTACCAGAAAAAAAAAAAGTTGCCAAGACCAAACTAGAAGTTACTTTGCCTCTTGGGTCATCCTTTTCCCTCAAGGGTTCCTTATTTATTTTTATCTCATCAAGTTCATTCATTTTCCCTCCCAAAATTATATTCAGATAGAGTTCTATAGAAAAATATGAGAGAAAATTCTTCTCACATCATTGTATTAGGATAGACAAGAATACAAGAATAAATAAGAGAGGATACCAACACAATTAGGTAAATCAACTCCTTGATTCTAGGAAGTAAAAACAGAAACATCCTTGATTCTTGGAAGTGACTAAGCCATAAATTATGGAGATTTGGATACTAATTATCGTCCTCTCTTTATTTGGAAACTAACATATAAGGAAATGAATTCGAGGTTTCCTCTGATTGCACATCTGAAATTCCACACTCCCCTTCAAGCTGGGCAGTAAATGTTAATCATTCCTAGCTTGGAAAGAAGAACCTCAAAGTGATCTTAGTTGAGAGCCTTGATGAGGATATCTGCGGTTTGGAGACTTGAAGAGATCATCTTGTTGACTCCTTGATCGATCTTCTCTTTGATGAAGTGACGATTAATTTCAACATGTTTAGTTCTGTCATGGTGAACCGGATTCTTCGCAATACTGATAGCAGCTTGATTGTCACACAACATTTTTTTTGGGCTTTCAGTAAGAGTTGTCAGTTCATCTAGGAGTCTTTTGAGCCACATTCCTTCACATATTCCGTGAGCCATAGCCCTGAATTCGGCCTCGGCGCTACTTCGAGCAATTACTGACTACTTCTTACTTCTCCATGTAATGAGGTTTCCTCACACATAGGAACAGTAGCCTGAGGTAGATCTTCGGTCAGTTAGGGATCCAACCCAGTCTACATTTGAGAAGATTTTCATGCTACGGTTTGTCCCCTTTTTAAATAACAACCCTTTTCCTGGAGTCTTTTTGAGATATTTGAGAATTCTATAAACTGCTTCAAGGTGCTCATTAGTAAGGTTCATAAACTGACTAACCACACTAACAGAATAACTGATATCTGGTCTTTTGTGGAACAGGTAAATTAGTTTACCTACTAGTCTTTGGTACCTCCCTTTGTAAACCTGAGTAGAGCTTCCCTTCAGGTCAAGTTTGTTGGAAGGGTCCATAGGTGTATCCGAAGGCTTACAACCGAGCATACTTGTTTCTTTGAGCAACTCAAGTGTATACTTCCGTTGAGAGACAGAAATGCGATTTCTTTGCTGGAATGAGCTACTTCCATGCCAAGAAAATATCTCAGTGCATCGAGATCCTTGATTTCAAATTCCTTTGCAAGAGTACTTTTTAACCGTCTTATCTTTTCTTCGCGATCTCCTGTCAAGATAATATCATTCACATATACAACGAGGATAGTAAGTTTTCCTTCAGGAGATTTCTTGATGAACAAGGTGTGATCTGACTGGCCTTGAGTGTATTCATGCTTTTTGACCGCTATAGTAAATCTCTCAAACCAAGCCCTTGGTGACTGTGTAAGGCCATAAAGAATTTCCTTAGTCTGCAAACACGGTTGGTATTGCTTGAGTCCTCAAAACCAGGAGGAATCTCCATGTAGACTTCATCTTCCAATTCTCCATTAAGGAATGTATTCTTGACATCAAGTTGGTGTAGAGGCCAATCCAAATTGGCTGCTAATGATAGAAGTACCCGCACCGTATTTAACTTAGCTACTGGAGCGAATGTTTCCTGATAATCAATCCCGTAAGTTTGAGTGAATCCCTTGGCTACAAGTCTCGCCTTGTATTGATCAACACTTCCATCTGCCTTGTACTTAACATTGAATATCCACTTGCATTCCACATGTTGTTTGTCTTCGGAAAGTTCTGTGAGTTCCCAAGTACCATTCTTCTCAAGAGCCCGAATTTCTTCATCAACTGCTTCCTTCCATTCAGGGTGCTTTAGAGTCTCTTGTATGCAGCTTGGAACATCTATGCTGGACAGATTTGAGTTAAAAGCATGGTAGGAGGGAGATAGTCTCTCATATGTCCTCAAAGTTTGAGATCGGGCGTCGAGTGCACTACCTAACACATTTCCTTTGAGCAATAGGAATATCAAGATCATTACTAGGATAAGAATTTGTGTTACCTTGAGTAGGAGTGGCTGGATTTGGAGCGAATGCTTGGTTCTGTGCAGGAAAAGTGAATTGATCTACCTCCCTTTGAGCGATGGTATGCTTTCTTGAATAAACAATCCTTTTAAATATCCTTGACTTTTCTTGTTGGGTCAGGACCTGAGGACTTTGTGGAGTGGGTTCAGAATGAGCGGAGGTTCGGGTGTTGACTCGATTAGAATAGGTACATTTGGAAGAGTGGTGGAGTTACCTGGAGGGGATGAACTTGAGTCGGTTGAAGGTACGAATGGGGTATCCACATCTTGCCAAAACTGATATTCTCTGGCACTATGGAATTCTCCCCCTGAATACGAGTTTTGAAGTAGAAGGGATGATTCTCAAAGAAGGTGACATCCATTGAGTTATAGAACTTCCGAGTAGTGGGAGTGTAACATTTGTAACTTTTTTGGTGAGGAGAGTATCCAAGGAATAGGCATTTTATGGCTTTGGGATCTAGTTTGCTTCTTTGATGTGGAGGTATGTGGACAAACACTGAGCAACCGAAGACTTTTAGTGGCAAGGACGAGATGAGTCTGGATTGAGGATAGACTTCAGTGAGTACCTGGCACAGATTTTGGAATTTCAAGACTCTTGAAGGCGTACGATTTATGAGATAGGCAACGGTAAGGACAACTTCCCCCCAAAAATGTTTTGGGATATGACTTGTGAACATGATAGAACGAGCAACTTCTAACAGGTGTCGATTTTTTCTCTTAACTATCCCATTTTGCTATGGGGTGTTTATACAAGAACTCTGATGAACTATCCCATGATTAAGAAGGTAATCTCCAAGAATAGAATGAAAGTATTCTTTGGCATTGTCCGTTCTGAAAATCTGAACGTTGGCTAGGAATTGAGTTTGGATCATTGAGTGAAATTTTTTAAAGATTGGTCCTACCTCAGATTTTTCTTTTATAAGGAATATCCAAGTGACTCTAGAATGATCATCAACAAAAGAGATAAACCATCGGGTTCCTGAAATACTATTAACTCGAGAGGGTCCCCAAATATCGCTGTATATAACTGAGAATGGTTGTGATTCCTTGTATGGTTGAATTGGATAAGTATTTCGAGTATGTTTGGACAATTGACAAATTTGACACTAGAAAGGCTTTGAGTTTTTCCTAATAAATAAAGAAGGAAACAACTTTTCAAGATATATGAAACTTGGGTGATCTAATCGAAAATGCCACAATATAATTGCACTTTCATTATTGGAAATCGGAACAGAATTGGAATTTATAACAGACTGACTCTCTGCACAATGAGCACTTCGAGATTGTTTTCCAAGTTGATTATCACTCTTGTGGAGGTAGAGCCTTTCACCGTCCTTAGCATTGCCAATCGTCCTCCCCGAATCCAAGTCCTGAAATTCACAATGAGTGGGAAAGAATTTAGCAACACAATTCGTATTTCTAGTAATTTTGCTAATGGATAAGAGGTTACAGGTCAGATTAGGAACCAATAACATGGAATTTAATACAAGGGTCTTTGAGATACTAATTGACCCAATACCAGCCACAGTGGATAGAGAACCATCTACTATTCTCACTTTGTATTTTCCAGAACTCGGGTTGCACTTTTGGAATAAGGGAGCATCCCCAGTCATGTGATCAGATGCTCCAGAGTCAATAATCCATGAAGTTAGATTCTCGATTTTGGCTCCAAGAGCACTTAGGAATGTACCTTTTTGTGCTACTAAACCTGTGCTGATGATTGGTGCTGTCAGACTTGATTGAAGTTGATTGAATATCTTCTGCAGCATCTCAATTTGTTCTTTGCTGAAGGGTGCAACTTCGGTTGTTGGTTGGTCATCTATAGTGGCTACAAGACCACGATCTTCTTTGTCCTGAGATGGTGTATTTGGTTTCCAGTTGGCTGTCTTTTCATGAATTTTCGAGCATGTCTCTTTGCGAAAGTGATCACACCAAGACCTGCCTTTGCGGGTTCAATTGTCATTGGTGGGATTCATTCCACGAGTTGCAAGAGCCGAACTTTCTGGAATATTTGCAGCACTTGGAGTGCTTTGATTTCTCATTATGATCTTCTTCCTGCTTTCTTCTTGACGCACCTCTGAGAATTCCCGGATTGAGGGCAAAGGCCTCATCCCGAACACTCTCCCTTTGACTTCATCAAGGTTTTTGTTTAGACCAAGTAAGAATTTTGAGACTCTCTCCTTCTCGACTATTTTCCTGTATTTGGCTGCGTCTCTAGGGCAACCCCAGTCAAGTTCGTAGAAGACATCCAATTGTTTCCAAAAACGGGTAAGAGTGTTATAGTATTGTGTGATGGAGAGATCCCCTTGTCGCAAATCATGGAGGCTGCTTTTAATCTCCAGCAGTTCTGCCGAATTGTCGCTGTCGAAGTACATCTCCTTCGCTGCATCCCAGACTTCTTTTGTAGTTCCATAGAACATGAAATTCTGTCCAATTTCATTGTCCATGGTATTAATTAACCACGATCATGTTATTTTCAGATCTCCAGGTTCGGAATTTTGGGTCTTCCTTCCGTGGGGTTACAGCAGCGCCTGTGAGGTAGTCGTCTTTTCCTTTTCTTGATACTAACATCATCACCGATTGAGCCCATTGAAAGCAATTGTGTCTGTTCAGTTTGTGTCCAAGTTATTGGAAACGTGAGAATTTCAGATCCGCCATGGCCGCTGTGAGAAATCTGTTCAAGGCTAGAAGAGGCGTCATAGGTGTTGCTCTTATCAGTAGCCATTCTTTATTTGACCATTATTAGAATTTTTGGAGGTTCAGAGGCTACTCTAATGCCATATAGAAAAATATGAGAGAAAATTCTTCTCACATCGTTGTATTAGGATAGACAAGAATACAAGAATAAATAGGGGAGGATACCAACACAATTAGGTAACTCAACTCCTTGATTCTAGGAAGTAAAAACAGAAACTCCTTGATTCTAGAAAGTGACTAAGCCATAAATCATGGAGATTTGGATACTAATTATCCTCCTCTCTTTATTTGGAATCTAACAAATAAGGAAATGCAATCCGAGATTTCCTCTGATTGCACATCTGAAATTCCACAAGTTCTTAGCAGAGGTTGATAACTATTACCTGTTCTTAGATATGTGTTTTGTTGTGTGTGTGAATTTGATTCTGTTGTGTGCGTGAATTTTATCTGTTCTCAGATATTGTTTTTGTTCTAAATGTTTGATTCTTTGTGAATTTGACTGTGACGCTAGAAAAAAAAGACAATAGTGCTTGGAAGAGCTGCTCTAAATAAAGGGATTTTTTTGTTTCTGGCTTTCTCTACTACCTTTCTTTTCATTTATTGTGTTTAAATTTTCACTTTGTAATTTACACATCATCATCAACTTAGTGATGTCAGATGTGGGCATTGAGCTGCTGCCACTATAATAAGATGCTGGCTTTTGTCTATGCATCTTACTCGTTAGTAATAGCTCTGATTGCTTTTCAATTGCTGCTTTTTTCGCATTCTATTTTTATTACTCATGTTCTACTCTACTTGTAAACTTTATAAAATTGATGTTGTGAGAAGAAATTCCAGTGACCCGCTGACTTTTCTATAATACGGATGCATTATATGTGATAGGTGGATCCCCAGACTGTGAATCGGTAGGGTCTGGGACAAAAAAGTCCAGTGCTTCATCAGGTAATAGGCCTTGGAGTCGCAAGGAATTTCTCCGTAGGTTTGTGGACAGTAAAATTTTGACCGCAAACCTTGAGGAATGGTTTGAAGAAATAGCAAAAATATCAGCACATAGAACACCGGCCTTCGACGTTCCTTTTGAGTTGATTGATCTTCAAAAGTTTGACTATGCTTTGGAAGGGGTCTTCTTTCAGCAGCTGATTCGAATGCCCAGCGCTGTTTATGCTTCAACATCTGGTGCTGTGGAAGCTACTGCTTATCTTGCTGTTGAAGATTTTCTACATGCAAGCGTAAAGGGCTTGTGGGAAGCGTTCTGGAGTCAGGATGGGCCTATGCCTTTCAATGTTGCCTGTCTTTATGATGCTAACTTGAAATTTTACCAGGCTGAGAAGGCAGTTGCTAATGGGAAACTTGGAGGTCTATGTGCTACGGCTATAATGCTAAAGAACCCTAGACATCCACATGGGAAGTGGGATGATATTCTTGAAATAGCACTTATGGGGCCGGATATTGGAAGCCTTGCAGTGGAGAGTGATCGAAAGCCCTCTCTCTCTATTATAGGTGAAGCTTTATTCTTTGCTCTTCGTATATTATTAGCAAGAAGCCTCAGCCGATCGAATATTCCTCAGAATTCAAATTCTGTTTTTGTTCTACTCATTGATTCTCAATATGGCGGGGTTGTAAAAGTTGAAGGAGATGTGAATAAATTGGAGTTTGATGTGAATAATGTTTATGAATGTGCTGTTGAATGGATAAAAAGTTATTCAAAAGTTTCAGTTTCCCCAGTTGATAGGATCTGGAACAAACTTGGAAATGCCAACTGGGGAGACATTGGTGCTCTACAGGTACTTTTTGCGACCTTCCATTCTATCACACAATATGCTGGAACGCCCACACACACTGTTGAAGATTTAGCTGCCGACCACAGTTCTCGTCTGCAAACAAGAAGAATTGAACGGCAGTTGGGTGATACCAGACTGAATGAAAATGGTTTATTCCGGTACCAGCAGCGCAGTGTTTCCCCTGAAATTGTTGAAATACTGGAGGAATCCATCAAAGTGGAGCCTGAAAAGTTAATGAAACTAGAAGTAGGATCTGTTCTGTGGTTGGAGGATTCAAACTGGCAAAAGGGTTATCAGATTAATGAAGTTCTAAATTATGGTGAAATTCCATATTATGTTGCATCTTCTGTTGAAAATTCGGGTAAGGCTCTGTTTCTGTATGTTGGTTCACATCCTTCTCAACTGGAACCGGCCTGGGAAGATATGAAGTTATGGTATCAAGTTCAGAGGCAGACCAAAATATTGACTGTTATGAAACAGAAGGGTTTGTCTAGCAAATATCTGCCGCAATTGAATGCGTCTGGCAGGATAATTCACCCTGGTCAGTGTCTGAGGCCAAGCTCAGGTGGAAACTGTGACCACCCTTGGTGTGGGACCCCAATTCTTGTGACCAGCCCAGTTGGCAAAACAGTAGCTGATATGGTAAGAGTTAACCGATTTGGTTCAGATGAGGCTATTAGGTGTTGCCGTGATTGTTTATCTGCACTTTCAACGGCTGCTTCTGCTGGAATCCGGCATGGAGACATCAGGCCTGAGAATGTTATTTGTGTGAGGTCTGGTGTGATGCAGCCTTATTTTGTCATTGTTGGATGGGGGCATGCCATTTTGGAAGAGAGGGATCGCCCAGCAATGAATCTACATTTTTCATCTACTTATGCCCTTCAGGAGGGGAAGTTGTGCTCGGCTTCAGATGCAGAGAGCCTGGTTTATTTGCTTTATTTTTCTTCGGGTGGAGAATTTCCTGACTTGGATTCAGTTGAGGGGGCACTGCATTGGAGAGAAACCTCTTGGTCAAAAAGGTTGATTCAGCAGAAGCTTGGGGACATCTCTGCTGTCCTCAAAGCATTTGCTGATTATGTTGACAGTCTATGTGGAACACCATATCCTATGGATTATGATATTTGGCTAAGAAGGTTGAGGAGACATATTCACGAGGAAGAACATGGGAAGGAAATTGACACATCGAGTTAAGTTTATTGTGGTAGCTGCACAGGTAGAACTGGCCCCTGCAGACCTGGGTTGCACTTTTGAGATTGAGATGGTTATTTTTTGGATGTTCAGTAAGTATGAAAGTTGTAGGTTCTTGTATAATTTATTGGATGATCTATAAGTCACATTTTCTTTGGGATAAATGGTCTGTAGTGCCATTTCTATCTCTTGAGAATGGTTTAATTGAGTGTCATGGAGAAGAAGCTAGCATGATAATTATTTTTGATTATTGTTTGGGATGCTCTTTGTTCTATTTTCTACGTAGATGAGCCACTCTGTCAGGGTTTTCAGAGGATTGAGATGCATGGTCCTTGGCTGGGATTCACTGAACTGTCTGGTGCTTGTTTGGATGAATTTTCCTAGTATTATAGAGGACTTAAATTATCCTTGATTTGTGCAAATGTGATGAGTTGTTATGGAGATCTTGTACCGACCGCCATTATTTCTTGTAAAGATTGGAGCTGTTCAGATTGTTTTAAAATTTGTAGCTGTTCTTCTTAAGGTTATTGAACTTGCTGGGTATTCTATGGCATCCGTGGTGACATCATCCTTTTGTAAATGTGTCACTTTTTATGCTTATGTGGGACCTCCTGATTTTTAACCCCATGCGTTCTGGATAATTTGCACTGTCATCTATTCTTTCCGTTTTTCCAGTTTGATCTTCACAAGCATCGTCCCTCTCTTTGCCATTTCCTCATGCCAAACAGTTGAAAGAACTGATTACTGTGGTGATCTTAATTTGGATTACTGTGAATACTGTTTGTTGCTGATGCCTTTTGCTGGCTCAGTAACAAGAACTCTACTCGCCAGTTGTTGGAACAACACAAGTGCAGCCAAGCATTGATTCAGAAAAATGAAAGGGCACAAGTATCACATCTTAAGTAAGTTGACAGATTCTGATTGCTTATGTATTATTGTTTTCATATGGATACATTTCTATATCTTTCCGAGTGCTAGTACTACATAGGGACAATCTGAAACATGGACCTCCCTAAACTCAGTCCCACCTCATATCAAGTAAACTAAGGCGCATTGGTTCACATATGTGCTCTCACTTGTAGTACAATTACTATTATTTCTTGTTAGGTCAATAGGACTTTGGTTGACAATTTTCGTGCCTAAAATTTGTGTCTGTAATTTTACTTTCGTTTCTAGTTAGAAATTTAAGTGTGTTGGTTACCTCGTCCAAGGGTAGAATTGGAATTGAAGCTACAATTAAGGTCAAGGTGATCTTCAATGACAGCGTGGACGCCTGGAGACTCAAGTGTAGAGTTTACCCTGTGTCTGTGTTAGGATGTAACTATAGGTTCTTGAGTTTGAGAGCTGTTAACCTAGTTGTAAATCTCTTTCTTGTATAGTGGATTTGATCTAACTGGATTTTTTCCCTTTGGGTATTGAGTAAAAAATCTTCTTGTGCTTTTTAATTTACTGCTATCACTCTGACTGATTGATTGGTTTTATGTTTGGATGCATCGCAGACTCCGTGGATTAATTGTTATCGTGATAGGTTAATTTTTGAATAATCTTTGATTAAGTTAAAATTAAGTTTAGATCACAGGACTTGTACCACTCTACATCAGAGCCTAGGGTTGTGATCCTATACTTCTCATCTATTTTTATTTTTAGGGGCAGGAGAAGTGATGGGGCAGTTGGTGAGAAACAGAAGCTCTCTCATTTTTGAAAGGATACTGTATGCAGCCTGAGCCAAATTTATATACATTTATTTGTACTCATCTCAAATTCTTTCATCTTTTTTATATCCTATTAGAGCTAACTTATATGAAGGAAACTTTTTAGTCATTCCCCATACTCGAGGATCGAGAGGATTGTTTTCTGTCGTTTTGATGCCTTCTCTCGTGGGCTGTGTGAGTGTATTTTTTTTCTTTCTCTTCAGTCCGAGTTTCTTTTGAGTTTTCATGTACCTATATTGTCCTTTTTGTAATAACATTCAACTTACTACTTGATCAAAAATGAAAATTAAGTACTAAAATTTTTAAAAGCTGAATTTTAAGTGCTGGAGTTTTTAAGTAATTAAAAATACAGATTTTTTTTTAATATATATATATATATATATTTATTTATTTATTTATTTATTTTAAGCATTTAGTGATTAGTGAAATTCCTATCATTTAAAATTTTATCTCATTTTAAGTGATACTTATCTTTTCAAGTGATATTCAAATTGTATTATCAAACACAAAGTGTTGAATTAGACAATTAAAAAGCATTGTGTTCAAAAAGAGCGTAGCAAAATAACGATATTAAGGTAGACAAGTAGCAATGAAAGAGAGTATAAATGCCTTCTCGTGTCTAAAATTGTCAGGGTTAATTATAATGACACCTCCTCTGATTTGACTTAACAACAACATTCAACTGAAGCTTCTTGTGCCGAGCCCCATGGCTATCATCGAATATCTCTATCAAGCAATTCGAAGACCCAGCACCATCGGAGCACCACCTTCTCATCCTTGAGACTATTCCGGTCTACACTGTTGAAGTAAACAGAAAAACACAAGTCTTTTTTCAGAACTAAGGAAGACTAGAAATACACCGATCAGTGTTTAGATTTCTTAAGAGAAATATGGGAAAAGCCTGTGAAAATTTTTACAAACTAATAACTCAAATTATATTGATTTTAGACTTGGTTACAGCACGTAAAGAGGACTATCTCTTTTATAATACTACTATTAATAAAACTTTCCAGAAAACATCAATAACAGTTCCTATTCCCATACATCTTCATATTATTGGCAGAACGATTACTTCTTAATATACTACTACATTTTCCAATTCACCACTAAAGCATCATTAATTATTTGCATTAGATCCTCCTCCTTGAAGAAAATTCACCCTCGAGTTTGAAGCATTTTACCATGATCTATTGAAAACCAAACAAGGTATTCCATCTTTTCTTTCTTCTTTTCCTTACTAGAAGAAAACAAAAATCTTTCTGTTATTGACACAGATTTAGATCTCTTTTTTGAAATTTAGTAGATTACCAAAACCTTCTTAAACACAAATCAGGAATAAAGACCCAAATTAATCTGATTTTTGCATCGGAACAACACATGGTTATATGTCGTGCCAAGAACCCATCCCAAATCAGGTCATGCATATAAAATCCATTAGTTGTCAAATCCATGAATGAAGAAGCTTCAATTATTACCAAATTGTTCACCTACTACACCACATACCATTGAAAATTCAATGGTCTTATCTTCAAAATTTTCATATATTTGTCTGTCAACGAACGCAATTTCTGAAATTTCTACAAATTGGGAATCAACTTGAGATATATGCTTCAGTCTCTTCGATAGTTCCCGGTTTCTCACCTTAAATCCATGATATTTAGATTGAATAATGACATCTGTTTTAGCTTCTAACATGTTGTTGGCTGCTTCTTCAGGCTTCTCCTTTTTTACCTTTTTTTCCCCTTCATATTCCTCTTCATTGTTATGAAAATTTGAAAGCGAAGAAGTTGAATGTACCCTCAAGATCTCATCTTCTTCATCTACACTTGCGAAAGATTCATCAAAAGTTGAGTTGACATCAACATAATTTTCAAAATCTTCACCAGTCAAGAGTTGTTTTTCATCAATATTGTGGCTGTTTAGATCTCCTGGGAACTTGACAGACTTGTATCCTCGACCTTCACATGTGTAGGACCAAAATTCAGGTTCTATAGTATGTTTCACCTTTGCTGTCCATGTGCTTTTTGACTGTTTAATTGATGTGGCAACACCTTGTTTTGCACTTCTAGATTGAATATGGCATTGAAATCTCTCAACAGGCTATTTTATCCAATTTTCACATTTATAGGCCTTTGTTTGCTGCCCTCTTTGTCTTCTAATAGCAAAATCACAGATCTGAAGGAAAAGCTCTGATACCACTTGAACAAATAGAAAAACACAAGTCTTCTTACAGAAGTAAGGAAGACTAGAAATATTCCAATCATCGTTGGAGCCTAGATTTCTTAAAGAAAATCTAGGAAAAGCCTATGAAAAATTTTATAAACTAAGAACTCAAATTATATTGATTTTATACTTGGTTACATCAAATAAAGAGGACTATCCATTTTATAACACTACTATTAATGAAACTTGGCTTTTCAACTCCTAGAAAACATCAAAAACAGTTTCTATTTCCATACATTTTCATATTTACCACACAATACTTGCTTCTTAATAGACTTTAACTACACTTTCCAAGATACTACTAAAGCACCATTAATTATTTGCATCAACCATCCACCGGAACCATGCCACTGCCACCAAGACCGATTATCACCTTCTGTTCACCGAGCTCCAACATAGAGAGAGGAGAGAGAAGGAGAAAGAAAAGAGACAGTTAGGATATTTTGCTCTTTTCTGTAATTTTAAAGATTAAATATGTCCTTTGGCATTTTGCATGGTATCAGAGTTGTTTATACGCAGTTTGGAGTGTTTGTGTAAGACGGAGCAAATAGGTATAACAAAAATTTGTTTTTTTATGTGATATTAGGTCAAACCACCGGAGTGTCTTTGTAATTAACTCAAACCCTCGTAGGTAAAAAGCCTTCTTATGTCTAAACCTATTGCCCTTCCTTTTTTTAGTTCTGACAAAATTATCTTCTATTTGTGTCAGCTCATTCCAAAAATCTCATATTCCTGTAAGTTAGGTCATCACACTGGTACTAAACTTAATAATGTCCGATCTTTTCAAAGATACATTCCACATAAGAAAAACTTGCTGGGAACGTCAACTCCGGTTTGATGAGACTCAAATTTCATAAGAAAAACTTGCTTTAAACTTGAAGAGTAAGAGCTAACGAGGTAAGTCTTATGTGAGGGCGACAAACTGATCAAATTACCCTACTTGAGGCAAGATCATGAACTCAAATCGAATTGAATTTTTGACTCCCTGCACACACACGCACACATATTTAAGCATTTGGGTCACGTTTGGCTAAAGACTGACCCAAGGCCGTATCCTCAAGCCAAACAAATATTTCCTGTCTTACGACCATCGTAATGGTTGGTTTAGTAACAGTTTTAACTCAGGCGAGTTATGGGAAAACGGAATAGTTTTAACTCAGGCGAGTTATGGGGAAACGGAATGACCTTCCCTTGTTATTTCACTTTGGTCTTAAACAAGGACTCTTAACTAATTAGAAGTGCAGTGATTAAGTTAAAGCAGAGTAGATATACCTTCGTAATGAGAGCGTAATATTCTCTTCATTAACTGATTGCTAGTACAATGCGGATCGATTACACACTCATTTGGGTACAAAAGTATGCTTCTTGAACAACTAACTTAGAGCCAAGGCTACGAACATGTAAAGAAACTACACTTAAATAAGGGATGAAACATAAACTGACATTAAAATGAAGTTAATTACAATATAAGGTAAAGCTGAATTATCCTAATCAAAGTAGGTGAAACAGTTTGGTTGGTCCTGGACTACCTGCATGATGACTGCAAACAGGTCGTTAATTTTTGGCAACTATTGTGATAGACTAGAGCTAAGTTTTTTCCAATACAATTGGAGTTTTTCTCCAACTATATGAAACGATGTAAAAGTTTGGGTGGTGATGGATTCAGATGATATATATATATATATACACACACACACACACACATAAGAGTGTTCAACTACTCCCTATTGAGTAGGGAGCAGTCTACACACTTTTAACTCTAATCTTAGGATCTAATCTTACTGTTGTTTGGTAAAAACTATTGTTTACGAAACTATTATTATTTCAATTATATTTAATTAATCTGTGCGGTGAATTGACTATAATGGATTTTCTTAAAAGGAAAAAAATCACTTTCTTTAATATCATTTCAATATTTGATATATACGTTCTCTCTCTAACTGATCGAGTTCTAAAAGTGGTTTATAGAAGAAAAAAAAAGTATCACGAAAATCTGCAGAGAATAAAATTTCTTTTTTGATTTTAAAAACCTTTGATTTGTAGATAGACAAATGTAGTTCAATACCTCACTTTCAGATTTTTTGTGAATTTCGAACTAATTTTTGATGTTGATGGATATGCCATACAGATGATGACGTTCATTGTAATGTTTGTTGTTGATCTAATTGAGTTGTTGAGCAGAGCCCAAACTTTTTCAATCATGGTTGAGCTGAGTTCGAACACCTATATAGAAGCTCGAGTTGAGCTCAAACATCATTACTGCATGATCAAGCCAAACCTGAACCAACCCCTACTTGGCTCAGTTCATTTGCATCCCTAGTAAGAGGGATAAAAACCTGACTTCACAATACTGGTAGAGGACATTATACTCTTTTTGTATGTTTGAATGGTAAAACGGAAATGGCATTTTTTTGTTGTTGCTTGCATCAGCTTTCTCCAAACAGAGAGGGAAGAGTGATACCAAAACACAAACAGTAGAGGAGGTTAGAGTAATTTTAATTTTTCAAAACTCGAGTGCTGTGTGTAGATTTGTTTAACATTAGGGGAGACTAGTGTAATTTACCTTATTATTATTATTTTTAAATGTTTAGTCTAATGGTGTTAAGTCCAAACCTTAAAGAAATTTAGCTTGAGAATCTTAAGAATCATCCAGAAAAACACTTCTATTGACTTGGCATATATGCCTGTAAACTTTTTTATCTTGAGCATCTCAAATGCCACCTTAAGAGATCAAATGAACAAGGAGAACAACACATGATTCAATCTAATAAACTATCTCATACAATCTACCAATCTGACCTAGCAGAAAATCTCTAATTCAAGTTTAAAATGGCAAAATGAAAAAGGGAAAAGGGGGAAAAACAAAATGAAAGAAAATCTAAAGAACCCATTGACCATTCTCACTTTTACAGGAAGGATTCAATTTCTTTGCAAGTTCATTATTTTGAGCATGACATGACAGTACCACTTACAACAAGTGTGAATCTGAAATCGAAGAGTGCTCAATTGATATTTTCATCTTTCGGGTATAAAAAAACTTCTTGCAGTTGACCTCTACAATTGGAAGGTTACAGTCAGCTCGGTCCACCAATGTTTGTCATCATATTACAAGAGAGCCCTCTCATCCATCACGGCGTTCGTGCAGTGAAAAAGAAGTCCCAAAGCAAAACCTAGTTAAAAACATGTGAAAGCCATCACTTGTAATTGAAAAAACGACTGTCAAGTTGAATCTGCCACATTTGCCCCCACAAAAGGGAAATAGAAATGAATCATTACTAGCAACAAAAGTAGACTCATAAAAATTCCTTACCATGTAAGTTGGTATTTATAGCACTAGAATGTGACACTAAAATGAAGGGTAAATTACTCTCACCTCTCATGAGGTTTGGACTAATTATTCAAAAATAACTCAAACACCCCTCGTCAGAGTTAACAGATCATAATTCATATGATTAAAATGTTTATTGTTCACTTACAAATTTACAAATTTGCCCTTCATTTATTAAATCATATTAAAAGAAAATAAAAGGAAAAAATATTAACATAATCAAGATATAAATGCCAAAAAATTTCTCCCACCCCCTCTATTCACCAAATCACTATCCACGCCATATATCCCGCCACAAACCACCTCCTCTCTCTCCATCTCTCTCTAAGCCATCACCTTGGCCACTGAATGCAGTGGTCTTTATGCAGTGGTCTTTGGTGGGGAAAAACATGGCCGTGATTTGAGAAGATGCCTCCGACACCTAAACTGGCGGCAACGTCAAAGTAATAGTAATGTTGGCATCACGATTGCTGGATTTCATCTTGAGAGAGTATTCGAGGTAGGCTTGGACTTATCCTAACTTCGGACTTGGCTTCTAATTGTTGTAGCCAACCAAGAGGCACAATTGTGAGAGTCCTTAAGCTGTCGAAAAAGACTCCATAATTGCTGAGCTGGAGCTGTAAGACAACACCATACTGTTGGAAAAGTCTTGTATGTATATAAATCTATACATTGCAGAATTTGGGTTTCTTTACTCTCTCTCTCTCTCTAATTACAAGTCAAATCAAAGGGGGAAAAGACCAAATCTGAATGCATGGTGGGAAAGCAAAAACTTTTATCTTTGTAATATGTAAATTATATTATATATTCATAGATACACGTGTGTGAATCTAGAACAGTGAAGTATATATTAAATAATAGTTTATGTGAAAAATGTGCAGAGAGAGTTGGTGGAAGAGGAGAGATGGCATTGGCTAAGAGGGAGAGGAGAGAAGTGTTGGGTTTGTGGCTCAAATTCAGTTGCGGGCCTTGCAGCAATTTTCTTTTTCGTTTTGGAAGCCTGAAGACTTGTGGAGCAAGGCTGAAGACTTGGGGAGGAAGTTGTATACATCTATTTTAGAGTTGTGATTGATTTAGTAACTTCTTATTATACAAGGTATGAGAATCCTTGTTCAAGAAGGAGTTTGGTTTGAAAACTCTATAAATTGAGGTAAGGTTAAGGGAACAGAGAGAGGAAAGATGTAAGGGGTTGGTGAGTGCTGTGAGGAGAGAGGGTATACATAATTCCAGGGGGAAGATGCCAAGAGAGAGTAAATGTGTGGTAGGCATGCTTTCTGCGTGTTGTATTTTCTCTTCTCAAAATAGTGAAATATCTCTCTCTCCATGGATGTAACCCTAGAGTTGGATGAACCACGTAAAATATTGTGTTGTGCATTGATGTGTATGATTGTTATCTCCATATATGCTTGTATGATTGTTGATGTGATGATATGCTTACGCTGTGCTGAACGAAGGGGGATTAATTCCTAACAACTGGTATTAGAGCCAATAGTGGGTCAGAGCCTATGGTTGGTCCTGAAGATCAGAGCTGAAGATTGGCGGTGTGTCAAAGTAAAAAGTTAATCGTGAAGATATATGGAGATATAATCAAAGCTGATGACGACATGAGAATGATGATAGTGTGAAGCCTATGAGGAACAAGTCTTCGAACAAGCCAGATGATGCTCGTTTTCAAGATGGGGCAAGATGATGGTATAAAGAAGGGAGGTTTGTTATTTTCGGCCCAGAAAAGCAGTGGGGGTAAAGCTGATGATGATGAGGATGATGATTGATTGGTAGGTTACCATGAGTGAGCAATTTAACACCAATGGGAATGATGTGATGGAGTTCGGTTCAAGGTGGAGGAATCTTTAGTCAAGGTGGAGCTATGGAGGAGCACCTTGATGGAATTTGAGCCAAGGTAGAGATTGTTAAATTTGTGGCTCAAATTCAGTTGCGACAATTTCCTTTTCCGTTTTGGAAGCCTGAAGACTTGTGGAGCAAAACTGTGAGGAGAGGAGAGGATATATGTAATTCCGAGGGAAAGATGTCAAGAGAGAGTGAAAGAGTGTGTATGGTAGGCATGATTTCCACGTGTTGTATATTCTCTTCTCAATATAGTGAAATCTCTCTCTCCATGGATGTAGTCCTAGAGTTGGGTAGACCATGTAAAATATTGTGTTGTGCATTGATGTGTATGATTGCTATCTCCATATATGCTTGTATGATTGTTGATGTGATGATATGCTTCCACTGTGTTGAACGAATGGGGATTAATTCCCAACAAGAAGTATGTAAATTGGGATGATTTCCTCCTCTGAAAATCTTGTTATAAAGGGGAAAAATATAATTTTACAAGGATGTATAAGGCTACTAAAGTCTTTTGAACAAGAAGGACAAAATTGGTATTTTATAAAGAACTCTTTAACGGGACTGACGGTCTTTAAACAGTAAGGGGGACTTCGTATTTTTCGCAAACCTCAAGGGACGTTGAGCAAAAAAAAAAAAAATACAGAACTTTAATCTACGAATAATATAGTGAAATCCCAAGGGAGGTCGAGGTAATTTACCCAAAAATGAAAGTATTCATTTTTCTTTTCTTTCATATAGTATTTTTCTCATCATTCAGAAAACGAGATTATTTTGTAACATGTATACGGTCATATTGAGAATTTTAAGAAAGGCAGCATCACTATTTCATTTGTTGATAACAACTTTTGTTGGGTACATCATCAGGTTTAAGATAAATATGTTTCCTAGGTACTCTAGGCTAAAATAGCTGGTCCACTTCAGCAACCTCCAAGGGGACAAGGGAGAGAGGAAGTCACATCCGTCTGAGAGAGGAAGAGGGAAAAAAAGTGATCATTAACAGTAACTGGAAGGAAAATTTTGATGGTGCAAAAAAAGTTTTATGAGGGGCGACAATAAATTTTGTAAATTATGTATAGAAAACATCTCATGGTGTATGTTATTTACAGATGACATTGTGGATACTTTTAAGAAAGCCTTGGCAACAAAATTAGAAATATGGAGAAAGACTTTAGAATCAAGAGGTCTACAAATTAGTAAAGCTAAAACGGAATGTATGGAATGTAAATTTGATAAAGTAAAAAATGATGACAATACAATTCGAGATCAAAGAGTTGCTCAAAATAACCATTTCCGTTACCTAGGATCAATACTACAAAAAGATGGGGAGATAGATGGTGATGTTGTAAGTAGGATTGGAGCCGGATGTACAAAACGGAGCCAAGCAAACTCAGCTGTCAACAACAATGAATCCCACATGCCTGGACGCTCTCCAACTAGACACCTAAGCAAATTTCCTAAACTTCTATTAACTACCTTGGTCTGACCATCAGTTTCGGGGTGAAAAGCGGATGCGAATTTTAGATTAGTCCCAAAAAGTTTCCAAAGTGTCTTCCAAAAGTAACTCACAAACTTAACATCTCTATCATGCGCAATGAAGGTGGGTAATCTATGGAGCCTTGCAATTTTCCCAAAGAACAACTTAGCCACATGCGAGGCATCAGTTGTCTTGCAACAAGGAATGAATTGTGTCATCTTATAAAACCTATCCACAACAACTAGAATAGAATCATGTCCTCTTAACGGTCTTAGGCAAACCTAGGACAAAATCTATGCTAAGGTCTTTCCATGGTGTGTGCAGGACAGGCAAAGGTGTATAGAGTCCAGTGTTCCTGTTCCTGTTTCTAGCTTTAGCTAATTGACATGTGTGACACTGGGAAACGATTCTAGCAACATCACCCCCCTTTAAAGACGACCAATAAAATCCATCCTCTACTAGGGAAACTGTCTTATCTCAACCAAAATGACCAGCGATTCCTCCAACATATAATTATTCTCTGACTAAGAAGTCTCTAATCGATGTGGGAGGAATGCACAACTTAGAGCCTCAAAATAAATAACCGTCTCTACGATTACCATTATGAACCTCTTAAAACATTTCACCAAAATTAGGACAAGTGGAATACTCATTCCTTATCCTTTCAAAGCCTATAACACTGACACTCATGCCTTAAAGAACAACGACAACTCGATTGAGAGCATGAACTGGCTTATTTTCTGATCCATTTCGGTGATTGAGCACAAAAGTGTACTCTTGCGAAAAAGCAACCCATTTTGCATGTTTGACACAAAATTTTCTTTGAGATTGAAAGTACCTCAAGGCTTGGTGATCAGAGTATAACACAAACTCTTGGGGCAACAGATAATATTACCAATAGCGGAGTACCTGTACAACAGTGTAAAACTCTTTCTTATAGGTAGAGTATTTTTGTTTAGCTTCATTAAGCTTCTCACTGAAGTATGCAAAGGGTTGACCCTCTTAACTTAGGACACCTCCTATCCCAACTCCAGATGCACCACAAGCAACCTCAAAAACTCTGGAGAAGTCAGGATGTCGTAGAACTGGGTGCCTCGGTCATTTTTTGTTTGAAATCCTTAAAGGCTCGTGTTGCAGATGCAATCCATTTGAACCGCCCTTTCTTTAGGTAGTTTGTGATAATGGAATTGAATCCCTTGATAAAGCAGCTAAACCATGAAAACTACGAACTTCTAAAATGGATTTAGGTTCAATCCACTCTTTAATTGCCCTTACTTTTTCGGGTGTATGGCAATACCTTGTGCAGTGATGATAAATCCTAGGAAGATCACTTCAGATTTCATGAAAGAACATTTCATGAGATTAACATATAACTTTTCAACTCAAAAAACCTCAAAAACTTGTCGAAGGTGACTTAAGTGCTCTCCTTTAGACCGACTATAGATTAAAACATCATCAAAATAAAGCACCAAAAACTTTCCTATGAAAGGATGTAAGACTCGAGTCATGACCCTCATAAATGTACTCAATGAATTTGACAACCCAATGGGCATGACTATCTACTAATAAAGTCCATCTTATATCTTAAAGGCGATTTTCCATTCATCACCCGGTCTAATGCGGATTTAGTGATAACCAATACGCAAGTCAATCTTGGAGAACCACTGGAAACCAACCATTTCATCTAACATGTCATCTAGACGAGGCATAGAAAACTTGTACATTCTCCAAGAAACATCTTTCTTAGGAGTCAAAAGAGCAGGCACAACACATGGACTAAGACTGTATCTAATAAAACCTTTCGGCAAAAGTCCAGCAACTTGTTGCAATTCAACACACTCTTTAGGGTTCATTCGATAATGAGGTAGATTAGGCATTTGGGATCCCAAGATTAAATCAATTGCATGTTAAATATCTCTCATGGGAGGTAATTCATCAGGTAACTCCTCCGGTGTCACATCTTGAAACTCTTGCAACAACTTAGTGACTTCAACTAAAGGGGGATCCACCACTTTGCTAGAATAATCATCTAAAACTTCCTTAGCAGCAAGTACAATGCCTGATTCTTTTCCTTCTTTCTCAAACTCTTTTCGGGTTAAAATGTGGAGGTGCTTCTTATCATTCAATTGAGATGGTGACTTATGTTTGGACTTACTATCTCTTTCAATTGGTTTTGTGTGTATAAGCATGATAGTTCGGCCTTTATATTTGAACACATAGGTATTCTCTCTACCATGATTAGGCACATCCAAATCATAAAACCAAGGGCGACCAAGACGTATATAGGCTACATCCATGGGTCTTCACACTAAATCTTATCCGAATATTTGCCTATTTGGATAGGAACCAAACACCTCTCTGAAACTGATAAGGAAGTCTTATCTACCCATGCTGCCCTGTAAGGTTGAGGGGGTGGTTCAAGTTTAAGTAGCATCCTAGCAACACCTGATTTTTTTTTGATAAGTAAAGTATTATAAACAGCGCTTAAGAGGGGAGCACATCCCAAAAGAAATACAAGGGCCTAATAGGCCCCTAGACACTCGAAGTATTTAAAAAATCCATTATTTCCCCTATAGATTTACAATTTCTCCCCCAAAGCCAAAAAAATAAAGAGTTAAGAATAGAGAATTTAAGCACATTAATAGGAGTTTCCTCTCCCTCAAAGGATCTCCTATTCCTTTCCTTCCACAAAGACCACTATAAAAAATGGGGAACAACTCTCCAAACATCCCGAACCTGAGAACCCACTGAACAACCTCTCTAAGCTTCAAGAGCACTTTTCGTAGAGGAAGGCATAGACCGCTGAACCCTGAAGAGGCCAAGGAACATATCCCAACAATCTCGTGCCATCGGGCAATGAAGAAGATGGTCCACCGACTCCCTCCTTTTACACAAAAGACATCAGTTAAATAGGATATGACCCCTCAATTTCAAGTTATCAGTTGTAAGAATCCGGTCCAAGACTGTTGTCTAAACGAAAAAACCCACCTTTAAAGTGCCTTTGTACGCCACAAAGCCTTCCAAGGAAAAAGAGGCTTGTGAGCACTCGCCAATCTTGAATAAAAGGAACACACCCCGAATCTACCCTGAGAAGAGGGAATCTAGATCCACTCATCCATCCCCGTGGCCTCTATCCTCTGGCAATAAAGCATAGCTAACAAACCAAAGATCTCCTCCAGCTCTTAATCCTGGAAATGCCTCAAGAACGTCACATCCCATGACAGTCCTCCACTCCTCCGCTATTAAGATGATAGCAGTCAACAATCATAGCATGTATGTCAGTCGCAATCCTGAAAAGCCTCGGATAAGTGCAAGCAAGAGTACGGTCCCCGCACCATAGATCCTCTCACAATTGAACATACCGACCATCCCTCACTCTGAATCGAATATGTTTTGAAAACTCATCCTAACCCTTCCGGATGTATTTCCAAACCCAGATTCCAGTCGGGCTTCTCACCTCCGAAGAACACCACCCACCATTCTCCTCTCCAAACTTCGAACAAATGACCCTCCTCCAGAGCCTATCCCTCTCCACCCCGAACCTCCATAGCCACTTACCCAATAGAGTCAAGCCTCCTAATCCCCAACACACACACACACCCCCCCCCCCCCCCCCGAGGGCCTGAATTGGCCTACAAACCTGATCCCAATTAACAAGATGGTACTTAAACTCCTCCCCCATCCCTCCCTATAGGAAGTTTCGCTGAAGCTTCTCAATCCTTTGTCTCACTCCTGGAAATGCCTCGAGAACGTCACATCCTATGACAATCCTCCACTCCTCCACTATCAAGATGATAGCAGTCAACAATCATAGCATGTATGTCAGTTGCAATCCTGAAAAGCCTCGGATAAGTACAAGCAAGAGTACGGTCCCCATACAATAGATCCTCTCACAACCGAACATACCGACCATCCCTCACTCTGAATAGAATATGTTTTGAAAACTCATCCCAACCCTTCCGGATGTATTTCCAAACCCCGATTCCAATCGGGCTTCTCACCTCCGAAGAACACCACCCACCATTCTCCTCTCCGAACTTCGAACAAATGACCCTCCTCCAGAGCCTATCGCTCTCCACCCCGAACCTCCATAGCCACTTACCCAATAGAGCTTTATTAAAGGGATCAACCCTCCTAATCCCCAACCCCCCCGCCTGAATCGGCCTACACACCTGATACCAATTAACAAGATGGTACTTAAACTCCTCCCCCATCCTCACCACAAGAAATTTCGCTGAAGCTTCTCGCTCCTTTGTCTCACTGAGGCTGGAATTTGGAACAAGGACAAAAAGTATATAGGCATACTCGATAGCGTGCTCTTTATTAGAGTTAGACGGCCTCCTTTCAACAGATATTGTTTCTTCCACCTTGCAAGCCTCCTCTCAAACCTCTTAATAATCGGGTCCCAAACTGCAACTCTCCTCAAGGATGCCCCAAAGGCAATCCTAAGTAAGAAATCGAGAACTCCCCTGCGCCACAGCCTAGAAAATCTGCAAGAGACGAAATATGGGTTACCTCCCTCATCGAAACAATCTCACTCTTCCCAAGATTCACTTTCAAGCCCAAAACTGCCTAAAAGCAAACTAACACACTCCTTAGATTTCTCAACTGACCCACATCTGCATCACAAAACACTAAAGTGTCATCGGCAAACAATAAATAAGAAATCTCAATTTGATGCAACTGCTCCTACCTACTCTAAAGTCTATGATATATCCCAACTCCACTGCCCTCCTCATCAAGCGACTGAAAGCCTCCATCACAATAAGAAAGAGAAATGAAGTAGGAGTTCTCCCAGCCTCAAGCCTCTCGAACTACCAAAAAAATCCTAAAGGGGATCCATTCACAAGCACCGAGAACCTCACAATAGAAATACAAAATTCAATCCATCTCCTCCACCTCTCCTCGAATCCCATCCGCTCCAACAAATAGAGCAAGAAGCTCCTGCACACATGATTGTAAGCCTTCTCTATATCCAACTTGCATAGAACCCCCAAAATTCCACTGCTCAATCTATAATCCACGCACTCAGAAGCAATAAGAGCTGAATCCAAAATTTGATGCCCACCAACAAAAGCATTTTGTGACTCTGAGATGATGCTATCCAACACTCCTTTCAAGCGGGATGCTAAGACTTTAGCTATAATTTTGTTATAGTGCTCATCACTCTGATAGGCCTAAAGTCCTTAATGTCTGTAACTCCCCCTTTCTTGGGGATGAAAGCAATAAACGAGGCATTTAGGCTCTTCTCGAATTTGCCATTTTAATAGAAGGTATTCACAGTCCCCACAACCTCCTTTTTGACCACCTCCCAATTCTGTTGGACGAAACTACATTCATTGAACTTCCTCCATCAATGACGATCTTGCAAACTTTATCCCCATATCTTTAATATGTATAGAAGATATTGGTGCATTTCCAATTATCCGCTCCTGCAGGAGTAGATAAAATACACCCCACGACGCAAATGCTTGTATCTTAAATTTCTAAATCATACTCAATTTCCTCATTTTCTAGGGATCTTCTACAACTTCAATAAGACTAAGACTTTCCTCTTCAACAATTTCATTTGTCTCAACGTTTATGGTTATGGTATAATGAGGACAATGCGAAGCATAATGACCCTTATTGTGACAATGGAAACACTCGATAGAAGACATATCGGGTCGAGAACTAGATACTGAAACTTCCTTATCCATGGAAGTATTAGCTCTCTGGTTGGGATTGTTGCTATCTCTAGAGGCAGCCGACCCAAATTGTATGGTCCCATGAGATTTCTTGAAAGAGATTGATTTTGTTTGTTGGAACTCCCCGGCTTGAGAAGTCATTCACCTAGGATTAGGAAGCTTATAATATTTCTCAATCTCTAAAGCCTTTTGATAAGCTTCTTCTAACGTGTCAGGCACATGCAAGTTGACTTCTCTCTTAATCTCAGGCTTTAATCCATTGATGAATTTAGCTATTGTGACCCATGGCTCTTTATTTACATTGCATCTCATCACGAGTTCCTCAAAACGAGCCAAGTAATCAGGCACACTAGAGGACATCTGTATCAAAGTGAGGAGACTTGAGAAATTTCAATGGAATTTCCTATGGAGTGGTAAGGGAGAGGTGGATAAATTTCATCTAGTGAATTGGGAGCAAGTTTGCAGGCCTTTCCACCTTGGCGGAGTGGGTGTTAGGAGGTTGGATCTATTTAACAAGGCTTTGATGGGAAAGTGGCTATGGAAGTTCGGGATGGATAGGGACAAGTGGACAACTATGGAGGAAAGTCATTGCCATAACGTATGGAGAAAGCAGAGGTGTTTGGTGCACTCTTGTAATGAGTCAGTTGGCAGGGGTGGGTGTTTGGAAGGCCATTCGGAATGGGTGGGACGATTTCGCCCGGCGCATCCGATTCAAGGTGAGATGTGGCAGGGGAGTTCGCTTTTGGAAGGATGTTTGGTGCAAGGATTGATCCCTTAAGTTCACTTATCCGCGCTTATTCCGAATAGCAGCGCATAAGGATGGGTTGGTGGCTGATTGTTTCTCTTCCAATGGGGGGTTGGTTTGGGATGTTCAATTTGTTAGGCAGTTCCAAGTTTGGGAATTGGAAGATATTGGTGAGCTCTTGGCTGCTTTATACCGTCGGTGGAAGGAAATGAGGCTGACAGATGGATTTGGATGGAATCCAGACATAGTCTTTTTGAAGTGCATTCCTTTTATAGGAGTTTATTGGATGATAGCAAACCTTCTTTTTCATGGAAGGCTATTTGGCGCACCAAGGCCCCTCTTAAGGTGGCTTTCTTCGGGTGGACGACAACTTTAGAGAAGATTTCAACAATTGACAATTTAAAAAGGAGCGGTCGGATCACTGCCAATTGGTGCTACATGTGCAAGGAAGATAAAGAGTCTATTAGCCATCCTCTTATGCATTGGCCGGTGGCTCATGACTGTTGGATTTTCTTTTTTGCTCTTTTTGGCATCTATTGGGTCATGCTAGAGTTCCCAAAAAACATGCTCGAGGCTTGGAGAGGTTGTGCTGTGAGGAGGCAAGTTCGAGATGCTTGAAGGGTTGTGCCACTTTGCTTTTGGTGGGGGATATGGCGTGAGCGGAACAGACGGATTTTTTGATGAAGTCGAGCTTCCGACTTGGGTGCTTAAATTCTTTATTCTTCATACATTATTTTTTCGGGTTCATGGTTGGGATTGTAAATCTGTACAGTATTTGATGTCTTTTGTAGATTCTTTGTTAACTTAGTAGACCTTCTTGGTCTTTCCTTGTCTTTGGGCTGCGCTCCCCTTTTGAGCATCTTTCAATGATATTTTACTTATAAAAAAAATCATCTATTGGTCTAGCAATTGTCTCCTATAGTAAGTGGGAAGATATTTCTCTTAATTTCTGTTTCATTTTAGCCCACAATATAATAGGTTCATCACCTAAGCGCTTTAAATTTCTTTGAACTCCTTGCCAATACCTCTTGGCAGGGCCCACTACTTTCATATTGGCAAAGCGTACTCTATGACTATCTGCCATATTATACTCAAAGTAGTCTTCCATGTCAGCTAACCAATCAAGGAATGCATTAGGATCTAACCTACTGTCATAACTAGGGCCATGAATCATCAGAATAGTACCTAGGCTGGCAATGGTAATTGTAATGCCTTTGAGGGGAATGATGATGACGCCTATCTTGGTATCTACCTTGGGGTCTAAAAGGTCTCTGATGATCCTCGTGATCATCCTCAGGCAATTGTTCAAACTCATCTAACTCCTCAATATCTTCTTGTGGAAACCTATGATTTGTGACCCAATGGTGAACATGTGGTAGACATCTTCTAGAATTTGGAACTCAACTCTCTCTAAAGTTAGAATCCCTTCGTCGAGGGGTTTGAGATGACCCTGGCACACAGAGAAGACCACGACGGGGGTTGGAAGACTCAATTGGATCATCATGGTGACTACCATTAGGACTTGTCCTAAGTTTTGGAGAAACTAACGTGTCAGGATTATGTTCATCAATAGGACGCTTGCACATAGAAGTGTTTTTTGGTCAATTTAGCCACCTCTTCACTGAGTCGAGCTATGGAGTCTAGGGGTGCACACGGCCCGGTTCTCTACGGTTCCTAGAGGAACCGGACGCTTGCACATAGAAGTGTTTTTTGGAACCGGAAACGGAACCGTTGGGAGGTGGAACCGAACCGAACCGTAGTCAATGGTTCGGTTCGGTTCCGAACCACGGTCCTCCTGTTTATATAATATGTATAAATGTGAAATGTCCTCTCATCCATTGTGTATTTGTTTGAAATATAAGGTTTTAGAAGAAGCAAGGAAGCACAAGCTGGAGACATCAAGCTCCATAGACACTCTGCACTTCAATCTCAAAATACGTATCTCGAAATGTGAATCCAAGAAAATCAAAACGAACAAGAAACGATGGTGGCGAAACGCATTGCTGAATCCATGACACCACAGAGAGAGAGAGATGGAGAGAGACATCGGATGGTCCAGATCTAGAGAGAGACATACCAAATCATATCGAACGACGAGTGAGGACTGCGGGAGTGCAGTGCGGCGTCGCCGTCAGCCAGTCACTGCGTGAGAAATTCTCAAGAGAAGTTGGAAGCCGTCAGCCCTGTCAATGGACAGCTCTGCTGTCCATAAATTAATCTTCTTTCCTTTTATTCTTCTTTCCTTATTTCACATTTACTTAATTTACGTAGGCTTATACAGTTAACATATTGCCAGAATATATTGTTTCCATATAAAGCTAGACTGCTAGAATCACTCGGCAATTAGTTTCTTTCCATGTATAGCTCGCTTGTTAAGGTCCTATATAATAAAGAGATCACTCAAAGGTTAATTGATTCGGCCATTCAAACAGATTCTGACTTATTTTGACATGGTATCAGAGCCAAGTTGAATTTTTTTTCCTCTCGGTTTGGTTGTCGCCCGTGTGATTTTTTTTCTCCTCTCGGTGTTCTTGTGTTGGCGTCTTCTGGATTATTCCTGGTTTGCGTTTTTTTTTTTCGCAACCTCTGTTCAGGTCTCGGTCAGAGTTCTTTTCTGGTGAGCCTCTCAACGCGTTTGTTTCTGGTCTCTATAGTTTCTCGGCAGTTTCTGTTTTCATCTCGGCAGTCGCATCCTTCTGGTGAATTAGTTTCTTTGTGATGGACTCTACACCTGTGTGTGTCAAGTTTACGGGTACAAACTACTCTACTTGGGTTTTTCAGTTTGAACTTTTCCTCAAAGGAAAAGATCTTTGGGGTCATATTGATGGCACGGATGTCGCTCCACAATCCGCTACTGAAAAATCCAAAGATCTCGGAGCTTCTCCCTCATGGGCTATCCTTGATGCTCGGATTATGTCTTGGCTTCTTGGTTCAGTGGAGCCACATATTGTTACCAACTTGCGGCCTCATCGCTCCACTCAATCCATGTGGAATTACTTGAAGCAGGTTTATCATCAAGCTAATGATGCTCGTCGCTTTCAGTTGGAACATGCAATTGCCATGTTTCAACATGGTAGTCTTTCCATCCAAGACTACTACTCGGCCTTTTTGACTCTTTGGCACGAATATACTAATTTGGTTACAGCAAATGTTCCTGCTGGTGCTCTTTCGATTATCCAGACTCTTCATGAGACTAGCCGGCGTGATCAATTTCTTATGAAATTACGTCCGAAATATGAATCTGTTCGCTCCTCTCTACTGAACCGATCTCCTGTTCCTTCTCTTGATATTTGTTTTGGTGAGTTACTTCGCGAAGAACAACGTCTTAGTACCTATTCTGGAGCAATCTCATGGCAGTTCGGGCCCGACACCTGTGGCTTATGTTGCCCAAGGCCAAAGATCACCTATGCCTTCTAAACATTGGCAGTGTTTCTGCTGCAAGGAATATGGGCATATTGCTGCTAATTGTCCTAAGAAATATTGTTCTTATTGCAAGAAGAAGGGCCACATTATCAAAGAATGTCGTCTCCGTCCCCAGAATCGTCAGGCCCAGGCATTTCAGACTTCTGTTATTGTTCCTCCTGCAGCGACTTCTGTCGCACATGGCTTTTCCTCAGGTGCTTCCTCTGATCTTGCACCTCCTGCACCAAATTACTGCACACCAAAAATGGTGCAACAAATGCTAATTTCGGCATTATCTGCAATGGGGTTTCAAGGTAATTATTCTATTAAACTTTGGTACGTAGACTTGGGAGCTTCTAATCACATGACGAATACTCCCACCGCTCTGTGTCATGTTCGGCCCTATGCTGGTCAATCTGCCATTCAGACTGCCAATGGTAGTTCCTTGCCCATAGCTGCTATAGGAGATGCCTCTTCTAAATTTACTGATGTGTTTCTTGCTCCTCAGCTTTCCACGAGTCTTATCTCTGTTGGTCAATTAGTTGATAACAATTGTGCTGTTAATTTTTCTGGTGATGGTTGTGTTGCGCAGGACCAGGTAACGGGGGAGCCGATCGCGAAGGGATCTAAAGTGGGGCGCTTGTTTCCACTATTTTTACTTGCTCCAACACTTTCTCCAATTTCTTCTATTCAGTCTTTTGCTTGTAATAATGTTTCTGATCTGAGTATGGTGTGGCATCGTCGTTTAGGCCATCCCAATACTCAGATCTTATCTCATGTATTGCACTCTGGTTTTCTTGGTAATAAAGAACGTTCTTCTTTATCTCTTGAGTGTGATTCTTGTAAACTTGGTAAAAGCAAAATTCTTCCCTTTCCTTTGCATGCTAGTAGAGCTTCTCACTGTTTTGATCTTATCCATGGTGATGTTTGGGGACCTTCCCCGGTTAGTTAACATGAAAAATTTAGATACTTTGTGACTTTCATTGATGATCATAGCAGATTCACTTGGGTTTATTTTCTTCGTTCTAAATCTGAGGTTTTTCGTACTTTCACTGAGTTTTAGCGTATGTTGAGAATCAATTTTCTGCGACTATTAAGACATTACGTACAGATTCTGGTGGTGAATATTTGCCTACTGAGTTTCAGGCATTCTTGGCTTCTAAAGGTATTATTCATCAACGTTCATGTACTGCTACTCCCCAACAGAATGGAGTAGCTGAACGCAAAAATCGACATCTTCTTGATGTGGTACGTACTCTCTTGTTAGAATCCTCTGTTCCATCCATGTTCTGGGTCAAGGCTTTAAAAACTACTACTCACTTGATTAATCGTTTACCTTCCCAAGTCTTACACATGGAGTCTCCTTATTTCCGCTTGTTTGCTAAACAACCTAGTTATGATAATCTCCGTATCTTTGGTTGTGTATGTTTTGTCCATTTACCTCCTCATGAGCGACATAAATTATCTGCTAAATCTGTTAAATGTGCATTCTTAGGATATAATGTGTGTCAAAAGGGATTTGTTTGCTATGATCCTACTTTACATCGTACACGCATTTCTAGAAATGTTATTTTCTTTGAAAATCAACATTTCTTTCCTGTGTCCTCTGTGCCCTCTTCTTCTACTATGGTCCTCCCCTCCTTTGAATAGCAGTTCTCAGATCTTCATCAAGTCAGCTCTCGCTTTAAACCAGGTATTATGTATACGAGACGTTCCCGCCCACAATCTCTTCCAGTGGCTCCACCGATATCTGATCCTACCATGCTCCAGAACCAGTCAGTTGCAGCACCTCCAGAGTCCTTGGTATGTCGCTCTTCTCGAGTGTCTGTACCTCCGGATCGGTATGGTTTTTCTTCTGGCCACACTATTTCCTCTCTTACTGCTACATTGTCCAATTTTGATATTCCCACATGCTACTCACATGCTGTCAAGCATGATTGTTGGTGACAAGCTATGTAGGAAGAAATTGCTGCTCTAGAGGCCAATCACACCTGGGACATTGCACCTTGTCCTTCCACCATAGTTCCCCTGGGTTGCAAATGGGTTTACTCCGTCAAGGTTCGATTTGATGGAAGTTTGGATCGTTATAAAGCTCGGCTTGTTGCACTTGGAAATAATCAGGAATATGGTGTCAATTATGAAGAGACATTTGCTCCTGTGGCCAAAATGACCACTGTTCGTACGATTCTAGCTCTTGCTGCTTCCAATGATTGGCCACTACATCAGATGGATGTCAAGAATGCTTTTCTTCATGGGGATCTTAAAGAGTGTATTTATATGAAGCCACCCTCGGGATTGTGTCCCTCTCCGACCTCACATGTGTGTAAGCTTCGTCGCTCCCTTTATGGTCTCAAACAAGCTCCGAGGGCCTGGTTTGATAAATTTTGAACTACTTTATTACACTTCTCATTCAAGTAGAGCAAGTATGACACTTCCTTGTTTCTTCGAAAATCAAACATGGGTATTGTTGTTCTTTTGGTTTATGTTGATGATATCGTGATTACTGGTTCCGATTCTATTTTACTTGGTCAGCTCAAGACTCATCTATCTGAGTCCTTTCACATGAAAGGTCTTGGATCTCTCACATATTTTCTCGGTCTCAAGGTGCATCGTAGTCCATCTGGTATTTCCCTCAATCAACATAAGTATGCTAGTGACCTGGTGGCTAGAGTTGGCCTAGAGGAGGCTACATCTGTTGATACTCCCATGGAATTGAATGTCAAGCTTCGCAAAGAGGAGGGTGATTTACTTGCTGATCCCAGTTTATACCGGAAGTTGGTGGGTAGTCTTGTCTACCTCACCATTACTAGACCAGACATTTCTTTTGCAGTTCAGCAAGTCAGCCAGTTTCTTCAGACCCCTCATCATCTTCATTTGGCTACTGTCCGTAGGATCATCCACTATGTTCAGGGCACTTCTGCCCGTGGCTTATTCTTTCCTGCAGGCAATTCTCCTCGACTTACTGCTTATAGCGATGCTGATTGGGCCGGTTGTGCTGATACATATCGCTCCATCACTGGTTGGTGTGTGTTCTTAGGTGATGCATTGATCTCCTAGAAGAGTAAGAAGCAAGACAGAGTCTCTAAGTCATCTACAGAATCTGAGTACCGGGCGATGTCTCTTGCTTATTCTGAAATTATTTGGCTTCGAGGTTTGCTTGCTGAGTTAGATTTTTCTGAGACTGATCCTACACCTCTACATGCTGATAATACCAGTGCTATTCAGATCACGGCTAATCCTGTCTATCATAAGCGCACAAAGCATATTGAAGTCGACTGTCACTCTATTCGTGAAGCATTTGAAGCTCGTGTTATCACTCTTCCACATGTTTCCACTGAACTACAAATTGCTGATATCTTCACCAAAGCTCTTACTTGCCATCGACATTGTTTCTTAAGTAGCAAATTGATGCTTATTGATCAACTCGCATCAATTTGAGGGGGGCTGTCAATGGACAGCTCTGCTGTCCATAAATTAATCTTCTTTCCTTTTATTCTTCTTTCCTTATTTCACATTTACTTAACTTACGTAGGCTTGTACAGTTAGCATATTGCCAGAATATATTGTTTCCATATAAAGCTAGACTGCTAGAATCACTCGGCAATTAGTTTCTTTCCATGTATAGCTCTCTTGTAAAGGTCCTATATAATAAAGAGATCACTCAAAGGCTAATTGATTCGGCCATTCAAACAGATTCTGACTTATTTTGACAAGCCCTTCACTGGCACACTGCGTGAGCAACGTAAGAACTGAGAAGTTGATAACTGAGAAGAAAACTTAAGAACTAGGGTTTAGATCGGCAACAACTTGTGTAAAGTTAATTTTTAAGTCACTAAGTCAATGGTAAATTAGTAATGTGTTGACAGTGTTGTGCCAAGTGTAAGTGATTCAGTGAAGCTGTGTTATGACTTGTGTGAGTGAAGTAATTACTAATTGCCATGTAAGAGTGTAAGACAAAAGACAGTAATTGAGTAGGTGAATACATTTATAATATATTAATATTGTAATAGTAATGTAATTATATAACTCATAACTAATGTACTTATATAACTAATCTCACGGTTCTGGATCGGTTCCGGTTCCGGTTCCTTGGAACCGTCACCTACGGTTCGGTTTTGCTGGACCTGGAACCGGAACCGTATTCAACGGTTCCTTGAAAAATGGAACCGGAATCGGAACCGTACCGACGGTTCGGTTCGATTCAGGTACGGTTCCATACGGTTCCGGTTCCGGTTCCAACGGTTCTTTGTGCACCCCTATATTGGAGTCTGCAAAATTATTCATGTTCTATTATATGTTTTGAATTTTCTCACCCATTGCAGTTTTTGCATGGATTAATGGAATGGGATAAATAGGGCAATGGTTATGGGAGGTATGCCGATCTTTGACTTTAAATTTAATTTAGTAATTCAAATTATTAATTAATACGATGCACAAGCACAACTGAGAATGAAATGAAATTAATTATGCTAAAAATTCATGCACAAGGTGTAGGTATTTTGGTGCCAAAAATGAAGTGCAAGGTGATAATAACAAAACAAAGGTGGATAAGGTGATAACAAAATAAAGGTGGATTCTGTGATAGCAAGAACAGTATGTGGTTGTTGAAAATTAAAGGTGCAACTAAAGCAATTAAAGGGGTTCAAAATTTAAATGGGTTCAATTAGGACCTTTGAAAAATTTTCTAGACTAAACCAAATGAATATAAAGTATTAGAACAATTTCCAAGTGAAGAAAGCGTAACTTAACTGAAGTCCCAAGTAATTCCCAAGTGAAGGAGGCTACCCAAAGTGGCTGAAAATTGAAATAATGATTCTGTTTTTTTTTTACTGAACTGGGTTACTTCTGAACTGGTTTCTGCTGAAACTAGTTCAGTTCTAGATTGGTTCCAGAACTAGATTAGTGTTGAGTCCGTAACCAAACAGGCCAAATCTGGCTTCTTTTATATATGTCTCCCGCTCCTTTTCCCAAAGGACAACAAAACCGAAGCTTGAACTCTTCTCGTGACCTTCCAGCGACGACCAGCGAATACTCCGGCGATGGTGACAACAACCCGAAGTTCTGATGACAGCGACAGACGAGAGATGCTTCGAAGATGATGGTTAGGACAGGCGATGGTTCTGGCTTCTGTTTTCAACAACTGCGACGGTGATAGGCTTCGGCAACAACGGTTGTAGCAGATTCCGGCAAGATTGACACTGGTGGTTGTTGGGATGAGGGCTGTGGCTTGCACTGGTGGTTTGGATGTTGTCCGATGGGTTTGGATGTGGCTAGTGGTAGGGTCTGTTTGGGTGTTATGATTGCTGCGGATTTGTCTGTTTCAAGTTCTAAATCTACAAGAAACATTATCTGTCTGCAGATCTAAGCATGCAACCAGTTTTCAAAGTCTAACAATTTAAAAAGAAACCAAAGATGCTGAAGAAACAAAAGTAAAGATTAACCATACACAATAGAAAGAAGAGAAAGATAAATACCTCTATACTTGAAGAACCGGTTTTGTGATTTGACAAGAGCTACTTCCTTCATCAATTTTCTCTTCTGCATTTGACCCATCTTCAAGAGTGGAGCTTCGCCTAGAGTCTTTCGGTTCTTGTTCAACAGAAAAGAAAAATGGGTCAGAATCAATTCTTCCACTTCCTTCTTTGCTTTTCAAATTATCCTCTATATTGTCATAATCCAAATTCCGCAAAATTTCAGGAAGTGAAAAGCCACTCTCTTCTGCTAGCTTAGATCCCATTTCTATATCAATCTTTTCCTTCGAGCTAGTGATACTTCCCACAAGATTTGGAGTTGTGGGCTCCATCACCATATTTTCATCTTCCTGAACTAATGCTCGGAAATCATTCAATGACGGTGGGATCTTAGAGAGAAATATTTCTCTAAGGTTTTCTATCATCCCCTGATTATATGGGTTTTCCCTCTTGTCATATCGGTACCGAAAGTTCTCATAAGTTGTCTGCATAAAAGCAAGGATTATATGAGATCTAAACAAACAATTACTCAGCAAGGATATAGACAAGCAGAACAAGATATTAATTCCAATTTATATGTATGTATGTCACATGCAAGATGTGTCTATCTATGCAAGTGTGCTATAAAAAATGATAAATGGGAAGACACCACACTTTTTTCTTCTAAGATGTAAATAAGGTATATTTTCAACAGGAAAGGGAATTAAGGCAACCTATTTAACTTGTTAAACTTGGTGTCGCCAAAAACTCCATTTGTCCTATTTAAAGAATTCAGGAGTTTCTAGTTCAAGCTTGGGTAATTATATTACATAGTGAAAGATCCAAAGAAATGTTCTATGTAAATGAAATAATTAGTTATGTAACTTAGAGCTCACTAAGTTATCAAAATCCATATACATTACAGAAAAAACTTTTGATAACCCTTCAAAAGTGGTAAAATAGTTCAAACCCGGGAAGCCATAATTCTTTTGTTGCATCATCTGTATCAATGTACCTATATCACTTTACAGTATCAAAATCTTTCAAGTTACAACCATCAAAATGAACCTCAATTCCATAAATGGGCTGATTGAAAAAAAATCAAATTGATCATCAAAATAAATATTAAATAGATTAAACTCTTGAAACGAATCCCTGCATCACTTCAAATACAATTTGGCCTTCCTTTTAAAAAATGGCAAATTGCAATAAACTTCCCATGAACTATCAAAACTATGAAAAAGTGGCGCATCCCCCCGAGACCATTACACTTATGAAAAAGTGGCGCATCCCCCCGAGACCCTTACACAACGTCTGGCTGCTGTTAAGAGGAATGTGAATTTACATATTTGACCAAAGGTCAAAAAGGCGTATTGCTATTATACAAAACCATGTCATTTTGTATAATAGCATCCATACATCCTAAGGCACCCATAAATTCCTCTCATTTGCAATTTTTACACTCAGTTCACCATCCTAGGGCACCATTAATCTGAACTATGAGGTTCCCATGAAAAGAATAATCACTTGAGGGCATCCTAACGAAAGGGAGCAATCTGCACAAGGTGTGATAGTATAAGTGAGTTTTTTGTGAAAATAATAATTTGTTGAAGGATTTATATATTTAAGTTACACCCTCTCTGAAAGCTTAAGCTTTTGGAGTAGATGGTTGTCAACAGAAATCAACATGTTGAAGGCTCAGCTTAGTGGTGAATTTGAGATGAAGGATATAGGTGCCGCGAAGGGGATTTTGGGTATGGAGATTTACAGAGACAGAGGAGCGAGCAGATTGTATTTGTCACAAAAAAAATACATCGAGAAGGTGTTGGAACGCTTCAGTATGGAAGCATCAAAACCTGTGAGTACTCTATTGGTAGCCCACTTTAGACTTTCGACAGAATTGTCATCACAGACCGAGGAGGAGGTGAAGCACATGTCTCATGTTCCTTATGCTAGTGCAGTTAGTAGCGTCATGTATGCTATGGTGTGCACTAGGTCAGACATTTCACATGCAGTTAGTGTAGTGAGCAGATATATGGATAAACCTGGGAAGGTTCATTGGCAGGCTGTGAAATGGATATTACGGTATTTGCGAGGTACAGTAAATGTTGGATTAGTCTATGACAGAGGCAACAACATGTCTGGAAGTGTTGTTGAATATGTTGATTCGAATTATGTTGGAGATCTTGATAGGAGGAGGTCCTTAACAGGGTATGTCTTTACTCTTTGTGGGAGTGTGATCAGTTGGAAGGCGACTTTACAGTCTACAATTGCATTGTCTACTACAGAGGCTGAGTACATGGTTGCCACAGAGGCAGTGAAGGAAGTTATATGGCTTAGAGGCTTGGTTAGTGATCTGGGTTTGCAGCAGGATGATTTGACTGTATTTTGTGACAGCCAAAGTGCTATACATCTGATTAAAAATTAGATGTTCCATAAGAGGACCAAGTATATTGATGTCACTTTGCACTTCATCGAGATGTGATTGCACAGGGTGCTATTGCAGTGAGGAAGATTGGAACAGCAGAGAATCCGACAGATATGATGACTAAGGTCATTCCTACTATCAAGTTCAGACATTGTTTGGGCTTGATTGGTGTTTACAATTGCTGAGGCCCTTAGAGGCATGCGAAGGAGGCGAAGGAGTAGCTGGGATTGCAGAACTTGGCAAAATTCGAGCCAATGTGGAGATTTGTTATGTTGTGGCCCGGGTCGCGTTGCGACTCGATTTTGACCCGAAAATGGGCTTTGTGTAGCCTTAAGCCACCAAAGTCACGGGGGTCAGGAGGCAGCGCCCCCAGAAAAAATTTTATGACCCGTTTTTCGCTTGCGGGTTTTGGACCCGAATTAGGACTCTCTTGTAGTCCCCTATATAAGGGCATCTAAGGGTTTGGAGTAAACGAGAGAAAACACTGAAAACGCAGAAAGAGAATGAGAGAGCGAGAGATAGGGTTTGGGGTTGAAACTTGTAATCTCCTGATTTTCGCATAGTGAACTTTCGTCGAATCTTCGACGTGGGAGTAGGCACATCGCCGAACCACGTAAATTCTTGTGTTCTATGTGTTGTGCTTCTTGTGTTTTGTGTCGTGTTTCGTGATTGTGCTTAGTTCGCGACAATTTTTAACAAGAAGTCCCTTGAACACACACAGTCCCCACCAGTTTCGAATAATCGAAACCATGGTTTTGCACGATCGAAGTGCTTTTCGCATAATCGAAAACCTGTTTTCGCACAATCGAAATCTTCGCATAATCGAAGTACTTGTGAAGTACTATCGAGATTCCACTGGAATTTCACCTCTCATCTATCGAAATTTTAGCAACATGGTTCGCTCAATCGAGGGTATTTTGATCGTGCGAAATGGGCATTTTGCACAATCGAAATGTCCCTCTGCTCTTACTCTGCAAAATTCTCTAAGTGTCAATTTACACACTTTGATCCTCATTCTCATCATGTATGCTCCTCATTTCACCAATACCTCAACACAACCATTTTTACAAGTTTATACATGTAAAAATGAACATAAATGAAGGATCATTAATTAAAACATCTAGCATGCTACCATGCTCAATACCATGCTTACAATTTATGAAATCATAAAGCATAAACAACACATGTTCTTAGAACATAAATGGTCTTTATATATTCATCTCATGCATATAGTCCACAGTTCGGACATGCATTCAAATAAAGCAATATAAGTCTTTAAATGAAACCAAAACCCGCTCCATGCCAATAATCTAATGGGGAGACTCCATCACCTCCTTTCCATTTCCTGAAAAGAGTTGATCGTCATGGGATGAGCATCCACATGCTTAGTAGGAATGTCTAAAACAAAATTCCGTAAGTTCCGTGAATACCACATAAGCATACATTTGCATTTATTCATGTTAAGCAAATATCCGTACATCACAACTATGTCATAAGCAACGTATAAATGCAACATGATATGTATAACTCCCTCATCCTCTCCACACATCCATTGGTCTCCAATTCTCTTGGACAACCAATCCCACGAGCTCTTATATTAGGCCACCCCACGAGGTTTCCCTTTATCGGACCCCCTCGTCCCTCGTCAAGAGGACATTACCGTCCAATTGAGCTCACCACCTTCACCGTGCCAATGAAGATGAATCCCCACATGTTCATGCTATATGCATTTACAATTCAATCAATGTAGCAATAATTGTCATGCTTGCATATTTCCAAATAACGTCACATGCATTCACATTAAACATGTTGCACTTTCTCCACATTTCATATCAATTGTATTGACATTAAATATGTATTGCAACTAAATATGCTTTCAAGACATTTCATCAAACACATAAGTGTCATTTTCACAAATACACATGAATTCATACGATTCTTCCACAATTCAATCTCAACATGCTTATATAAACATTTAAGGCAATATAAACATGTAATTACATCATTTAGCATTGATTATTCATTAAGTAGTATAATCTAGCATGCTTCAACCTTCAAAGACATCTAATTATACCCACACAACCAATTGGTTGTGATAGACAACCAATATACTCACAAAAAGTTAAACATCCCTACCTCAATTTGGAAGAACTTCCAAATGATTTTTCCAATTCCTCACAAAAATTCAACTTTTTCCGAATTCGATTCCGGACGGATCAAACTCGAGCCCTCAATGTGTAAACCAACTTCTTCTTTTTCGGCGCCTTTAAATTATGAACCTAAGTCCCTCAAATTCAATGGAGAAGGGAAGAAGATGATATTGCTATATATGTATATCGATATAGCTCTCTCACGGCTGCTGGAGAATGAGAATTGAATTGCTGAATTCTCTTCTTTGCTATTTATAAACCTACTTGTCATATTTACAAAAATGTCACTAGCCTCTCACAAAGCCTTCCCAAACTC